>JANZXR010000002.1:16055510-16075001 GCA_027575705.1 Erythroxylum echinodendron | reverse complement strand
AATTCTAGCTTATTAACTAAATGTCATTCCACTAAAGACAATTAGTTGAACTCTTGAACTATTAAATATTATGAGAATACATATTTTATCTTAAATTGCAAACCTATTTAGAACCTTATCATAAGCATCCGTATAACAAAGGGTAAAATTAATGTTTTGCCCTAATTTTGGTTTTTCTTTTTAGATCTCCCACTTTATATGGTGATTAACACACAAGATCTCATCTTGGTGTTATGACTTGATAGGTAGCTAGTCCATCAAACTACTGGCGCCAATTTAATCACCAAATCTCCTTAAAACATCTAGAAATGATGATATCACTATAAACTTTTTGCTTGAGTGAATGTTCCCTGATTCATGTTTCAATTAATAATTCCAACATGCAAACACTAGATTAATACTCTGTTAAAATTCATTCCGATCGTATGAAGAATTATAATGAAAGACATATGAATTCACCACTCATCAAAATTATGGTTCATAATAAGCGAATGCTTAAGTTGTATGTTTTAAGATCAAAGTAACGACCCATCTTAAAGTAACGACCCATTTTGCTCTTGAAAACAAACTTGATTCCAGATTCATTTAATAATTCCATTATTGACAGTCAACTACTATCATGATATGAAACTTATCGTTGCCTTGAAATAAACTCCTTTACTTACATGGAGATAAATCGCAACAATACAGTCTAAACCATAATTAAGCAACGAACTTGATTATTCAACTATGAATCCATTAATTTAAATTCTAATAATACACATGTTTCCCATATATCTTTATGTATATGTATATTACTTACAAAAAATATTAGTACCTTATGACTAGATATATAATGCTCATTAAAACCAAACTCCTTTATTTTATTAATAATAAATATTTCCATTACAAAACTGTAACTGTAGAAGATTAAGGTACATGTAAATACATTTGCTTTCCAAGGAACTATATTTACAGAACTCCAACAGAATCACCATGATGTCTTTGTCCAGTGTGAAACTACGCTCTTTAATAGACTCCAACAAACTCACGGGGCCTAACTTTTTAGATTGACTATAGAATTTGAGAATTGTTCTCAAATCTAAAAAACTAGGATATATCCTAAATGAACCACTTCCCGATCCCCCTACTGCCAATGCATCTGATGAGGATCAGAAAGCTTACAAGAAGCTACTGGATGATAGTAAGCTGGCTAAATATGTAATGCTATCCTTTATGTCACCAGAACTGCAAAAACAGCATAAGGCTGTCGAAGCGCATACCATATTCTACCATTTAAAGGAAATGTTTGATGACTAGGCTCGGTCTCAAAGGTTTAAGACCTCAAGGTTGCTTTTTCACTCTAAGATGGCTGAGGGATCATCTCCAGTACAGTATGCATTGAAGATGTATGGATACATTGAGAGGTTAGCCAGTTTAGGTTTTGTAATGGATCCTGAAGTAAGTATAGACTTAATTCTAACTGTTTTGACTGATAGTCATTCACAGTTTGTGCTTAACTATATGATAAACCAAATATCCACAACGATACTTAAGCTGATTAATCTGCTCAAAACAGCTGAGCAAAATGTCAAGAAAGTAAGGCTGTGATGTTAGTGGACTCTCCTTTTAGTTCTCAAAAGAAGGACCAAAAGAAGAAGAAGAAGTCCAAGAAGCCAATAGGAGGTGTTGGGCTCGGGTCTCGATTCGAACTTCATGGTTACTACGTGCCACAATTGATATTTAATGAAATAATAATTAAATAAATTTGGGAACATAATTTAGTTAAAGGCAATGCATGGTGGGACTTTTTGTAATGCACAATTAATAATGAAATGTCATAAAATAATTTTAGACATGAAAATAAATTAAAATGGAGGTCAGATAACATATATAATTACTTAAAACTTAACCAGTAAAAAAAATTTGTCCAACATTTTTAATTGTCATGGAGATGACATAAAAAAGTCACAACCATGAATTTTCCATAGAAATGTCACGACCATGACACAATAATGTCATAGCCGTGACAATAGGATGAGGAATGTCATGGTTGTGACATAAAATGGTCACAACCGTGACAATGGGAGGTGTAACGGTGGTGAGGGAAACACGCACAGGCATGAGAGGAGTTAAAAGAGTCACAAACATGAGTGAAACATGCACGGGTGTGAGGAAGAAGAAAATGAAGAAGAGAGTCGCGACTTTCTAGTGGCACTCCCTGGCTTCAAACCATCATAACTTGCAACCCAAAAATCGAAAAATTTCAAACTTTATGTCTTTAGAAAGCTAATAAAAAGATCTACAACTTTTATGAAGAAACTTTTGTCTAATTTTTCCCAGATATGTGTAGTACCCTTAAATTTTCAGATTGCATTTTATCCCTTATTCACTGTTTTCATTCATCTGCTATCAACATTTATATATATATGCAAAACCGGTAATTGCAACCATAAGAACCAAATCGAACATTCAATTACATACATACAACTTACAATCTAAACCATTTTACTTCAGAAATTCCATCCAAGACTCATCACACAAATAGAAAGCTTATTCCCAACCATATTGTCAATGCAACAGAAAAGAAAATTCTGCACATAAACATAAGAGAATTTTGCAACTTTTACTGTCAAATTTCAATGAAAAAAAAGTCTTAGCACAACTTCATATTTCATATCCAAACCATAACAGTAGCACAATGCAAAATACAATCATGAATGTTTATACTTAATATGATTCTAAAGTGCCAAAAGTGATCCGAACTAACTAATTAAGTTACAAATGTTAAAGCTCCTTAGAGTCCGCTGAATTTTCGCAAAATTTATTACTGATCTGCTTTTTCATCACTTGAGGAGTGGAAAAATCGTGGGGTGAGATACGAAGCTCAATGGCTTTATATCCAACAATAATGAACCACACACATTCAAGTGCACATCAATATATCTAAACCACTTGCTAAACTTAGTAGATCACATTCAAAATTTAAAACTTTCATATATATTTGAAACACATTACCACACAATTCAACTCATATTTTTCATTCAATCATCACAAAATACATTCAAACTTCTTTCATATCCAACAATTCAATATGTAATGCATAAATGAAATAGCTCGAGAGAATCCCATAAAATGAAATGACGAAACCAATGTTTACCCCATGAACGAAATGAGTCCATTTTTTGGAGCTCATATACCTTAAGGGGGCAGCCGGGAGAAGGCTTTAAGTCGATGTGCACATGACGAACGAAATGGTATCTCTCTTACCCACATAAATAGATTTCAGATGCATACATATCAAAATCATATTTTTCATGCTTCTTAATTTTCTGTTTTTCCTTAACATAAAGCATCACAATTATACAATCAAACATGATATAAATTCGGGGAATATTTTTCCCATATTCGTAATGATTCAAGACAAACATTTATAGCATTTGTACACACAAATATTTTTTCTCATCGTAACAAAATTATAAACATATTCCCTACCTATTTTTGATACTTATAAGATCAAGCTTGTTGTTCTCCTTGCTCTTGTCTTCGACTAGCTTTATTCCCTTCAAATGCATATATATGTTCATTTAATCAACACATAAGAATGAAGCTTTCCTTAAACCTAACTATCCATGAATGAGCTTAAGATTGATCTATTCTTGATTTATCTAACTCAAAGAACTAAGATCTAACTAAAGTTCATAAAAGAAATCTAAGAACATAGTTCTCTTATTCCTCTTTTATCTCTCTCTCTCTCTCTCTCTTCATTTTCATCACATAAAATCTATTTTCTCTGCTTCCTTCATCTATCAAAATAAAAAGAATAGGTAAAGAATACCTAAAAGCTCACCTAAATTTTTCCTTCTTCCCCTTTCTCCTTTTTCTTTCTTTCCTTCTTCCTTTTCTTTCTCCTTCTCCCCTTCTAGTCTTTTCCATGACTCTGTCTTTCTTTTGTTTTTCCTTAACTCTCACGACTCTTTCTTCTCTTTGTCTTATTAATTTAAGATAAAATTTTTAACTTTCCAATTTTAACCTTCCTTATTAAATCAAATTCCTGCTAACTCCTCCTCTTAATTTTAATTCTTTCTTTTTAATTTATGCAACCATATAAAATTCATATTAAAATCCAAAAATTTTCTAATTCATGAATTCTAACTTATTTTCATGCTTGATAATTTAATAAAATAAATGCTAAGAAAAATCATGATCTAACAGGAGTTGTAGCGAAGAAGAAGGCAAAGGAGACAACAACAAAGATTATATACTTTTATTGCAACAAGGAAAGGCATTGGACGAGGAACTGCAAAGGTTATCTGGAATCTTTGAAGCAGAAGAAGGCATTAGATGCCCCACCGTCTACTTCAAGTATGTTATTTTTCATTGAGGTTAATATTACTTCTGATCATAACCTTTAGGTATTAGATACCATATGTGGCTCACACATATGTGTTGATATGCAGGTCTTAGGGGTAAATCAATCTTATAAATATTGTATCGGTACCAATACCGGTCAATACTACGTACCATTTCGAGGGTACAAAAAGATCATGTTCAAACTAGCTTCTATATAAGTTTTTTAAATTATAAAATAGTCCCTAAATTTTTTAAAAATTATAAAATAGTCTCTCAATATATCATACTATATAATTTATAAATTGGCATCGACCCTATCTCCAAAAACCATAAAAGTAAAAATTTGAAATAACAACAATCTGTTTATTTCCATTAATATTACTTTTAATATATTTCACATATAAATAATAATTACAATTAATAAAAATCATTTATTCATCATATGATTATAAAATTAAGGAAAATAGAAAGTACTTAAAATGTTATAATTTCTTCATATAATAAATAATAATTACATAAAGACATCAAATAAAAAGAATAATAAAGTTCAATAACTCTCTCAGTATTACAACAAAAGTTTTTGATGAGAAAATAACCAATTAATAGTAAAACATGAAACAAAAAAGTTTATAGTTATATTTATATTGCATAAATAGAATTTAACATATGCATCAAATACAAGTGAATTAAAAAGAAAATAATAAATGAAAAACTAAAACTTCATTCAATCGAATATCTACTCAAATTGCATTGACCTCAATTTTCATTTGGTATAAAATTGTCATCATTGAAAGGAACCTAGTCATCACCATCATTCAAATTCACTACACTAAATGACATGTCAATACCATCATATCCAAGATTATCTTCCAAGTTATTCGCGTCTACCAAACTTGATTCCTCAGGAACCCAATCTGCCATAAGATCGATATGGTCAAGGCAAATTGAATCTATATAATTAATTACTCTATTGAGACTCATAGTAAATAAATAAAATAAAATTATTCATAAATTACTAGAATTATATTCAACTAAATAATGATAATAACGTACCTTACTCGAAGCTTTAAAAAGACTAAGTCATTCAATCTTTTGTATTTCAATATATTCTTTTTGTTGGATTAGATGAATTCAAATATACTCCAATTACTTTCATACCTTATTTGATTTATAAACCTTTGTAATTCTAGAATACCACTCCCGAATTGGTCATACCAAGCAACTGTAAATAAAATAAAGTGATGATTAATTTTCAACATGTAACAAAAACAAAAAAATATATACTTAGATTAAGCTTATCTTTTTGACAAATAGCAATAGACATCTCAAAGTCACCAAAAGCATCATTATAAACCTCCATCTATGAGCTTAGAAGATCTTGCATCCTCTTATAGGCAACAACTGTTGTAATAGTGAATAGCACTCCCCGTATTAACTGGAGCTTGCTTTGTAAACTTGGTTTGAAATAGACACTAGGATTAAAAAATGTCTCAGCTATAAACAACAAAGAGCAAAGTTGTCTTTCTCATCTCTCATTGATTACTGTAAGATAAGGTATGTACAATGAAACTCTATTTTTCAAAATTGTTTTGATTGCTTCCTTTACACTTTCTATGACATCATAAAAATAATCTATTGTTGCCTTCTCAGTACTATCATTAAAATGAGGTATCCTCACTAATGGCTCATAAACTCAAATGAAAAATTAACATTGGGGGCTAAAAAGCAATATCTTTTAGTATAGTTCTAGAAAATTCCAATTCAACATTACATCTAACATGTCGAGATGCAATCTACTTATCACTTGTCAACATTTGTTTCAACTCCTTCTTCATCAAAACAAACCTCTAAAGTGATAAGGAATTAGTTGAAAATCTTGTAATAGCACGAGGACACAAATTCCTATTATTGATAAAATCTTCTCTTATCAAATTCAAGACTTATGCATGATTGTAGATGAACTTACTCACTTTTTTTTTTTTGCTTTTTGTACAGTCTCATTAGTGATAGGAAAAAATATAATATTTTCTATAATTTCCAACATCAAGTTAATGTAATGCACATCATAAGGAGTTTAATAAAGGACTTATACCTGCTTTGTAATATTTTTCCAAGTGCTTTATAAGTAGAATCATTATTAGTAATAAAATGAACAGTATTTCCACAACTTTATCAAATATTTGAAACAGAGTATTAGCATATCTAATAATGTCAAATGCAATAGGCTTCAAAAACATTGTCCTTTTTATAATAAACCAAAAATTAATAATACACACTTTTCTTCTATTTTTCCAATTATCACATATGATTGAACACCTATAAATAGCCCAAGTTATTCTTCTTTCATCCAAATAACTGTTATTTTAAAAACAATGATGTTCAAAAATTTACCTCTGTAGTCATCAATTGAAGGAGCTTTCTATCTTGGACTATAAGAGACAATAACATCCACCATATGTTGGTAATCATAAGACTAGGCAACATTGAATGTTATATATGAATCAATACCACCATCTAGCTATTGCTATGTCCACATTATGAGCTACTTTTTTAAAATGTAAGGCATTACCAATTAAAGGTTGAGCTTTAGAAGTTGTTTGTGGTACAAAAATGTTGGCTACATGTCTTCTTCTTTTGCTTACATCATGTGCAATATTCCCTTCTTATTCCATATTAATACCACCTTCAACATCCTCATTATCATCCTAACTACCACAAAAGGAACTTTTACTACCAATTTCGTAGTTCAGTCTATGGCTTATATCTTTTTCATTCTTATACTCTTCAAGAAAAGTTTTTATTTTTCATTTCACATCATGGCTCACTTTCTTACAGGGCTCCACATCACCTTTGATTTCATCTAAATGCTTCTTTAATTTATGATTCCTCATATTTCAAATGCTTGTTACAATACAAACAAATGATATGGTTTTTTATTTTAGGAACCAATCTAATATGAGTCCAAGCTGGATCATCGAATTTTTTTGAAGCAACTAAATTATTAGGATTACTTAAATTTTCTTTCATTTATTTGTAAAAATAAATAAAAACATAAATTAAAACTAACTTAATAGCTTCATATCAAAATAAATTTATTTATAATAATAGGAAGAAATAGAGCAACAATAAATTTTCAACAACCATAAGATATATAAATGCAAGTGAACTTCATGAACTTATGTAAATGGTTTGTTAAGAAATTTTGATACTTAAGTACATTCTACTTAAGAAATTCTTATGTTTCTTAACCTAAACGTCAAATATATATACATTAATTGCTACACTTTATCAACTATAATCCATTTTGTGTAATTATATAGTTTAAACATAAAGTCACAATTATAACCCATTTTTTATGATTACATAATTCTACCATAAAGTCACAATTATAACTCATTTTGTGTGATTACATAATTCAACTATATCTCACAACTATAAGTCATTTTGTGAGTTAAGAATAAATAATATTATTTATTATATTATCTGTTGTATTCTTGTATCATTAGAATGTTCCATCTTGGGACACACATTATCTAATTGTACCATACCTTATATAAATAAAGGAGAGTACGCCTAGAGGCATTATTCTGGAGCATTCATATTTTCTAATAATATTTGTCTTGGTATTAGAGCTAGAAAAATCATCATTAATGGTGTCAATTAGGAACCAAAACCCTACCACCTCTCATTTAGATACTGCCGTCACCACTGAGAACTCTATCCCTCTCTCTTTACCAGTAAACAGCTCAACTACAGAAGAATCCAATGTCTCACCTAACCCCAACATTCCCTTTCAGCTTCCACAGTCGTCCTGGTCCTTCTCTTTTGACCCACCAATTTTCTCTACCACCTATCCTTCCACCCTCCCATATACATCAATCCCTATTTCCTCCCACCCGCCTACCTCTCCTCCAACCTTCGTCACTCCTTCATTGTTCCCAAATTTCAATCCCTATACCTACCTATTCATCCTAGTGGCTCATCAAGCACCTAGTGTGCCCACGAAACCTGTTCCTTTACTAAACTCCCTGAATTAGGTCAACTCCATCAAGTTGGATGGAGATAATTTCATTACATGGGAATCAATGGTCCTTTGTATCATCAGATGTCATCGTCTTAAAGGATACCTCTTGGGTACCCAAGCTAACCCACCTGAGTTCACTCTCAATGAAGCTGAAAAGTTCTACCAAACCTGGCATTTGAAGACTGACAGGCCATGGATCAAATTCTTCTAAGTTGGCTTCTCAGCACAATGACCCTAGAGATTGCCTCTCAGATGATGCACTGTAAGACATCGTCTACTCTATAGAAGGCATTGAAAGAATAAATTGATGCAAATATAAGATCTAAGGTCATCTTTTTGAAGAGTGAGTTTCAGTGCACTAAGAAAGGGAGTCTGAAGATGAAAGAATACTTAGCCAAAGTGAAATCCATCTCAGATAATCTCACCCTTGTTGGTGCTACCCTATCTATTGCTGATTTAATCACTCAAACTCTCGCTGGTCTTAACACAGAGTATACTCTTATTGTTGTATTGCTCTCTAAAAAAGAGAATCTGAGCTAGAGCGACTTTCAATCTAAATTGCTCACTTTTGAATCTTGACTTGAGAAACTTCAATCTTTGTCTCAATCCTTCCTTTCTAATGCCTTTTGCAAATTTGTCTTTTCAGCAATAGGGTCAGAATCATTTTGATGCCTCTATAGGTAGAGGAGGATGACGAGGAGGATGTAAAGGTGGCCGTGGAAATGGAGGTCAAAAGCAATCAGGTAAATTTAAAACACTTTGTCATCTTTGCAAGAAACTAGGACATGAGGTAGCGAGTTGCTGGCACCATTATGATCGCAACTACAGAGGACCTCCTAAGAAAAATGAGAATGCTTTGGCTTACATGGCAACCTCAGACACTGTAATAGATCCAGCATGGTATTTAGATACTGGAGCCACTTATCATGTTACTCATACTTTTGAAAACATGGACTCTATTAACACTAATTCAGGTATAAATTCGCTTTTTGTTGGTGATGGTGCTTCTCTTAAAGTTGTGAAGTTTGGAAATTCTAAAATGATATGTGATAATCCTAATAAGTCCTTGAAACTCTAAAATGTTCTTGTGGCTCCTAAAATCAAGAAAAATCTGATCGGTGGATATAAACTCACCAATGACAATTCAAATATTTTTGTTGAAATTCACTCACATGGGTGTTTTGTGAAGGACAAGAGTAGTAATAAAACTCTGATACGAGGTACTACAACACATGGGTCTATTCGGGGTCTCTATCAGATAAAGAATGGTGTGGTGCCTGCTAATGTTGCTGCTATTAATTTTATTTTTGTTAGAAGCAATTCTGAATTAGAACAGAAATGTCAGTCACATGCTTTTCTTTCTGTCATTGAATCTTGGCATAAAAGGCTTGGTCATCCACATAGCCAAGTGTTTAAGAAAGTTTTTAGTGATTATAATGCCGATTTAAATTTTAATGAAGAATTTACTTTTTGTGATGCTTGTCAACTTGGCAAATACCATAAGCTTCCCTTTCTAGTTTCCCATTCTCATGCTTCACACCCTCTAGATTTAATTCACATAGATTTATGGGGTCCTTCACCAATTAAATCCACATCTGGGTATAAATTTTATAAAAGTTTTTTAGATGATTGTACACGCTATCTTTGGGTGTATCCTTTGAAATTGAAAAAGGAAGCACTGTCAGCATTTATCCATTTCAAAAACATGATTGAAAATCAACTGGAAAGAAAATCAAGGTGATCCAGATTGACTAGGGAGGAGAATACATGTCATTTAAACCTGTATTGGATAGTCATGGCATTATATTTTGACATTCTTGCCCCTACACCTCTGTTCAGAATGGTCGAGTTGAAAGAAAACATAAACATTTAGTTGAAATGGGTTTGACCCTTCTTGCTTAGGCCAAAATGCCACTCTATTACTGGTGGGAAGCTTTTTCTACTACTGTGCATCTGATAAATAGGCTACAACTCCGGTTCTGAGTAATATATCGCCTTTTGAAAGTCTGTTTGGAAAGAAGTCTAATTACAGTGGCCTTAAGAATTTTGGATGTGCTTGTTTTCCTTGCCTATAATCATACAATCATAGTAAATTTCAGTTTCATAATACTAAATGTGTGTTTCTTGGTTACAGTAGGTCACACAGGGGATATAGATGTCTAAGTTCTACAG
The DNA here is from genome assembly GCA_027575705.1 of Erythroxylum echinodendron. Taxonomy (NCBI): domain Eukaryota; kingdom Viridiplantae; phylum Streptophyta; class Magnoliopsida; order Malpighiales; family Erythroxylaceae; genus Erythroxylum; species Erythroxylum echinodendron. The sequence continues at coordinate 16,064,473 of JANZXR010000002.1, read as the reverse complement.
GTAAAGTATATATATCTCGGTATATTATATTCAATGAAGAAGATTTTCCCTTCAGCAGTGGTGTCTTGAACTTGAAATAACTAACGGTCTCTGAAGTTGTAGAACTCACTAATACATTTCCTGTTTTATTGCAAAACTCTAATCTTGATAATGAGTTGTAGGGTCAATAGGTGAATTTGCCTTGTAATTCTTCTCAGTCAAATTTTTACAGGAGATCATATTAACGGTGACTCTCCTACACCTCAAGAACCTCTTAATTCACAATATATCTCACCAAATGGTGAACCCACTGCAAGCCCTCCATTAGAATTTTTCCTAATATCCTCACCTCCCTTTGCCGAGTTGAACACTTCTCCCCTACTTCCCAATAACCCAAATAGCCAATCGGTAACTTCCCAACTAGTCGCCACATCAGAACATTTCTCACTAAATGCCGAACCAACTGCAAGCCCTCCTTTAGAATTTTTCCCAATATCCTCACCTCCCTTTGCCAATTTGAACACTTCTCCCTTACTTCCTAATAACCCAAATAGCCAACCGGTAACTTCCCAACCAGTCGCATCTTCTCCATCCTCGAATAACACCAATCCAAGCCCACAATCGTCTTTACCCACATCAGAACCAATCATCTATCCTCTGTCCACCCAGTTTCCTATTACCTCAAATATTCACCCCATACAGACCACTAATAAGCAAGGAATATATAAGCCCAAAGTACCTTACATTGATTTGACTCAATCTGACATCTCTATTCCTCGAACACCTAAGGAGGAGTTATAATCACCACTATGGAAGCAAGCAATGATCAACGAATTTCTTGCGTTAAAAAGGACTGAGACTTAGACCTTAGTTCCAAGACCCCAAAAGCAACGAGTTGTTGAAAATAAGTGGATATTCAAGCCCAAGTTCAATTAAGATGGGTCCCTTGCCACAAGAAAAGCACAGTTAGTGGAAAGAGGCTACCAACAAACAGAAGGTATTGATTTCTATGACACTTTTAGTCCGGTTATAAAGGCATCCATAATTAGAATCATTTTAGCTCTTGCAATTTCTCTCAACTGGGAGATCAAACAACTTGACATTAATAATACCTTTCTAAATGGTTTTCTCACTGAACCTGTATTTATGGAACAACTAGAAGGTTTTGATAATCCTACTCAACCTCACTGTGTATGCAAACTATCCAAGGCTCTCTATGGCCTCAAACAAGCCCCGCGGGTATAGTTTAATAGGCTCACAAATGTGCTGCTATGTTGGGGGTTCACTACCTCCAAAAGTGACATTTCCTTATACTACTATGACAAGTCTCAAATTCTTATGACACTAATCTATGTTGATGACATACTAGTTACAGGAAGTAATGCTTATGGCTTGAAGTGCCTCAATGAAAAGCTACATAACATTTTCTCTTTTAAAGATCTCAGATTTCTCCATTACTTCCTTAGAATTGAAGCGTGTCGGGATAAATTTGGGCTTTATTTGACCCAAGAGAAATATGTCTTTAATCTACTAGACATATTTCAAATGAGCAATGCATCACCTTGCCAAACTCTAATGGCTACACATAAATCCCTGTCAGTACACTTTGGAGAGCCACTTGCTGATCCTTCAATATACAGAAGTGCAGTCGGTGCATTACAGTGCTTATGTAATACTCGCCCAGATCTTAGTTTTAGTGTTGGAAAGTTGAGCCAATTTCTTTCTAAGCCAACAACAGAGCACTGGAAAGTGGTCAAACGTGTCCTGAGATATCTTAAAGGTACCATTCACTATGGAATTCATATTCGACCATCAATCTTGCTTGACATTGTGGCCTATTTTAATGCTGACTAGGCATCATGCCCTGATGATAGAAGATCAATTGGGGGTATTGTGTGTTCCTTGGGGAATCTCTTGTGGCTTGGTCATCTAAAAAGCAGAAAGTTGTTGCTCGTTCCAGTACTAAATCAGAATATTGCTCTCTGGCCAATACTGCTGCTAAAATCTATTGGGTAAAGTCTCTTCTCTCTGAACTTCACTTACGACTTAAGCATATACCTGTTATATGGTGTGATAACACCAATGCAGTAGCCTTGGACTCAAATCCAGCGCACCATGCTAGGACCAAATATATTGAAACAGATGCTCATTTTGTAAGAGATCAAGTAATGTCAAAGCACTTAACTGTCTGATATGTACCCACTGAGTATCAACTCACTGATCGCTTTACAAAACCTCTTCCACATGCCCGATTATGGTATTTAAGAGACAAGCTAGGGGTAACAGTGGCTCCATCAAGAGAAAGTCAAACAACTAGCGAAAAGAATAGAAAAAGACAGGAACCTCAAAGTCAAGGAGGGAGTTAAGAATAAATAATATCATTTATTATATTATCTGTTGTATTCTTGTATCACTAGAATGTTCCATCTTGGGACACCCGTCATTATCTAATTGTACCATAGCTTATATACATAAAGAAGAGTACGCCTAGAGGCATTATTCTAAAGCATTCATATTTTCTATTAATATTTGTCTTTGTGTGATTACATAATTCAACCATAAACTTGTATCTCTAAGCTCAATTTGTGTAATCACATATTTAACCATAAATTCACAAATATAACTCATTTTGTGTAATTACATAATTCAAACATAAACTCACATCTATAACCTATTTTGTATGAATACATAAATTCATAACTATAACTCATTTTGTATTATTACATAATTTAACTATAAATTTAAGTGATGATATCTAACTATCATTAACTAACATCTTTAACTTAATTTGTGTAATCACATAATTAACCATAAATTAACTAACCCATTTTATATATTAAAAAGTTTAATTCATAATACTTAACCAATTTATAATAAAGACTGACATTTAATTTAAATTTCTCAAATGTCAAACAATAATACAAACTTCAAATCTATATTCAATACTCAATTTCCTTAATCCAACCATCATAAATGACAAAACACATCCAAATTCCAAATACTACAATTCTATATAGAATCCTCAATTTCTAGAATTTAGACAAATCAAACACATCTATCCTCAAGTTCTAAAATCTAAACACATGTACAACACAACTACACAACACAACAAAAAATTAATCAACTCAAGCTTCAAACACACATTCAAAGCTTAAGCATATATTCAACATTTGTATTTTTACTGTTTTATAACCTTAATGCTTAAAGCTTGACTTGGTGTCAATAAGGCTTTACTGGATGGTGACTCAGTGTCAATGAGGCTTGATTGGGATGCTGACTTAATTAGTTTTGATTGGAACAATAAAGGAGTGATTGCGTGTGGGGTAGGGTGCAACCATACAAGTTTTTTATTATAAGAGAGTGGAAACTGCAAGAGAGTTAGGTGACTACTTGAGTGTAACAAAGGAGTGATTGTGAAGGAGTCAAAAGAGGGTGAGGCGATCGTAGCGTAGGTGAGAGAAAGTGACTAAGAGAGGTGATTATAGTGGAAAACGGTAGAGAGTGACACCACAAGAGGGGGGTTATGTGACTAGCAGAACATGATGGAGGTGATGGTGGTGGACACTTGACATTGGACAGGGTAGAGGATAAGGGGTTGTCGAAATGGGGATGATTCGGGGAAGGGTTAACGGGGTTTGGTTTTTAGGATTAACTTTTTTAATTTTGCAATTTATTCATTTTTCAAATTTACATTTAAGTTCGATATTCAATCGTCATTATACTGACTAATATCAGTTGGTAAAGGCTAGTATAGGTTGGTACAGTACTGGTAAGTCTAGTTTTAGTTTTCAGTCATTACGACACATATTAGTTGATACTAGTATGAAATGCAAGCCCTAGTATAAATATGATATAATTTTTAATTTATTATAAAATAAAATAATTAAAATAAAAAACAATAATTAATTATCTTATTTATTGGTTTTTATATAATTTTTATTTAATAAAGAATTAATTTTTTATATAATAATATTTTATAATTTGAATAAAATAAAATACATATTATCATATTTTTAATATAAGTAATAAATAAAAATAAAAACAAGTAATTTTCTTAACTCTTGTAATTTATTAATCCTTAATTGGTTTTCCACTAAAAGATTTTAGTGCAATTACATTTTTTTAGAAGAAAAAATGGTATTGTTGAATAGATATGGAAGGTAGTACAAATCAGCATAACTGGGAGGGGATTACCCTACTACAATCCTTACAAAATCATATAAGGTGGAAGGACAAAAAATAAAGATGTTAGACTATTAGATTAGCCATGAACCATATGTGATTTCAGACATTTAGGGAGGAGAGAATGTTGGTAGTGCAGTGGAGATGCAGCTCTTCACTATCATAAGCTCTCAGATCTGTCGGATTATGTCTATTTGTAGGGACTCCAGTGAAGAGCTTTGGTTAGCGAATTGTCTAAAGTTTCTTTCTCTCCATAGTATATATACACAGAGTCTTAAAACTAGAATGTGTATGAATTTATCATATTGCAGTCCAACAGATTGAGCTGATAAGTGGTGAAAAATATCATAGAGAGAGTGCCTCTGATCAATTTATAAACATTTTCTTCAAATGTTCTGCTATATAATATTATTGAAGGAGCATGTAAATAATATATGGTCTCTTGTTTCGGCTTGATCCTAGCACATAGGACAATGTTCATCCATTTGGAGGTGGTCAACTGTCATTAGATTGTTCTGAATTGCTAGCCAAAGTATAAAAGATAAGCGGGGAGAGAGGGCCATGTCTCTAGATGATGCTGTACTAGTCATCGATGGGATGTCTTCGTCTCAGCAGTTCTTTGGTTACCTTGTTGGTGAGAGTATGGATTGCTTGTCCTTTCTAATAGAAAACATCAGAAGAGCACAGGTTTGGTAGGTATGTAGGCTACAAATGCATCAGGTAAGGTGGGAGCTGCCAGGAGCTAGCATAAATGACTGATGTCACTCGAGCATTGAGAGGGAAGGATGAAGATGGGTTCCTGGTTGGGATGAGTGAACTGTGCCTTGACTAGCTATCATCCCATAATGAAATGAGTAGGCCATTACCCACTTTGCTTGTGACATCAGGTTGAACTATGTCTCACAAGGCTAATAATTGGTTCAAGAAATGTGAGTGAGAAGAGCTTTTGTTTATTTTCCAGATGCATCTTCTGTGCAGAAAGTATGAATGAAGACATCTAACCCATAATGATCGCTTATTAAGTAAAATCCACCAGATCATTGTAGAAGTAAAGGTTAGTTTATAGTTCAAATAGAGGAGATGTTTATGTTGGAGTTATGTAAATATAGTACCCTGGAAAGTAAGTGTATTTACTTATAACTTAATTTTCTTCTAGTTACTTTTGTAATGAAAATATTTATTATGAGCATTATATATCTAGTCATAAGGTACCTAGATTCTTTTGTAAGTAATATACATATATATAGAGATGTATTGGAAATATGTATATTATAAGAATCTAAAATAATGGATTCATAGTTGAATAATCAAGTTGGGTGTTTGATTATAGTTTAGACTGTAATGGTGCGATTTATCTCCGTGTAAGTAAAAGAGTTTACTTCAAGGGAATGATAAGTTTCATATCATGATAGTAGTTGACTATCGATAATGACACTATTAAATAAATCTGAAATCAAGTATGTTTATAAAGAATAAAGTGGATCGTTACTTTAATCTTAAAATATACAACTTAAGCATACATTTCATCACTTCTAGATGTTTTATGGAGATTGGTGATTAAACTGGCACCAGTAGTTTGATGGACTAGCTACCCATCAAGTCTTGACACCAAAATGAGATCTTGTGTGTTAATCACCATATAGAGTAAAACGGGAGATTTAGAAGAAAAAACCAACATAAGGGTAAAACAGTAATTTTACTCTTTATTGTACAGATGACTATAATATGGTTCATATTAAAGTTTGCAATTGGACATATTGAAATATGTCTTCTCATAATATTTAGTAATTTAAGAGTTCAACTAATTGTCTTTAGTGGAATGACAATTTGTTAATAAGCTAGAATTAATTCTAATGAGATTAAATTAATTCTGGGCTTATTGAAGCTTGAATTATCTAAGTCCAATAAGATTCCCCATTTGGCTTTAAGGAAAGTTATCAGGGTTTTAATTAATTTGATTAATTTGATTAATTAAATTAAAACAAAGTTATTAAAGATAAATGGAGATGGAATTTCAGTTTTACTGGGTAGATGTGTAACTGCACATTTAACATTAGTTTACTACATTTAATATATTTTTAACATGCTTTATCATCATTAAATGGAGTAATAACCTTATCATTAAATGGTTTAATAGTGGTATTTTAATGATAGCATGTAACCTATTAGCACTCATTGGATTAAAGAAGAAAGAGGTACATTTGATGGACCATCTTCCTACTTTCATCGTCAAAAATCGAAATTCGTATGTCACATTTAGGTTAATAGTCTTTTCATATAGCTATCTTAAAGACAAATGAGAAGAGTCTCATTTATTGGCTTCTTTATGATTAATTAAAAAAGAAGTGATGCATTTGATGCAAATCTCTTCTTTCCTTTGAGGTTAACCGAAATTGAGAGTGTGTAAGAAAGGGTTCTTGTATTGTTTTGACTCTCTCTCTCCTATCTTACATGGTGAGCCGAAAATTGCATTAGAGTGTCTCATTTTTTGCTACTTTCTTCTAAAAAAAATCTCCGCCAAAGTTTTCTTCTCCTTTCTTACGAAAGGATCTTGTTAACCAAGTCGTCCAAGAAGAACAAGTAGTAGATCGGATTGGTTGAGGATACAATAAAGTGAAGACGATATATCACCTAAGAAAGGACACATTGTCAAGGATAGGATAGCACGACAAGGAGTTAAAGCTATAGTGAAGGAGTCGGTATTATTTTCCATCTTGTGATTATGCAAATGTTTTTCCTTATATCGTATTATATATGGCTATGCATGTTGATTTGGATATATTGCTTCCGCTGAAATTTTGATTTCTAAAAAAGTTTTGAAATTTACCGTTTCTTCCAAATCAATGCATGTTTTATTTTCCTATCCAATAGTTTAAGCCACCTCATTTCTTAGGAATGCATAGGTTAATCCATTTAACATTAGCAATTCCTTTGGATTGATCCTAATGACTCCAGAAGAAGTCTCGAAGTAGTCTTTCAATGGATTTGATAATGTCCTGAGAGAGAATGATATGAGAATTCCAGTATATGTGTAAAAAGTTAAGCACAGATTGAATTGGTTACAACTTACCCATATAGGAAAGAGTTTTGTTAACCCATGAACCAATTCATTTCTATATCTTTACAATAAGTGGTAGACACTCCTAATAGTTGAGGTGTAATGTTGTCACAGGAAGTCCCAAGTACATGAGTGTTGAGTTTATGGTTTGCATACCCATATATGTTGTGCTATGGATTGTTAGAGATAAGAAGATTTCTTAGAAATGAGAAAGTTACATTTGGTGAGGTTAATCTGCATCCCTGAATGTTAGGCCCCGTTTTCGGAGCCTAACTCCTCATACATGATTATTCATGCTTGCTCTGATACCATAATCTATTACTTTCATGCATACAGAATATCTTACTACGTAAGTTATCTTCCAGAGATAACTCCTTGATCACTTTTAGATTATCTTCTCAAAACTCCCCTTTATTAGTCTCAGCTCAGCTCTTAGAACAGTAGACTAGTCCATTCTTACCTTTCAACCTGAATCCTTTAATCATCAGTGTGGCTTAGTCCTGACTTCACACATATATTTGCTTTGGGGCTATTAGTAAAACTTCTCTTACAAGCATCCAAATAAGAGTTTCTTTGGATAGATTTAAAGAGCACTTTAATCTCTACAACTTTCATGAAGACGTCAAAGGTCGACTTTATCTTCTGAGGGGTCTATTATTTTTATCGTCTTATTTCTTCCGTCTCATTTCTTCCGTATCATTTCTTCCGTCTCATTTCTGCACTATTTCAAAGTTTGTGAACAGTAACATAGACGATAGTATATGAACAGTAACACATATGATATCTTACAAACTTCATAACTTTCTCTAGGGGAATCGGTTTAAGGTATTCTTTATACAGTTTGAAAGATGATTTTAAGCTCCATAACTTCCATAAAGACTTCGAAGGTCAATTCTAACTCCTGAAGGTTCAACATTGGGATAGAAGATACAAGATGAACATGAACACAGAAGATGCACTTCACTCTTGTACTTCTTAACTCCTTCTTATAATCCTTAGTCCTTAATCTATCTTCTGTGTTCTATCCTCTGTGGTTGACTTTTATCTTCTGGGTTGACCCTATATCGACTGAGAATCTATCGTCTGAAGTCTGTGAACGGTGGCACAGACGATATCTTGGGTATCACAGACGATGTCTTGTGAATAGTAACACAAACGATACGTGTCCTCTGTGTTCTAATTCGTCTGTGAACAGTAACACAGACGATACGTGTCTTCTTTGTTGTAATTCATCTGTGAACAGTAGCACAGACGATACGTTTCTTCTGTGTTCTAATTCATCTGTGAATAGTAACACAGACGATACGTGTCCTCTGTGTTCTAATTCTTCTGTGAATAGTAACACAGACGATACATGTCCTCTGTATTTCAATTCGTCTGTGAATAGTAACATAGACGATACGTGTCCTCTGTGTTTTAATTCGTCTATGAACAGTAACATAGACGATAGTGTCCTTTGTGTTTTAATTCATCTGTGAACAGTAACACAAACGATAGCGCTATCAATTCGTCTATGTACAGTGACAGACGATTCTTTTCTCTATGCTCTATCTTCTATGTTTTTCTCTACTCATTCTTCATACTCTTCATCCATCCTTTCCTCTATCTTGTATCGTCTTGGTGATGACGTGTCCTCTGTGTTCTAACGTCATCACAGACGATGCTTGTACTCTTAAATCCTCCTTGCCTCTGTGTTATGACGTCATCATAGAGGATACTTATACTTCTAAATCCTCACTTCCTC
>JANZXR010000002.1:16042912-16055410 GCA_027575705.1 Erythroxylum echinodendron | reverse complement strand
GTCTCCCTACAGGTGACCTGGAATGGAGATCTCAACGAAACTTTTTACCCTTCCCGTGGTATCCGTCAGGGAGATCCTATCTCTCCGTATCTGTTTGTCCTCTGCATGGAACGTCTTGGCCACTCTATTACTCAAGCGGTGAATCAAGGTCGATGGAAGCCTATCCAGCTCAGCAGACACGACCCACGTCTATCCCACCTATTCTTTGCAGACGACCTCATACTTTTCTCCCAAGCGTCTATGGAGTAAGTGGCCGTCATTTAGGAAGACTGTTTTTGATAAACCTGTATAATTGCTAATTACTAATTAGTAAACCCGAACGAAAGGAAGGTCTCCTTTGTCATCACACTTCTACCACGTCAGGTGAGGGAGAGGCCACAGCGCACGTGCCCAGGGAGGAAGTGGGGGTGGGAGGCAGTTGATGGCATTAATGACGCCAAGTGGCGGTAATTATATCTCAAGTTGTCATGTCTTTGTGGGTCCTCTTGGGACAAGTCACAAACTCTCATCTCTCTCTCCCCCTGAAAGCACAGGACAGTACTCTTTCATACTTCTGCCTTCTTTCATCTTTGCGTTCGCAACTGGTGTCTGGAAAACTTCAAGCCTTATTTCCTCTCTTTATTTGCTATATTTCCATTGTTCTTTTTTGCCATCTTTTATTTTGATTCTTGTGGCGACTAAGGTGGAAGCATGAATGAGGAGGTTTCTCGCCACTTGGGTCTCACTATGATTATTCTTGAGCTGTTTCTGTTGCTTCTATGTGAGTTTCTAGCCCTTGTTGTTGTGGTTTTTCTGGGATTTGCTCATCTTAATACGATCTGTGAGCTATCCTCTACTTGTTGCGTGTTGCGGACTTCAATTTTGTCTACTGGGTTTAGCGAGTCATATTTTCTTTGTTACAGGATTGGATTTTTCCTTTATTTATTCTTTTGATAAATGTGGGGTTTGTTGTTTTTTATGTTACTGGGGTTGGTGCATTTTCCTTAACTTATTGATCATTATGGTTTAGCATCATGGGAGGATTTGCGAGAAATCGTTGTTTCTTAAATTTTGGTTTTCAGAATGCTATAACACGTTATGACCTTTAGTAAGTTAGCTTTGGGCTTCTGCTCAGGCATTATTAAGTTGAGGATTACATTTGGATTGGATTGGTTAACTGCTCTAGGTTAGCATTTTTAGTTTAGGAGGTTGATATGTAACCTTGTTGTTTTAGACATTGGACTGCAAAACAGTTTTGTTGCGATGGGAATAATGATCGGAATTGCTGTGAAGGTGAGTTCCAACTGCCTCCAGTGCATGCCAGATGTAGTATGCTTTGTGTTTTAATATCCCACTTTCAGAAATATCAAATCTCTTCAGGGAATAATCTGGAAAAAATCAGAAGTTGGCAATGTACTTATGGAATTTCTACATTCTATGTTGACTACGGACAGAAGAATTGGTTTCAGTTATATCTGGCTTGCGTATGGTCAATTGATTGAAGTAGTCTTTTAGACGATGAAAATTTGATCTATCTTATGGTTGTCCGTTGTGTATGTGGCAGTAGTATGAATTATAACATATGACTCCTTATATTCTTTTGTCTTTATTGACTAAAATTGATACCTTCAAGTCTTTGCTCATCGTCAATTGTTTAGTTATCTTAGCCTCAAGTTCTAGGGCTACTGGCCATTTACTATTTGTGAAAGGACTGTGTTTAAAGCTTCAAACAACAGAAATTGTAATATTCAACATGGATGTTATGTTTTTTTTTATTATTAATTTCACCACTAATTGTTGTGCTACAGGTCTGAATGACTGTCAATGCAACCCCTTAAATTATCTTAGAGGCTCTGCATCATCAACTGAGAGAAGATTGAATTCGTTTCTTCCTTTGATATCTCCAGATACAGCTCCGCAGCCCTTTCTTCCTCTTCTTGCACCTTCTCCTTTGGCACCTTTCACAAATGCTACTATTCCAAAATTATCAGGTTTGCTATTTTTTTTCTCAGTTTGGTGATATTAGCATCACAACCCCTTTAGTTGTTAAAACTAAATATTGTTGAACTTACTGTTGTCCTTGTTCTTGTAGGACTATGTATGTTTAATTTCTCAGCTATTCAAAGTTTGATGAGCACGACATCAACTGATTGCCATGCCTTTTTTGCACCATTGCTTGCCAACGTTATATGCTGTCCACAGTTAGAAGCCACCCTTGCAATTCTTGTTGGACAATCTAGCAAAGTGACCAATGCACTTGCATTAAATGGAACTGTTTCCAAGTATTGCCTTTCAGATATTGCGCATATTTTGGTGGGTCTGGGTGCTGAAAATAATCTTGGGGAAATATGCTCAATTCATCCCTCAAATTTAACAGAAGGGTCTTGCCCGGTTACAGATGTTAATGAATTTGAGAGTTTGGTAGAATCTTCTAAGCTTCTTCGTGCCTGTGAGAAGATTGATCCTGTGAATGAGTGTTGTGAACAAGTCTGCCAAATTGCCATCTCGGAAGCTGCTAATAGACTTGCATTAAAAGCTTCTGAAGTTTTGAGCATCGAATCATCGAATAGTCTACCTGGGCACTCAAATAGGGTTAGTGATTGTAAACATGTTGTACTCCGTTGGCTGGCTAGTAAGCTTGATCCCTCTCATGCAAAGGAGGTTCTTAGAGGACTATCCAATTGCAATGTTAATAAAGGTGAGTCTTATCTATACGAGTGTGGTGAACTAACATAATTTATAATGCTTGATAATTACTAGACTGATTCTTGAGCTTTCTTTTATTGCTGAGAGTCTTACAACCAAAAAGTGGCATTATATGGGCAAACAGATTAATCATCATATCTTGTGAAAGAATCTTAGTAGGTCAGCATAACTTGCATCCATGTTAGTTTTGAAGATGTAGAGAAGACACAGTAGAATCAGGAGAACATAATGGGAAGGGAAGAAACTTCTTGTCTGATATTGGAGGAAAAGGAATGAAAGATACACTACTTCTTTTTCCCTCTTCTTTTCTCATATAGTTTTAGTATGTCAGCAGCATCAAGTAAACTCAAAAGAATGCTGAATAGTATAGGATTCCTATTGTGTTCTCCGGACATGAATCTAGTTGCATGCCTGAAAAAGCTTTTTTGGTTTCTTAACTGCTATACATATGTAAGTGGACATCTGCCAGACCTTCAGCATATTTTGCTTATTGTTTATGTAGATATTGCAAGTGTTCTTCAAAAGGAGCTGGCAGATTGATAACAAGTATATTTGATCCTGCAGTGCCAGTGTCATCAGCTGACCTTATTGATCCCTGTTTCTTTCCTTACCATTTCTCTTTTTCTTTCTGCCTTAGTTTGCCCCCTGGTTTTCCCTGAAATAAGACATGTCTTGAAGTCCTGTGGGAATATCATAAGCAATAAGGAAGAATGCTGCAGCGCCATGGAAAGCTACATCTCTCACTTACAGAAACAGAGCCTCATAACCAATTTACAGGCTCTGGATTGTGCTACAACTCTAGGGATGAAGCTACAGAAATCAAATATAACTATGGATGTTTATAGCCTTTGTCATGTCACTCTCAAGGATTTCTCTCTGCAAGGTTGATGTTAATTTCTTTATTCCCTTCGACTTACTCTTTAACTTTCTTCTTGAAATAAGCCTTTCCGGACCCAATACTCATTTGATGAGTTAAACTCAAGTATCTAATCTTTTATGTTACTAGTAACATACTGATACTAGATTCTTTTGTGATTTTGCTACTTTTCTTATGATATTGGTGATCAATGATTGGACTGCATCAGTTGCTAAACAAGGTAATTCGAAGTCTTCTGGATCTTTTGTTTTGCATTTCCCCTATTGTAGAATTTGATCTTTACATTTTTCATTTCCCCATATCTATTTTGTATTTATTCTGGACTTCTAAACTGCATTCTGTGTATAATTTCTTAATTATGTTTGTTTTTCTTCTGCAACATACACTTGTGTTCTCAATTAAACAATCACCATCAGATGGAGTTCCCTGAAGAAAAAGACAATTCAATATCTGAAAAGGGAAGTACCAATATTTTCTCACATGCATACACAGAGTAAAAGGGAAAAAAAGAAAGGAAGAAAAGCAAAGAAAGGGAGAATTTGTAATTAAGATCACTTTTGATAAAATAATGCCTCAATTGACATTTGCTGTTACCATTAACCCTCTCCAGGCATTATGTAGAGAGTGCAATGTTAAATGATTTTGTTTTTCCTGTCCCTTTGGGAGAGATGCTGTTGGGAGCTGGGATTTTTCCTTTGTTTCAGATGGTTGTAAGCTTTGCATTCAGCTCGTCATGGTTGAAACTTACATGCCTCTGTCTCTTTTGGAACAGAGTCTGGATGCCTCCTGCCAAGCCTTCCTTCTGATGCAACATTTGACAAGTATACAGTGATCAGCTTCATTTGTGATTTGAATGACAACATTCTAGCATCCTGGCCCTCTTCATCCCAGTTGTCAGCATCATCTTGCAATAAAAGTGTGTCTTCCTTATAATCTAATTAGAAGATTTGCTTTTCATCTTTTACCATCTTCACTGGAATTAACATGTTAAATTTTCAGCCGTTAGAATCCCAGAACTTCCTTCTGCTGTGACAAGTGCTCAAAATGGTAAGAATACATCGACTAACTCTTCTGTTACTAATTGCTTTGAACATTAACGGCCTAAGTTTGGTAGAGACCCACTAGGTTAAACTAAGTAAATATATGGAATCGGCCATCAGTGTCAGCCATAAGCACATTAAAGTTTTCATCAGCATTATGTAAAACTCACGCTTATGATTCTAGTTTCTAGAAAGATTCTTAGTGTCTCATGGACTTACGAACTAAGGGTGTTGGGAGTTGTGAGTTAACAAATGCAAGTTATCTGCCATTAAATCAAAATGAGCACAATAAAGGGGGAAAATAAGAAATTAAAAAAAAAAAAAAGAAAAATCCTTTGTTGGTCTTACATGAACTTAGTTGGCAGGAAGATAAAAGAGTATCCTGTCTTCATCTGATCTGTTACAAGTACCCTAGTTTACCTGGCAAGTTGAAACGAAAGAAGCCTATATATGTTATTTCCTTTTATGTTTCCATATTGCTTGCTTACTGAAAATATTTATGTTAACAGATCTTTACCATGACGATGTGATAACGAATTTGATAGCCATTACCCTGTTGGTTTGGTTATCGTGGTGATTTTATAGTCTTATTTGAGCAAATATCCTTTCATATGTACATTGGGACAAAGATTCCTCGTCAATTTAGGTAGTTAATGCAGAGATAAGATTTGCTTAGCTGAAAAGAGGTTTTACACATCTAACCCTCTCTATTCATCCAATTGTGCTTGGGAGGGGGATTTGAGACCTGAACTTGCAGTGATTGTATAAATTATTCATTCTTGCGTGCTGATGTAATAAAATTTTGTAGAGAAAATATATAAAATCTTGAATTTTGTGTTGGTACTCAAAAGTCTAAACAATTAGTAATATGATGGAATTGCGTCATTTTCTCTGCTTGCTAATTTTATTTTTATTTTGTTTTTTTTTTCCTTTTTAAGGTAATAGGTACACAGATTAATGGTTAATTGGAATGTAGTCGGTGTTGGTTGTTTTTTCTTTGGGCAGGTGTCAATTTTCACTTCTCGTCGTTGCGATATAAATTGTACGTGGCCAACAAATTAGAAGTCGATGTTTCCTTGTGGGATTAGGGAATAAAAGAAAGGCATCTCAAGAAGAAATTGGTGGAGTGCCGTAATAGAGAATAAATTCGAATTAGTGAGGAACATTTTTTGGTTATTAGAAAGAAGAAGAAGAAGAAGAAGAAAAGAGAGATGTCACGACATACACATACACATGCCCACACACATAATAATTATGGCCTTATTCTGTTTTGTACTGACGACGTTGATTGGTATTGGATCGGATACTAGTGAAAATTCAAGAGAATAATACAGAACATAGAGGTGATGATTCCAAAAAAGCAAGCTTTTGTGGACAGTCACGTAGTAATTTTTGATCAACTAATTCATATTTTGTAGGAATTGTATTGATATAACTGTTCCACCACGAAAATACCTGATCTCTATACACGGTAACAATCTCAGTCATACGATACAAGCCTCTCCTACTTAACTTGAAATAAACTGATGTGAACTAACTATTACAGAATGGAGTCCACACCTCCGACTCCGAGACAAGACAGGCTCAAGTTCTCACATGAGGCAGTCAGCTCCGAGCTTGAAGAAATACTGTCAAACACCCAATCATCCTACTTTAGTCGCCTCAATTCGGCCTTATCAGTAGAACTGAAATTGTCATTTCGGCTTGCAGCTCCTGCTGTGGTAGTTTACCTGCTTAATAACGTTGTCTCGATGTCAACACAGATGTTCTGTGGCCATCTTGGAAATCTTGAGCTTGCTGCTGTCTCACTTGGAAATACTGGTATCCAAGTGTTCGCATTTGGCCTTATGGTAAGCCTTGTCTCTCTCTCTCTCCCCTCGTTTTAATAAAAAAAAAATGCTAGTGTATCTCATGGTCACGGATATAAAGATGATACATAAAAGGGCACATGATATTACTGATAATGAGTACGGCAAAGCAATGCATTAGTGAATTATTGTGGCTAATGCTGCAGCTTGGAATGGGAAGTGCAGTGGAGACTCTTAGTGGCCAATCTTATGGGGCATGCAAATACGAAATGCTAGGCATATACCTTCAAAGATCAGTACTTCTTCTTACGGCCACCGGCTTACCACTCACGGTGATCTATATTTTCTCCAAAAAACTCCTAACTTTACTTGGTGAACCAACAAACATAGCATCTTCAGCGGCTCTTTTCGTCTACGGACTCATTCCTCAAATTTTTGCTTACGCTGCCAACATCCCCATCCAAAAGTTCTTGCAAGCACAGAGCATAGTTGCCCCTAGCGCATACATCTCGTTAGCTGTACTTGTCGTTCACCTCTTATTGACGTGGTTGGCAGTGTTCAAGTGGAACTGGGGGCTGCTAGGTGCAGCCTTGGTGTTGAGCTTGTCGTGGTGGTTTATAGTTTTGGCTCAGTCCTTGTACATTGTTATGAGTAAGAGGTGTAAACATTCTTGGAGAGGGTTTAGCTTGCAGGCTTTCTCTGGACTTTGGAGTTTCTTCAAATTGTCTGCTGCATCGGCTGTGATGCTGTGCTTGGAGAGTTGGTACTTCCAGATGTTAGTCTTGATTGCTGGATTGCTACCAAATGCCAAGATTCAATTGGATTCTCTTTCCGTTTGGTAATCAAAACAAGCCTTGCGTTACGTTTCATTTTCGGTTTGATTTGGATAATATAAGCAGTACCATGCATTCTTTCAGAGGACTAAATTTTAACCAGAAAAATAGTTTTCTGGTAAGGTAAGTGTCTGTGTGTAATGTGATGGTTAATCACTTCTTTCTGACCTATGCTATGCAGCATGATAATAGCAGGATGGGTATTCATGATATCGGTTGGATTCAATGCTGCTGCAAGGTAACTCTAGCTACTTCCACATTAATTAATGAAGACATTTGAGAATTAATGTTGCGAGATGGTATAAAAAATAAAATAAATTATAAAGTTAACATAATATTAAATTAATGAATAAATTGAGTTGGTATCTCTAATTAATTGAATAAAAAAAATTTTAATTACCAAAATAAAAAAAAAATCACTCCGTCAGGTATTTTTGATAAAAAGTCATTAAATAAAGTTAATTGCATTTATTAGTTTGTCTTATATATATATAAAGTGAATTGCAGTATCAAATAAAATGCCTCGGTAAAATAACATGATAATTGGCAGTGTAAGAGTGAGCAATGAGCTTGGAGCTGGGCATCCAAAATCTGCAGCATTTTCAGTAAAGGTGGTGACTTCATCATCATTCATAATTTGTGTAATAGCAGCGATCATTGTAATGGCA
The DNA here is from genome assembly GCA_027575705.1 of Erythroxylum echinodendron. Lineage (NCBI taxonomy): Eukaryota > Viridiplantae > Streptophyta > Magnoliopsida > Malpighiales > Erythroxylaceae > Erythroxylum > Erythroxylum echinodendron. The sequence continues at coordinate 16,047,499 of JANZXR010000002.1, read as the reverse complement.
TTGCGCCACGTTTACAGCTATGCCTTTACGGACGGTGAAGTTGTTTCTAAAGCAGTGGCCGACCTCAGCCCTTTTCTGGCTGCCACCATTGTACTAAATGGAGTCCAACCTGTTCTTTCTGGTAACAACATTGTAAACTTATTTCATTATTCAATCTTCGTCCTAGTTGGTACAGTTTCAATAATGATTCAGTGCCATATTATCAACTGAATAGTACATCGTCTAATAACCTGTTAACATATGCCAACTAAATTTGTTTACAGTTTAGGCTTTTTAACATGGTTCAACTCTCTTTTGTAATTGAAAGGTGTGGCTGTTGGGTGCGGATGGCAATCGTTTGTGGCATATGTAAACGTTGGATGCTATTACTTGATTGGTATTCCTCTTGGAGTGGTTCTAGGCTTTTTTTTAAAGCTTGGTGCCAAGGTATTATTCTACCACTTAAAGCAATCTCTCTCTTCTATCAATATTCCAATTTAAGGTCAATTGGCCACTAGTTGAACGAAGCCTAGTGGACAAGAGGGAAGTATACATACAGATAACACATTTTACATTGTTTGGGCAGGGAATATGGTCAGGCATGATCGGAGGCTCATTCTTGCAGACCCTGATACTGATATGGGTCACTTACCGGGCAGATTGGAATAAAGAGGTAAGCTTAATCGTGGTTTATCTTTGTAAATCTCGTCATGAAAAATGAATAATACCAGTGTATCGAAAGATATAATATCAATAATCCCGTCATATCTTATACTACAAAAAAGTTTCTTCACCAGTAAAGAAGTTTGATTATATATTATCTTCTCCAGAATAATTCACGTGTTTGTGGCACGGTCACTCGTGAAATTAATTTTATTGGTAGATAACTGAAAGCCCTAGCTACTTAATTTGCTGATTGAAACTGTTATGATTACTCAAAAACAAAATAACTAAACTAGTAAATTTGTTCAGATTGATTAACGGACTTGATATCTTTCAGGTGGAGAAAGCCAAGGAGCGGTTGAATTCATGGGTTGACAGGACAGAGACGTAGAATGAAGTTACGAGGAGTTAGAAGCAGTTATTTCCTGGGGGAATTACGAACGAAAGTATCTTTATATGTTTAGTTCAAGTATAACAGAGAATTATATTTAAAAAAAATACAACAAATCCTTTGCTCCACGCTGTTCAGTCTTTGCACAGCACAATATTAAACTTATCAATAAATGGAAACAGCGTAAATTTAATACAAGACGATTCTGTTCGGATTGGATTTGGTAATCAAATCTTTGCATGTGCATACCTATTAATTCTTCATATATTTTGAATGTTGATCAAAATTTTGATTTTTTTAAATAATATCTTAGCAGATGTTATTAATTACAATATTACAAAGCAAATACATTGTTTTTTAGTTCATATAATTTGGAACATATGTCTATATGTATATATTTAAAATAATAAATATTTGATTTTAATAAAAACTTTGGCTTTTAACAAAAATTTGATAGTTAAATAGTTATACAATATATTTAATTACAATATCAAAAAATGAATGTTATATTGACATTAATTGTAAACATGAAGAACACCGAAGAGAGATTAAGACCATTTGTGCACTTAAATATATTTAAATATAATATAATCAAAAGGGTCCTTGAAACCATAAACATCAATGAATCTAGTTAGGCATAGAAAAAAAAAAAAAAAGATGCTCACATTGATCTAAATCGAATTTTTTTCAATTTGATCAATTTTATAATAATAATAATTAAAATTATTTAAAAATAATATTTGAATATACAAACTAAAATTAGTTTGCATTTAATTCACTGTTAAGGGGGTTGAATTTTATTAACTCATCATCTACTACGTCAAATTAGGGATGATAATAGACAAGGCTAAGGCTTAACTCGAAGCTTGTTCGAGCTCAAAGGTAGGCTCAGACCAAGCTTGATTAAATATATATATATTTCATTTTTTAACATTAAAAATGACATCGTTTTATTAAAAATTTTAGGCTTCAAGTTTCGAGTCGGATTGGATAGCTTGACTTCAAGCCTAGCTTGAAACTCAAAATTAAAGAAAAAATTTAAGTCTAAATCTAAGCTCGGTCAACTCAAGTCAAAAGCATTAATTTCAGGCTAGATTGGGTCGAGCTGGGAATCGAGTAAGCCTTACTTCCTATATCAAATGTTTTTACTTTTAACACATCAATAAATATATTAGAAGTAATAGAATTAAGTAACTAATAACCACAGAACAGATCATCCAAAAATTCTCCAAATCCCACTTTTGTTAACTTTCTTCAATAAAAACTTTGTGATAATAAGAATGTTGCTCCTTCTCTGCTACTACTTTTTATGGTTGTTTGCAATCCTAACCCCTATGTTCTTCCTCTTCTAGATTGTCATGGTTTCCACTCATCTATCTTCATCTTTGCTAGTATTTCATCTGTTTCTTTCTCAACTTGGATCCATTATTACCCTTGTTGCTTTCATATGTTCTCTTCTTCCTGGCTTATTAGAGTCTCTTATCACCTTTTCCCAAACTTCCTTTCTTCTTTGGACAGCTCCTTATTTTTCTTCAGCTTTGGCATATGGGGATCAACTAAAAGAAGATTAAGCAAGAAAATATTCCCTTTTGGGTAAACTTTTATCATGTCTCGCTGGAGTATTGGATGACAAAAAGGCTAAGCCTACTATCTAGCTTCCTTGAGAAGCCATTGTGTATGGATGAAAATAGCAAAAGAAGAAGAAGGAAAATTGGTTTCGAAAGTAAGTGTACAAGTGTGGGCTTCACTAAGGAATTACCTGGCTACATTCCTACCGTAAGAGTTGGTGAAAATAACATATTGTATAAGGATTTGATAGATGCATATTTGACTATATTTATCCACCCATATTTGATATATTTTGCTTGATATTATGTAATTTTATTGTATATTTGTTACTTAATTTGCTCTAGTGCATTTATAAGTTATAACTGCCTTCACGGACCAAAAAGAGAATAATTCAAATGAAAATGTGGGATAAAATAAAAAATTGAAGCAAATTAGATATATAGTCATGGTTATGCTCGTGTAAGTCTTAGAGGCTATGTAAAATCATGAATTCTGGAGTTTTTGAATATACATGGTCACTAACATGCCTGCCTATTAGACCTTGTATGTCTCAAAAGCCTTAGAATTCGCTATAAAAGGACATGGACGAAGGCAAACAGAAATTAGCTAACTTTTGCCACAGATTCCAAATGTGAGGAACTTAGAGAGGTGACGATAAAGGTCCAGAGATAAGGAAAGCACAAAGTTAACAATAAAGGAGATCCTATAGAAGGCTGCATCCAATCTAAACATTGCAAGAATGGTCAATATAATAATAAAAGGGAGATTTAATATTATGATCACTTTGTTTTTTATTAGTTTTTTGCATATTTATCTTTAATTTTATTTTATAGTATGTGTAACTAAATGTGTCTAGTGTCTAAGTGTAATGAACCCTAGTTAGGATAACAATATGTCTTGATTCTTTTATTAAATCCAATTATTTTGATTAATTTACTGTAATTCAATTATGTATTTTATGCATGTCCTAATATATCAAGAATATTAATACATAACTTGATTTCATAATATAGAAATTAAGAAATCATGTATATGAATAGATATATCGTAATTGAAAGGAGTTGATTGAAAACCTAGAGATAAGTCGATATAATGGATTAGGATTAAACCTAATAGAGGAATTCATAAGTCGATAATGCAATCCTAGGAACTTTAACTAGAAAGATTTCAATTAATCACCTTATTAATTAGTTGTTAGTAGTCTTGATAGAATTATTAACATAAGATACGGATTTTCAGGATCCAATAGTCAATAAAATAATTGCATGATAAAAGGTTAACTATTTAATAAATTTTAGGGGGATTCATCACCTAGAGACTACTATTTGATGTTGAATTTTTTGAGTAATTTCCATTATTTTTTGTGTTTATTATTGCTTCCTATTTTATTTTATTTATTTAAGTTTTAGTTATAATTAAAAATCAAATACTCAATTTGGAGGGTAGATAATAGGAGAAAGATAATTACTAGTAATTACTGTCTTTATGGGATCAACTTGTATTTGCCTGTGTTAGCTGTAGCTATGCTATTCACTTGCAATTAATATTGATAAAATAAAAATTATCGATCAGGAGTCATCGATGGTTACTTACAATTGATAAGGAAAATAATGAAAACCTATAGGGAAAATATTCAAGAGGGGAGATCATAGTGAATTGATGGGCATTGAGGAACTTGAAGAAACATCAGACTCGAAGGGGGAGCATAATCAAGCATCTAATGAAGAAAATGAGGATATAAATGGTGAAAATATTGTTTAAGCTTATGATATACATATAAATATGGAAAAAGTGGAAATTCCTACTGAAATAAAGTTAGGAAAGAGCAATAACTTAGCAGACAAGCAACCTAATTCTCCACAAGTAAGGTTTGATGTTGACGAAATTGCAAATTGAAGTAAATCACACGTTAGTAAAGACTTTAAGTTCAAGAAACTAGATACACAAGAAAAGGAGGGGGGGGGGGGGGGTTGAATGGTGTATCC
>JANZXR010000002.1:16014979-16037389 GCA_027575705.1 Erythroxylum echinodendron | reverse complement strand
CGAAAAATTCCCAGAAAATTTCTATAATTCTCTAAAAATCACAAAACCCTAATGATCCTCTCCAAATTCCAATTTTTTACTCACAAAACATATTGGCAAAATTCCCCATTTATTCACACTTATACCGGGAAAATTGTCATGAAAGCATGTACAATAAATTTTTATGTGCACATATCACTGTTCACGAATGCATAAGCATGAGATGTGTTTTCCTAATTTCTCTGATTTACCTCACTTGGACCCGTTTCTCTGGTCCAACCCGTTCTATAGAAACGGGATGTTACAATGTACGCTTAATAGAGATTATTTAGGCCCTTTTCCTTGTTTTAACCATTGGCTTAAACAACCTACCTTTTGTATTATCCCTTGCTACCCTCATTGAGCCTTAACCTTTTGATTCTTGAAAATAACCAAGATTTTAAAACTTTAAACCTTATTAACCTACACGTTCACAAGCTTAGTAAAGTATTAAGTAATACATTAGTTAGGATCGTTGTGAAATTTTTGTTACCGAGATGAGTAAAGTATACTTCTGCTTATGATTTACATTGTATATAATGCTATTTCGAGTCATAGCTCTTCCATGTATGAAGAAAAAGAAAGAAAAATAAAAAAAAGAGAAGGAAGAACAATTGAGTAGCATAAATAAGTGCAGAGTATTAGTTTCATTTGTATATCTCGAAGTAAGTTTTAATTATCTCAATCTTATTACTTTACTAATACTTGTGCGTAACTCTTTTTCCCTTTTTACCCACCTTATTCCTTACCACAACACAACCCTAAATAAGTCCTTTTGATCTATTTATGCATGAAATCATTGTAGAGGAGAATTGGTGTATTAGCAAGCCTATGGTAATGTAGTTTCTTACAGGAAGTTTAAGCAAAACACTAACCATTAAACACTTAAGAGAAATGAGTGAAAACCATAAGGAAAATTCATTTTGAATCTTTACTTATCTTTGAGTGTTGGTGTCAATTGTTGAGTTTGCTTATATACATTAATGAAAAGTAGTCATGATATGTATATTAACTTGATATTTAAGTTGACATAAATTTGAGGGATTGTATGCTTTGATCTTTGTGAAGATGAAATGATAGAATTGAGTGGTTATATTTATTTTGCTTAAGGACAAGTAAAGATTCAATTGTGGGGATGTTGATAGGTGTGCATTAGTCTATGTTTTGCTAGGTAATTAGCATGTGTTTTCTTGTATACTTGTTGATTTTTGTTATAGTTTATGATTCATTTTGTATAGTTTTGCTTAGTTTGATTTTCATTGTTGTTCTTTTATGTTTGATGTTAATTTAGGGTAAGAATTGACTATTTCTTTTGTAGGAAGGAAGATGGAGCAACTTGGAGATTGAGCTAGAAATCAAGAGGAGAAGAAAAGATGAGTGCATCCATGACCAATTTCGAGACAATATGTGGGGCTTCATTAAACTTAAGGTTTCTGGACTATTTAAACCTCATTAAGCCTCCATTTTAGAGGGAGGATGAAACCCTTCTGAATAAATACCATCTTTGGAGTGAAGAATATATGTTTGGAGCCTTGGGGAAGGATTGAAATCAAGGATCATCATCAAGATTGGGAAAAATAGCACATTAATACCAAAATTTCCAGATTTTGGCAAAGAAGAGAAGGAATCTTGTTATTCAATTTTTTGTCAATTTTACTTCTTCTATTCTTTGTAAAATGGTTTATTTGAATGTTGATGATGTTATGGAGACCATGTTAGGTTGATTTAGTTTTAGGGATTGCTTTTGAACTATTTTGTCAAAACTCCTATTTTGTTAAATTGAATGAAGTTGTCTTTGATAATTGTTGATTTAAATTGTTATCTTGCAACAAAATCGAGAGAGTGAGTAAGATAAATTTGTATAGGATTGTACAATGAGATTTGGTGACCTATAGACTTACAATTATCAAGTTAATTGAATAGTTAGAAGAGAGATCTCGGCTAGTCAATTTATCACCCATAAAATAGTTTAATAACTAGTTGAATAGGTTGAGTCATTGCGTAGGTTGAGAGATCATCCAATTAATTCCCTTAAATTCGATTAGGGGCAATTAATTACACCTTAAGAGAGGGTAGTTATTACATTCGAAAATCTAGGGTGAGACACAATTCAATCAATAAAATAGGCGGGAGACAAATTAAGAAAAAAAGTAATCTCTAGTCTTTAGATTCTTAAATTCTGATTTTTTTGCACGTTGGTATTGTCTATTATTTTAAGTTAGTCTTTTAATTTTAATTTAATTTTCCAGATTATTTACTCTTAACAATTTCGTTTCTTAAACAAATTTTTATCTAAATTAAGTGGTGTGTGGGTATCAATCCCTGTGGGATCGATATCTGCTCTTTTAAGCTATAAGTCACGACCCATTCACTTTCGATTTTTAAGCGTAAAATAAGTAGATAGGTTTTACCATCAATAACTGGGTCCTTAACAAATTCATCACTTTCATCTTTTTTTGAACATTTTCTTTAATTTGTTTGCATTAGTTTTGTTTTGTTTATTTTGTTATTTTAAACCAAACCAAATCTCCGCGCCCCCCCCCCCCCCTAAACATCAATTCTTTTCATAACAAAATTTAACCGAGCACTCTTTGTAGAATCAACCTAGACTCATCACTGCTATAATTGTAGGTCTAGTTATTTTAAATAGTGTTATGATGCGCTACATGAATTTTGGCACCATTGTCAGGGAGTGTGGTGTTTTAGCTTTAGTTTTTGATTTCAATTAGTGTTTTGTATATATTTGTTTATAATTAGTTTCATTTTAGTTATTTCTTGCTCTTTTCATTTTTTTAATGTTTGTGTATTTTAAAAAAATTTAAAATTACATAAACGGAAGTAATTTTTCCTATAATTCATATTCTTAATCTTATAATCTTGCTTTTAGTGAACGCACAAGCTTTAGTTATGGATGGGATAACTAACAAAATTAGTTCCTTGATAGTTTGTAGGATACACAAAAATTCTCGTATAGACTAGAAGCTTCTTATTAATGGGTTGAAATCTAGTTCTTTGGTTCAATCTAGGCCTAAGCACAATTTCGCATATGTCATTGAATTATCTTCTTCACACTTCTCTTTAGACTATTGATCGTGAATTAATAACAAGCTCTATTAATCCCTCTTTTTTAGGTCGTAGTTAATTAAGAAGAATTAGTTAATTAATCTTAACCATCAGGAAACCTATAACAAGCTCTCTCAATACTTTTGTTCCAGCTCCTCTCATGTTTTTGTTTCAACCCTCACCTTTTATTTTCTTCTCTCAGCCGTCCTAATCTTGTCCAACTACCTCCCAACAACTTATTCTTAAAAACTGAAGAGGATTAATCAAGAATCATCTCTCACAATGCACTGCTTCAGTCTCCACTAACGCATATTTCAGCCTCCACTCACGCATGTTTCAACTTCCACTCACACATGTTTCTTTCTCAGCCAGCAACCTTGTATTTCTTTCTTTATTCCCAAGCTACATTCCAAAACATATGGCAACTAGGTTTTCATGGATAAATGGATAGGTGTCCTTTTGTGTTGTCTTCTAATGCATGTCATGGTTGTAACAATTTGTTTCTTCTTGTAATGTATGTCACGACTGCAAAATTTAATTGTTACAGTCACAAAACACATTCGATTCTTCCCTTTTTTCCAGCCATCCACTCATTTGTTCTTTATACCTGCCAACCTTGTTTAAAATGTAGCTAGGTTAAATGGATAGGTGGTATAAATAGGAAAGTTGGGTTAAAATATTCACCACCATAAATGATGTCTCCCGTTGCATGACTATGCAATTTTCCAACCCTCTTCTAATTGACGTTTTCAGCATATATCTTCATCTTCCTTGGTGATTTCTTATCTTCTACTTGCTTTAATCTTCTTCTTCTTGCTCCATGAAGACAAATGAGTGTGATTCTTAGAAAAACGGTCCATATATAGTGGCTTGGACTCACTTTAACTCCTTTGCTTCCAAATTGTGCTTAAAAAAACATATGAGTCAAAGTGAGTATCTTAAACAATTTCATATCATTAATCACTAAGTGTTATTGAATAAATATACAATTAATTAAGCACATATCAATTCCCCCACCACTTAGCTTTCGATTGTCCTCGAGTAAATTGTCAAAATCAAAGTCACAAACCAAAGCATGTACTCATTTTCCATATTTACTAAGAATAGATTATCATAAATAAAGATGAATGACTTTCAAAAGCCATAGCAATAATTCCATATTCAAACCTTCTACTCATGATTAATCAACATTCATTACCTTTAGAAAATGATCAATCTATAGGTAGATTTGGGAAATGTGTTTAAATAAAATATATCTATAATTATACTCAACATCATTCATGATCATGACATTCTACAAATTTGCATATCATTTCATTTCTCCACCACTACAAGTCACATGTAAAATCGTGAATCAAAGTACTTTTTCATGTTATAATGTAGGCAAGGGTAAGGTCAGATGTATTTGGGTAAAGTAGCATAAAAGTCATTAAAGCTAGTGAAATAAGAAACACTTAATATAAGATCGACTGCAAAAACCAACATTCAGTCACAATTGTGTACATCAACTATAATGAATGGAAAAATTACATTTCTTAGCTCAAATTTAAGCTCTCTCACCACAAACCACAAGAAGCACAATTGTGACTTTGTAATTATAGTGAGTGACCATTAAAAGCAACATCTACCTTATATCCATCATACTCAAGTAACCCATTCAATACAACTTTAGGAGGAAAGATTAATCATATATAACTTTGTAACACATACGCATTTCCTCCGTGATAATTTTATTTGAACATATTTCTTTCTTTCTTTTCTTTTCTTTTGTCTTTTTGCTTTTTTTCTTTTCTCTTCTTTTTTTCTCTTCTTTTTTTCCTTTCTCTCATTTTTTTATACATCGAAAGAAACTAGATCAACATGGGAATTTCAATGATAAGAAATAAAATAACATCCCAATCATTATGGCTAACTCACACATATGTACACCCCCACACTTCCAATCTTGTGCATCCACAGTCTTCAACAATCACAAATGTTTCACAAGCTTTATAGCTTGGGTAGGTCATTTGGATAAGTTTAAAAGCAAGTAATGTGGTTAGTACACAAAGAATAGGTAAATAAAGCTTAAGGGGGCTTAACAAGGGAAAAATCATGTGAATAAGGTAGGCCATTTGGCTAATGTAGCTTGTACAAACAAAGAATCTCTAATCATTTTCATGTTAATACATGTGATAAAAATGTGATCTTGAATAGAAAATCAAAGCAAAATTAAGATGTACATGTTATGAAGGTCACTGATAAACTAAATGACAATAAGACTGATATGGATGTGTCAGTTTATAAAGGCTCAAAATCTCATTATCTTTTATCTACTATTAGTCACTACTCTTCTAAAGATAAGGCACATTGAACAATCACAAGAGTAAAAGTACATGCTAAAGTTTTCTATGAATATTTCTAGTCAATTCACACTCTAATTATGACTGCATAGTCTTAAAAGCAATAAAAAATGAGAAATTTTTTATTTTGTTTGCTTGATTTTGAAAATCGCCTAAGAAGTCACATAAACAACAATTAAGCTCAAAAATATGCATAAAAGGTAATATCAAACTAAGATCCCCACCTTCACACTTAAAACTTACATTATCCCCAATGTAATATCAAAAGCAAGAAATGGAGCATTTAAGAAAAATAGCTATTGCGAAAACATAAAGAGACAGAAGTTAACTTCTCTTGGGTTGCCTCCTAAGCAGTGCCTTTATTTACTATCATTGGCTCGACTCCACTTTGCTCAGTCTTCATAATGATGGTTTTCTAACACTATCACTTCTGCATCATCCATTTGGAATCCTTTATAGAAGGGTTTCAGTCGATGACCATTGACTTTGAATTTCTTATTTGTTTGTAAGCTTTCAACTGCAACTGTAGCATGTGAAAACACATTAGTAACAACAAAAGGTCCAATCCAACAGAAACGTAATTTACCTGAAAAAACGCTTAATTTGTGAATGGTAGAGAAGAAATTTTTTCCAACCACAAAATTCTTCCTAACCATCATTTTATAATGAAATCGTTTCTTCTTTTCCTTGTAAATTTCTGCATTCTCAAAAGATTTAAGCCTAAGCTCTTCCAATTCTTGCAATTGCAGTTTCCTCTATTCACCAACCGTGTCCATCTTCATATTGCATTGCTTAATGGCCCAAAAGGCCTTATGCTCAATTTTCACTAGAAGATGACACAATTTTTCGTAAATTAGTCAGTATAGGGACATCTCAATTGGTGTCTTGTATGCAGTCCTATATGCCCAAAGAGCATCATTACGTCATTTACTCCAATCTTAAGGATTTAGGCTCACCATTTTCTTAAGGATGGAATTGATTTCTCTATTTGACACCTATACTTTCCCATTCATCTGTGGATGATAGGTCATAAACACCTTATGAGTGACATGGTATTTCTTTAAAAGATTTCCCACCAATCAATTGCAAAATTGAGTACCCTTGTTGGTAATTAATGCTCGTGGTGTTCCAAACCTAGCAAAAATGTTAGACTTGACAAATTCTGCAACAACTTTAAAATCATCAGTCCTGGTGACTTTAGCTTCCACCCATTTAGAAACATAATCCATATCCAACAAAATGTAAACAAAAGCAAAAGAAGAAGTAAATGGTTGCATAAAATTAATTCACCATACATCAGAAATTTCATACGCAAGAATTGGAGATAAAGGCATTTGATCTCTATAGATAAACTACCCTATTTTAAGCATTGTTCACATGTTTTACAGAACATATAGGAATCTCAAAATATATTTGGCTAATAAAAACCACGTTCGAGTATCCTCCTAACATCTCTACTAGGCCCAAATTGGCCACCACAAGCATAAGAATGACAAAATTTCAAAATTGATTCATATTTGTATTTAGGCACACATCTCCTAATCACTTGGTCAAAACAATACTTCTACAATTGAGAATCATCCCAGATATAATATTTTGATTCACTCTTTATTTTGTTCCATTTAGCCTTACTCAAATCATTAGATATCTCATGGTTCACTAAATAGTTTATAATATCAGCGTACCATGGAACCTTAGTTTGACGTGTTAGTAATTGCTCATTTGGAAACAACTATTACAATGATACTAAGTCCTCTTCCTTCAAAATCGAATCAAGTGGTCCAGGACTAAATTATCTACACCTTTCTTGTCTTTGATCTCCAAATCAAACTCTTGGAAAAGGAGAGTCCATCTAATAAGCCTCATCTTTGCTTCCGTCTTTGATAACAGATACCTTAATACTGCATGATCAGAATATACAATCACGTTAGAACCAAGCAAGTAAGTTCTAAATTTGTCTAAAGCAAACACAACATCTAAAAGCTCCATTTCTATGGTGGAGTAGTTGCATTATACTATACTAAGAGTTCTTGAAACATAGTAAATGGCGTGAGTCATCTTACCATATTTATGGACCAAGAATGGAACCCACAGGAAAATTGTTAGCATCGCATATAATCTAAAGTGGTTGACTCCAGTTAGGTGGTTGAATGATTAGTGTCAAAGTCAAAATCTCTTTCAACTTAACAAATGCTTGCTTGCATCCCTCATCAAACTCAAATGGCAAGTCCTTTTGTAAAAAATGCCAAAGACTTGTTAAGATCTTACTGAAGTATTTGATAGAACTACAATAAAAACTGCATATCTAAGAAAAAAATGAACCTCCAGCACATTTGTGGGGTAGGGTAAGTTTTCACAACTTCTACCTTAGCTTTATCGACCTTAATTCCTCTAGATGAGATGACATGTAGCAAAACTAATCCTTGTTCAACCATAAAATTACCTTTTTCAGAATTGAGAACAAGATTAGTTTAAATGCATTGTTCAAGTACACAATTCAGATTATCCAGGCATACATCAAATGAATCCCAATAGACAGTAAAATCATCCTTAAAGACCTCAATGATGTGCTCAACATACTCAAAAAATTACTTACCATGCATTTTTAAAAGGTTATTATGGCATTGCAGAGTCTAAACAACATCCTTCTGTGGGCAAATATACCAAATGAGCATGTGAAGGTTGTTTTCTCCTAGTCCTCTAGAGCTATCATAATTTTGTTATATCTTGAATACCCATTAATGAAACAGTAGTAAGATCATCCCATAAGTCATTCAAGCATTTGATTAACGAATGGGAGTGGAAAGTGATCCTTGCATGTAGTAGCGTTTAACTTTTTGTAATCAATGCATACTTGCCATCCATTTTCAATTCTTTTAGGGAAGAACTCATTATTCTCATTCTTTACTTTCTTCGGTGCTACTTAAAATGGACTCACCCGTTTCCTATTCAAAATTGGGTAGATTATACCAACATCAAGCAACTTCAAGATATCCATCTTTACCACTTGCAACATTAGAGTATTCAATCTTCTTTTTGATTCTCTTGAAGGTTTGGATCCTTCTTCCAAAAGAAATTGGTGCATACATGTCAAAGGGCTAATACCTTTAATGTCATCTATGGTCCACCCTATAGCTGTAATCTGGTCTTTAAGCACACAAATAAGTTTTTCCTCTTGAAGCTTGGTTAAGTTCCTTGCTATGATTACCTGAAGTGTTTCTCCTTCCCCCAAAAAACATGTATTTCAAGTGCCCCAATAATTGCTTCAGTTCAGTTATAGGTGCCTGCAAAATCAAAGGTATAAGTTTCATATTAGATACTGGCAGTTCAATATTTAAAATTACATAACTTCTTGGCATTAGTTGCACTGATTTCCATGCTAACACAATTTCTTCCATTTCATCTATAATGAACAAGTTAGAACTTTGCAGAGCATTTTCCTATAAATTCATACAAAGAATGACTTCTAACTCATCTTTACCATCCATATCAAAAACTTGTTGAGCTGAGCAATCAATGATATCAATTGAAAAAACATAATGAACATTACTAATGTACCTCATAGCTTCAAAAATGTTAATATGAACAATTTCACCATCAAACCCTATAGCTAATGTTACTGCATCCGTGTCAATCTTTTTCTTTGATGTTTTTAAAAATGATTGGCCTAGAAGGATTGGTTCAGAATTAGATGACTGTTCTCCCTCCATATTCAATACATAAAAGTTACTTGGAAAAACCAAGTCAATGAATTGCACTAAAACATCCTCTACAACCCCTTAAGGATAAGCATTATATTTATTAGCCAATTGAATTATAACACGCATTTCTTTCAAAGATCCTAATTCAATGAAGTGTAAATGGAATATGGTATGACATTAATTGAAGCTCTTAGATCTAACATTGCCTTTTCAAATCTAGTATCACCTATTTTCTAGGGAATTGTAAATGTACCTAGATCCTTACACATTAGGGGAAGCCTTCTTTGAATGATTGCAAACAAGTTTTCCCCCACACTCACTTTCTCGTCTCGCCTCAATTTCCTTCTGGATGTGCATAACTCCTTAAGAAATTTGGCGTATCAAGGAACTTACTTTATGACATTAATTAGAGGTATGTTCACTACTTTAACCTTTTGGAACATTCCAAAATCTCCTTATCCTACTTTTCTTTATTCAATTTAGCAAACTTGCTAGGAAAAGGAGGCAAAGTTTTAGTAAAATTTTTAATCAGGGGAGACTGAGAATTTACCTTAGTTCCCTTTTCAACTTATTTTAAAGACACTTCAAGTTCCCTTTTAGATTCTTCATCATCACCAACAACAGGAGTCTTATATGGTGCCTCCATTTCTTTACCACTTCTTAGGGTGAAAGCACTTGCATCTTCTTTTGGGTTTACAATCATTTGAGAAGGAAGCATACTTAAATTCTAATTCTCTAATCAGCTTACCACAGTATCTATATGACTCAGTTGATTCTCCACATTTTGACTTGTTTGTTGTTGAAATTATATACTATTCTGAGCCAAATTTTTCATCATTTCTTCCAATGAAGGTCTAGAGCTCGATGGTTGAGCTTGTCTTTGATATGATTATTGGTAGGAACTTTGTTGTTGTCCTTCCTGCCTATGAGTGTTGAATGGAAGATTCTTCCATCCTGAGTTCTGTGCATAAGGGTAGCTAGGGTTCCTTTGTGGTTGACTTGAAAAGCTTCCAAAAGCATTCACTTGTTCCATTGAAGTCTCCTACAAGGTTGGACAAATATTAGTAGGATGTCCAATCGTTGTGCAAATTCCATATACCTTGAATTGTTGAGCACCATTTTTAGCCATTTGCCTCACTAAAGATGTTAACCCATCTATCTATTGCACCAATGTAGTAGTACTAACTTCACTGACTTTCAATGATTAGGGCTCCTCTCGAATGTTAAATAGTTTAGGGTTAGCAACCATGTTGGAAATCAGATTTTTGGCTTCGATTGGTATCTTGTCAACTAGTGCACCTTCACTTACTTCATCTATCATACTTCTTTCTTGTGACAGAAGCCCCTCATAGAAGTACTGGATCAAAAGTTGTTTGTTGATTTGATGATATAGGCAGTTAGCACACAACCTCTTGAAATGCTCCCCGTACTTATATAATGTCTCCTTATGATGCTATTGGATTACACATATCTCTTTTCGAATATTTGTAACTAGAGAAGTAGGGAAGTACTTCTCTAGAAAAAGCCTTTGCATCTCATTCCATGTATTGATCCATCCCAAGGGTAAGTAGTAAAGTCAATCCTTGGCAGTGTCCCCTAATAAGAATGGGAATGCTCTCAACTTAATTTGCTATTCTTATACCCCAGCTGACTTTATGCTAGAATAGACCGCAAAGAACTCTTTGAGATTCTTGTGAGGATCTTCACCTGGAATTCTACGAAAAGTAGGAAAAGATGAATTAGACCAAATTTAAGCTCAAAAGTAACATCAATAGTAGGAAAATCAATATATAAAAATTGATGATTGAAATCAGGAATAGCTAATTGCTTAAGAGTGTGATCATTGTTTTGACCTACTGTGTAGAATTAGTTTCAGAAATGGAATCACTAGAGGAATTAGAAAGCAAATATAAAGCTATTTGAATTCTTGGTTATGAATCAACTTTCCTATCAGATGATGAAGGATCCTCGAAACTTTGTGCAATGTCTTCTCGCTTTGCGTAACGTTCTTCCAAGTTTTGGATCAAATTTTAATTCACCATAGTGAGAAGATCTTGTCATATATGGTAACCTAACAAATAAGAAAAGAAGTTAATCAAAAATAAAAATAATAATAACAATAACAAAATAAAAGAAAGCAAATAAATTTAGAAAAGCAAAGGATATTAATCCCTAAAAACAGCACCAAAATTGATGCAGCACATTGTAACACTACACAAAATAAACTAGACATATAACTATAATAGTGGCGAGTCTAGGTCGATCCTATAGAGATTAAATCCAATTACTTTACTAAATTCTACATATATGTAAAATAGGGAGGTTTGGTTCGATACAAATTAGAAAACATTGAAAAATCGAACATGTAAAAGCAACTCAAACTAAACAAAAATAAAGTGACAAAATTGATTAATGGTTTGAAATTTGATTTTTTTTGTTTTAATCTTGACCTAAGTACAATTTCACATATGTCATTGAATTATCGTCTTTACACCTCTCTCTAGACTATTGATCAAAAATTAACAACAAGCTCCGTTAATCCTGGTTTTTCCTTAGGTCTTAGTTAATTAAAGAGAGCTAATTAATTAACCCTAACTATCAGGTAACCTATAATAAGCTCTCTACAGACTCTCGATTGCTGTCATTTGTTCTAGCTCCTTCTCTCATTTTTCAACCTCACCCTTTATTTTCTTCTCTCAGCTGTCCCAATCTTGTCCAGCTACCTCCCACCTTCCTATTCTTGAAAATTGATGAAGATTAATCAAGAATCAACTCTCGTAATGCACTACTTCAGCTTCCACTAACTCATGTTTTAGCCTCCACTCATGTATATTTCTTTCTCAGCCAGTCGACACCTTTTTTTCTCTAATTATTCCTAAGCTACATTCCAGAACATATAGCGACTAGGTTTTCATGGATAAATGGACGAGCATCCTTTTGTTTTGTCTTCTAATGCATGTTATGGCTGTAACAATTTGTCATTTCTTGTAATGCATGTCACAGCTGTAACATTTAATTGTTACGGCCATCACACACATTCGGTTCTTCCATTTCTTCCAACCATCCACTCCTTTGTTCTTTATACCTTCCCACCTTGTTTAAAATGTAGCTAGGTTAAATGGATAGGTGGTATAAATGGGAAAGCTTGCTTAAAATATTGGTAAATGATGTCTCACATTGCATGACTGTACAATTTTCTAGCCCTCTTCTAATTTACATTTTCAGCATATATCTTTATCTTTCTTAGTAATTTCTTGTCTTGTTCTTGCTTTAATCTTCTTATTCTTGCTCCATGAAGAAAAATGAATGTAATTCTTTGGAAAAAGGTCCAAATATAGTGCTTTCAACTCACTTTAGCTCATTTGCTTCTGAATTGTGCCTAAAACCACATATGAGTCAAAATGAGTATCTTAAGCAATTTCATATCATTAATCACTAAGTTTTATTGAATAAATATACAATCAATTAAGAACATATCAATAATCTACATTTTCAACAGAATACTCTACAATTCTTATAGGATGGAAGACAATTTTTATAGGAGACAAGGTCTAGCATCCAAGAGATGGAGAGGTAGTAAAACTCAAATACATCTCTAGAAGAATTAGTTAAAGTTTTTGTTACTAATATTTTGCAAATTTCAGCAGGAGGAAATGCAATTCTAGTAAGAACTAAGTTCTAGAATCTAGAACTTGGCAAGCCAGATGGGTCAATTGGCAGAAGCTATCAACTAGCTAGCATCTCCAAAGCGAAGATACGCAACCATCTTAACTCTAGGTTTACCTAAGGGATGTTAGTGTAGTGTTATTCCCAAAAGGTTCTAAAAAGACCTAGGCTATCCTACTCTCAAGTATACGAGATAGTTATAGTTAATAACCCAGGGTTGTCTCCCACAGAGGTGAAATTGGTCAACTTAAATTAAGTTTGAATTAAAAATAAAAATAAAACAATGCAATCCTAGACATTCTATCCCAATTATTGAGTGAAAGCCTTTAAGGAAAATTATGAAATTAAATTGAAAAATAGACGAAATCAATTAGAAGCAAAGACAAATAGATTAATCAAAGTGGAAAAGTTCTTGAGAATTAATTTCACTAATTTAATCTCCTATATATGATTAAGGGGAAATGATTGGATTATTGTCTTACTAAAATTAATAGTTAGGTTCTAAATCGATTCAAATAATGAAATAGTCTAACTTTCGTATTCAGCAAGTTATTATCCAAATTAATTATAAAAACCCAACTACGAATTACCACTTAATATATTTCTAGTTCTTAACCTAAGTGTCCATAGTTTCACGATCCGTATTAAACTTCATTTCTCGAATCTTCATTTAACACTAAAATGATGTAAAGTTTAGTCATTCTATTACATCTATTCAGTTTAGAAACCACGAAAATAAATAAGACAACATATCTATAATCCAATCATACATATTCAACTAAATAGCTACATTAATTCTCAAGAAAAGAGATTAGCACATCATATCATACACATGGTTTGTTATACTTAAATAATTCAATCCCTTGCTACTGTAAACAAAAGTTTGAAAATAACAACCCAATAACACTTAAAAGAACTATGACAAGATAACATGCAACATTCATTAAACTAATAAGAGTATGAATTAATTAATACCAACAAATCAGTAAACTTAATGAAACAAGCAACAGATAATGAATGAGATAAGCAAACAAAGGGTTAGATAATGAGATATTGGAGATCAACTGCACTCTCAACTTTTAGCTTTGGCTCTTGCCTTCTACTTCAGTTGCTTTCCTCTAACTGAATGTTTGCTTAAAATCAACTCCAACTCTCACTTTCGGCCTCTCTTCCCAGCTCCCACTTCTCTGTTTCTGCTCTATTCTTCTCCTTCTCAGACTGTCTCTATTTATCATCTCTATTTATCTTTTTTTTCTCTATCTCTCTATGCTTACAATATCTCCGTCTCTATATGAGTGAACGAATGAAAAATAGTGAATGAAAGATGATTTCTCTTCATTTGCCATCCTCTTCTACTTTTTATCCTTCCTTTTATTTTTAAAGCTCAAGTCTAAGTTTAGGTTTGTAGGGTTGTTATGCCATCAACCTACATATGTCAAATTCAAAGTTAGTGTCCATGAATTTGTCACCCCCACCCCGTGACTAGCCACACACGGGCGTGCATAGGGAGTCACTGGTATGACTACCTTGTCACACCCATGTAATAACCATGCATGGGTGTGACATAAATCATCACCTTACATGGTGGTGACTTACTAAGTCACCACTGTGCATGACATTTAATTATATTAAATGTTATGCACTTTAAGATGGTAAAGTGATGACACATTTCACCACCTCATGATGGTGATAAATTATCACCTTAAAGTGCCTTTTATTTAATTTCTTCTTTCTTTCTTTCTTTTTTAATTTTTTATGGAAAATTTATGTGACTTTGGTTTTTAATGCAAAATTTAGAAAATAACTCAATTAACATTCATGCAATATTTACACCATTTTAACTCAATTAATCTCACATTTGGATCAAAACAAAAGGATTTGTAACCAAAATCAAGATATGAAGGCAATTAAAAGCAATAGAAATTAGATACAACATGCAGAGAACTTACAAAGTGAAGAGGAGCTTGAGAATCTTAAGAAAACTACTCAAGGAATTGAATGCATCGTGGAAGTGCATGAGGAGCTCAAAGGAGTAAAGAATAAATTGGACTCATTTGGTAAACAGCTTATCAATTGGCTTTTAGTTGATTTACGCAAATCAGCTGGTTGACCATATTAAAAAGCTATTGAAATTGTTTGGTAATTTGGCTGATTAACTAGCTGATTTAAAACAATTAGCTAAAAATGAAAAAGCTAGTATATTGGAGTGTTTTGCTCCAACAGCCAACGTTTAAGAGATGAAAATACAATAGTGCCCTCTGAATTTAATGGATATTGTACGTATGTAGAACCTTTGCATAAATCATAAACCAAAACCCACGTGTTATTCCTCTTCACAAGTCTTTTTTCTATTAAAGAAAGCAAAAACAACAACATTTTTCAAACAAAAAAATTATCAATAAAAAATAAAGCTCATATATTTAAAATAACACAATATATATTTTTATCTATTTATTTATATGCATAAGAAAAAGTAGATAATAATGAAAATGAAAAATAAGATATCTACAATTTCATTAAATTTGGACACTAACATTATAAAGATAAACTATAAATTTATAACGAATTTGAATCAACTTTAAACGCATGTTTTTGACTAAATATAAACTAAATTCAGAATAAGTTAAATGTAAGTTTATTTAAATTAGATTGATTTTTTAAATAACAAACTAATTTTACAACATTGATAACATTTATTAACGAGTAAGGAATAGTATTTTCTTCACTATAATATTTTGTACATGTACATTTTAAACAATAGTAGATTAAAAATTAAATATATCTTGATATTTTAACTTCTTAAACATATATATATGCATATTTATTAACCACGGTTACTTTATTTCCCTTTTCCCTATCAGTCATAATGAAATAAGATATTTTTTAAAGTTATACCCTTATAAGTCTCGTTACACATAAACAACTAATACTAATCAGCTAATTTTACCAAACATCTTTAATAAATAGCTGATGTTATCAGCTGGTCAAATCAATTGATATAATCCATTGTCGACTATTAACTGATGGAATCAGTTAATAGCTAAAGCAATCCGTTGATTGCCAAACAAGGTCATTATTCAACTTGAAGGTAAGTACTAAGTCCATAATTATTTTTAAGACTAATCCTTCACCTTTTCCTAGGAGATTAGAGAAATTACATAAGGAACGAAAGGGTGAACAAATATTTAACATATTTCCACAGTACATGGACTCAGTAAAGATTGGAAGTTTGAAGATAATGAAAACACTAGAAATGAATGATCATCAACCTAGACCCTATCCTAAAGAACCGTAAATGGAGGAAGTGCATATGGCATTTGAAGATCATAATTTTTTCATATGATGAGGGAAAATAGGAGTCAAGCTATTGAAATAGATAAATGTGCTGCTTGGTGGTAAAGAAAACGCCTATCAGAGGGGTGTTAATTATGTGTAAAAAATTTTCAAGGTACTTTCAAATTATTAAGATCTAGCTAAACTAAAATAGGTTTATATATAGAAAGGTCCCATCAACTTTCAAAAGGATCATGTTGATGTTAAAAAAAATCTTGTTAATAAAAAGGAGTTTGCTAGTGCTCAAAGAAAAGAAGCCTGCTAGTGATAAAAAAAGAAAGGAGCTTGTCCATCGATAAGAGCCTATTAAAGGATCCTATCAATCGATAGGAACCTATTAACGCTCAAAAACAAAATGAATCTTTTAATCAATAGGAGCCTATTAATGCTTAAAAACGAAAGGAACCTTTTGTGATAGAAAAACAGAAGGAGCCTATTGTAAAACCAAAGGAGACTTTTGAAAATACAAAATTATAATGCAAAAATTTAAAAGTTCAGAAGAGGGAGAAATAAAACAGTAGATCTACACTGCTTCTATTTATACGATGCCTTCCACTCCTCCAATATCCAACTTAAGTATTTCACTATAAAATCCAAGTAGTAATTTAACAAGTCTCTTCAAGCTTACAAGTGCATATTTATCAAGGTTCTTTAACCTTCCATAGTAGTAGTATCTTGCTAGTCTCTACAAGCTCTCAATAAGAAATGTATTAAAGATTTAACAATCTTTCTTAATAGAGTGATATCACTTTTTAAAGCATAAAGAGTTTGATAGAACTTTTAAGAATGTTGATGCTTTATGATATTTCACAAGTCTCGTGTATTTCATAGATACAGTGACTCTTCCTTAAGTAGACGTTTTCCTTAACTAGCCGTTGCTTAATCTACGATATCTTTCCTACTAAAATATTCGATATTCAGACATTAAGAAGAACATTTTGTCAAGGCTTCCAGAGCTGATTATTTGGATTCATAAAAACTTCTGGATGTTATGGAATCATTTATGAATTCCTACAAGAAACGAAGCAATTATCTTATGATTTATTTCCTTTTAAGAATTATACCATTGCCTATATAAGGAAATAAATCCACTTTGAATTTTGAAATATTATAAAGTTATCATCAAAATCATTAAACATAACCCTTGAGCTAACAATCTCCCCTTTTTTGATGATGACAAACAATAATAGATACATTTTCAAATTCAAATAATAATAAAGTGTTCCAAAAAGTATTTGTAAATTTTACTCGCAGTTATAATTAGAAGGAGCCTGACTTCGAAAGAAGCTTATTGTTTTTTTAACATTTCAGCAAAATATATCATCAATAACAAATATATAATCGAGGCAATATTTAAAATATATCATAAGTGCAAAGTAAATATACCATCAATTGCAAAGTATATCATTAATTATTTCTCCCTCTTTGTCCTTATCAAAAAAATGAGGGAAAATATCTAAGGCATCAAACAATATCGTAAGTATGTAAGAATAGACTAAGTAAGAAAAATAGAGCTATTAAAGAGTTTAAAAGATTTATCTGAGTTGAATTTGCATGTCAAGAAGCTGGTTTTGCATATTTTGTATTTGTTTGTGCAATTAATCTTGATTAGAGAGAACTTCCTTTAAATGTTGAAGGATCAAATTATTGGAGCTTTGGAGTGCAACAAGGGCTGATTTTTGTGGAGCGAGTCTCAAGAGGCCTGTTACTCTTTCCATTTTCTTCTCGACCACAAAATGTCTTCTAGCTTGTACCCGAATTACTAGGGAAAGGAATAATGGAACTTACCTTATGCATACCAATCCAAACTATTAAAAGACACTCCATATTAGGAAAAATTTTTGGTTAACAACATCCTGTATTGTAAACCACCAGTTGTATTTTTATGACTTTCTTTGTCCACTATAAGCTTCATAATCATTGCTAGGAGGTTCATTTTGTTTCCTTTTAATAGACCATATACTTATCTAGAGAACTGCACCTTTCTACTAAGCTACTTCTTAGAAAGGTGTAGTCAAAATAGATGTAAGGCATCTTGACAACAGGTCCAAGTGTCTACACCGGGGTCTTCCCTTATGTGCATTCTTATTGTGTACACATATAAAGTCCACAACCTCTCCTACATCAAGGTCAACAATGTCCCGTTTATGATAAGGAAGATCAACCCTACCTATGGGAACTATATTCAGAATGTTTTCACAAATCTCTTCCGTGATCAAGATCTCACACTCATAGACCCAAGAAATTATTGCCAACTTTCCATCAATTTTATCTTTTCTCACATGTGTGTAAAAACATCTAACTAGGTCATCACACACTGTTTCATTCAAGTTCACAACATTTTTCCTAACCAAACGCAATCAAAAAAGAAGAGTGTTACCTTTACTTTTTTTCTTTCTTTTAATTAATTAAAATATTTACAAATTTTAAAATTAAATTATTTATTTATATTTTACAAATTTAAATTTAAATTGATTATTTGTCAAGGCTGTATGGTTTTAAATTTTTAGTTAAATATCATACTACTTTCTATATTTTATCCATTTATAACAAACACATGACATTATGATGATGATGATGATGATGATAATGATGATGATGATGATGATGATGATGATAATGATGATGATGATGATGATGATGATGATGATGATAATAATAATAATAATAATAATTATTATTATTATTATTATTATTATTATTATTATTATTATTATTATTATTATTACAAAATAATTACTTAATTGATTAATTAAATTCTAATCAATTAATTGGTTAGTTATGATATATTATATATGAAGTAAATTACACGTTAATATATAATTCACGTACGATATACGAGATACACAAGAAGGGGGTTGAATTATGTATTATTTTCGTGAATACAAAAACTTTAATATATCTTATTAAGAACTTTTCTAACTGTTAAAAGAATACCACAAAAGTTATACAAGATTAGTTACGTGGTTAAATCGCAAATAAATTCTATATACTTGTCTAAAAACAAAATAGAATAAAGTGAAAGGTTAAAAAATAGACGCTGCGATTTTTAGACTGGTTCACCCCAAACCATAGGCTACATCCAGTCCTCAGAGTTCGTCTGAGATTTCACTATACTTCGAAAATTTTACAAGTATTCTTTCTTCCCTTCCAGAGCCTCTTCAGGTCTCTTACACAAAGTATTCTTTCTGCTATCTTAGCCTCTCCAGGCTCTTAGCCTTTTCTTTCTCTCACTAGAAGATATTGTGAGCTTTTTGCTACAGTAGGGTTTGCTCTCTAGTATTGCATTTTTTAATACAAAATTTTTCTTTGTAAGTAAACACTGGAAAGCTCAAAAGATTGAAAGGTTATTCAATCTTCGACTACGACTAATATATATAGCCTAAGTCTCCAACTGCTTCTTGATTCTTGATAACTGCTTCTTGATTCTTGTAGAATCCGTTATTCAGTTGATTTCTGTAACTAACTCCAAATAACGAACTGTCCGACGTACTAGCGTATCTTCATATTTTTATCGTCTGTGTTTTCCTCTTCTTTTGTGTTTTCCGCTTCTTCTGTGTTTTCACTTCTTCTGTGTTTTTTGTTTCTTCTTTGTTTTTTGCTTCTTCTGTGTTTTCACTTCTTCTGTGTTTTTCACTGCTTTTGTGTTTTTCGCTTCTTCTGTGTTTTCCGTTTCTTCTGTGTTTTCACTTCTTCTGTGTTTTATACTTTTTCTGTATTTTCCGCTTCTTTTGTATTTTCCGCTTCTTCTATGTTTTGCACTTCTTCTGTGTTTTGCACTTCTATGTTTTCCACTTCTTCTGTGTTTTTCTGCACACTTAACACACTTATTAAAATAGTTCATTTATTTCTAATATTATTATTATTTGATTGTCACCAAAATTAATAATTGTGAAGTCCTCTTGACTTAACGATCTCTAGCTTTTTGATGATAACAAATAATCATAATTTCAGAAAGATAAAAGTGAATGAACGCATATTATTCAGATAATGAATAAGAAGACAACAAACAATATACACATGCATATATAAAATACACATATGAGAAAAATGTAATTGTTTGCAGTTGTTACTGTCTTCTTTTCTTGTCTCTGTTCTCCCCATATGCTATCTTCTTTCTACTTATGCTCTTCTCTTCTTTCTTCTACTCTTCTCCTCTTTCTTCTGCCCTTCTCCCCCTATTTGTTATTAATCAAAAACTTTATCGAAGATGCTTCATGATTTCAGAAAACATGCGTTTCATATCAGTTTGGATCAATTTGAGGTCTTCTTCAATTGAAACTCATAGATAGGCTACCTCATGTAGATCACCCACTGAGTCACTCAGATCATCAACCTTAGTTGTTGGCCCCTAAAATTTTTCGTTAAATTAAGCATAATAGTTTATAGAATAAGCATGAGATTTAAATTTTTGCTTTAGAATAATTTTTGGGATCATGATAGAATCATTTTTGGAGATTAATTATTTAGTACAATGTGAGTCAAAATTTATTTCGCTACTTAGTGAAATAAATGCATAAAAATGAATTGAGGGCATTTTTGGTATGTAACTTAAGTATCAAAAGAGCCTAAGCTTACAAGGAAGGGTAAAATGGACTTTTGGGACTCATTAAGGGTACATTGGGAAAAGGAATTGTTGTCTTGTTATCTTAAAAGAGTGAAAAACGAGAATGGGAGAGAAAAGAAGAAGAGAGGTTTCGAAGAAGAGTGAAAAGAATAGAGCTTTTAACTAGATCACAATTTTTCTAAGGTTTAAAGAGAGAATCTGAGGTTACTCGAGAAGCGAAAAAGAAAGAGGAAGGGAAGAGCTTTCTTTAAAGCCAAGAATCTCATTATTTGGTGAGGATTCAAGATAAATCGATTTTAATCTCTTGGAGTTTTGAAAGGTTTTAGTTTAAAGAGCTTAAGAAATATATGGGTTAAGTATTCTAGGATTCATTTTAGTGAATGTGCATTATAGGTTAGTCAAATCCGAATTTCTGTTGAATGGGAGTTATGTCTTTTATAAAGGAAATCAAGGAGGGGTTAAAGAGAGGCAAAAGAATCAAGAGGAAACACATCCGTAAGTCCAATACCTAAACAAGCAAGGATCTATAAGGTAGGTTACAGTTTTATGATGAAGCAATAAGCCATAAATGTTTTCTTTTAATGTGCATTTGTTTGTTCTTTGTTTGGAATAGCAAAAAGTTGTATGTGTTGCTGCATGTTTTAAAAACGAAAAAATTTTCTTCAAAAATTCGCAAATTTATGAAATCATGTTTTTGGATACGAAAAGCAAGTTTCCAAGAATTGCCATTTTGGGCAGTAAGTATTCAAGATCATGAAATATATGTGTTATATGAGTTTGTGGTGGTCCCCTAAGTTAAGTCAAGTGCACTTGTCTAAAGGCTTCTCCCGCCTACCTGCTAGTGGCATGGAGCTCCTTCATGGACTCCCATAAGTTCACGGCTACGCAAGACCATAAATTGAAATTGCGATAGTACATTCTATTCACGACTACACAGGACCCTTAGGGGAAATGTGTAGTACATTCTGTTTTGGATCCACCCAAACCATTCTGATGTGCTCATGATTTATTTGACAAGATGAATGCATGTATGGTTTGTAACTGAACATGTTTTATGTGCGCAAAAAGGTTGTCTGCTTGTTCCTAAATTATAAACCTGTTACCCACTAGCTTTAATCTCACCCCCTCCAAATTCTGTCCCATTCAGGTGAAGAACAAGAAAGTGAGTAAGTCAAGAGATAAGGCAGCACCCCAGTCTGCATGTTTTCTTTTGTATTCTTAATATTGATTTTTGAGAACTTAAGGCTTTAGCCACCTTTCAAGTTTTATTAGTTTAAGTGTACTGATGTATTATGACTTATAAGGTTATTAAAGCCTTGTAAAACAAATATTTGTTTGAGGATGAATGAAATATATGTATGATCTACGCATGATTATGAACACTATTAAGATTCACATTGCATGTGTTGATCAAATAATTTTGAGGTTTAAGAAGCGATTGATGTTTACGTTTGGGTGATTCTGACCTGAGAGTTGAATAAATGAGAGCTGTTGGGAAGGTTGATGGATTGCATTAAATAAGGTAGATGCAAAGAAAAATACAGAGGAAGAATATCGTCTATGATGCCGTCACAACACAGAGGCAAAGGAAATTTAGAAGGAGAATATCGTCTATGCTGACGTTAGAACATAGAGGCAAGGACGAATAGAGAGGAGAAGTATCGTCTGTGCTGACATCAGAACACAGAGGCAAGGAGGAATAGAAAGGAGAAGTATCGTC
>JANZXR010000002.1:15982606-16014879 GCA_027575705.1 Erythroxylum echinodendron | reverse complement strand
TTAAAGCTATAGCGAAGAAGTCGGTAATATCACTATCTTGTTTATGTTTATTATTATCCTTATACCATATCATGTATTGATTGGCATGATGATTTGGATATATTGCTTCCGCTGCAAATAAGATTTCTAAATTTTTTTAAAATATACTGGTTCTCCAAGTATGGCATGCTTTCTTTTCTCGATCAAACAGATTTAAAAACCTAGAAGAACGAGAGAAAGTTTTAGAATGTACACTACTGCATAATGATAAGGACTTTAATCACATGCATTATGGGTTCCACAACTCTTATTCAAATCCATAGCCCTCACTACGAATTCGAGAAAACTTATAGTTTTCTTAATGATTCGATATTCAACATCACCAAGAATGAACTTGGATTTTCCCAACAAGCCACCTTAGGTAAATCGGTAGGTATCATTAATACCTATTGCATTTAGATATGTAGCTATTGACTTGTGCCATTAACTATTGATTTAGCACACCGATTAGGTGATCAACTCTTGATTTGTATACATCCTATGTATATTACCCAACTTCGCCTCTGTCTATGTTAATCTTGGGTTTCCCTAACAAATCAACACTTCTATTTAGGAGCAATCCATTAATCTAAAAATCTAATTTTCATATTTTGTACATAGTAGTGTAGAGAAGGCCTTGGTTGCCCAACACAACTCTAAAAGAATTCTGGTCCTTACCATATCAATAGGAGGCGTAAGTCTTAATATTTCGGTTGAGGGATTTGTTCTTTGGTCTCATCGATACTTGGGTGATATTATATATATATCATATATATATATTCAGATTATGGACAACTTAATTAAATTGAGTCTATGTCTATAACCACCTTTAAAATGCATCTAAAGAATGTATCACAGAAAAGAGGTTTAATTGAGGTTGTGACTTAACTATGCATCAAAAGTTCATGACTCAATTTAGCTCTTGAACCAAATTAGGTACTGGAATTAGTCTCAGATATTTTGAATTATGAATGTGATTCGATTAGGGACCTTAAAATTCAATTATTTTGATGTCCAAGTTAAACACTTTAATTCTAATATATATGCCTTTTTTTAGTCACACTAGAAATGCTTTGCTCTACTTGGATTAATTATAAATTAATCCCTAGGGTTTCTAAAATTCTAGTACATCAATAAGTCATCTATAATATCCCTAGGTTATCTTTAATTTATCTAAACAATTTTGTCACAAGCCAAAAATATCTTGACTGCCAAAATTATTAAGATAATAAGTTAACCTACTAGACACTAAAAGATACGATTTGATGTTCGGAAAATTTCCAAAACCCTAATTTCAAGCATATGCACTAATCATGCTACTACCATCAAAATAATTCATTTCTTATCTCATAAAAACTGCATTAAGGTCTTATAACTGAAACATATATAGTATAAGTCATTAATTAAGTCAACTCCATTAGCTTTCAAGAAGCTGACCAATGTTCACTTTGACTTGATTTATTAATTGAATCAAATTAAAATAATTCTGGAAAAATTCCATAGTCTTATACACATTCTAAATATGCCTAATAAAAAGTTCCAGAAACTAATCCCTAGGAATTATTTATCAACTAAGTGGAATTAGCCAGCACATTACATGTCTATGACACTTGTCATATTACTTCTAACACTAGTCATACTCTACATCATGAATGCATAAGATAATTACTTTAACAATAAATTTCATGCATCTCATACACGTGGCAACATCTTATCTTGCATGTGCATTCATAAAATTCATAAAAACAATTTTTATAAAAATTAATATGGAATTTACAAGCATGCATATTCATCAAATTTCCAGGATTTCCCAGATCTTCATACATGCATCATGTTGAAACTAAATTTGTAATAAAATAGAAAACCATTCAATTATATCTTCCTTTGACATAAGTATAACATAAAACCTTATAAACATTTATATAAAATAAAATCAGAAAAATTTCTATAATTATTACGAAAATTTCAAAATCAGCATATGCATTCAATTTTCCATAAATTCCTAGAAACCAACTTATGAATAAACTAGATATTAATTAGAAATAAAATAGAAAATGACATCCAATTGTAATTTCCTTTGATGAAAACATGATACAACACCTTATAAACATTTCTGTGAAAGAAAATTAGAAAAAAATTTCCAAAATTTATATGAATTATTCCAAATCAACATGCATGTCAGTCACAACCCAGCAAATACTTTGCATATGTTCAATATATCATCTAATAAATACATAAACTTGATCTGATACTACTATTAGGATTCCATGGATTCATATATCATATGCATCACAATGCAGAAGAAGAGTTAGAATCTAAATTCCAATCACATGGCAAACCCGAAAATCTAGGAACATACATGCATGTATAGATAGATCATAAATTTAGACACTTGTAACTTTTGTTCTCCTCCATTCTTAATTCTTCTCCTTGTTTGGGTTATAGCAATCACCAAACCCTTCCTTGATCATCCAAGGACAAAGAGGAAGAATAAGAAGTGCGTAAGGGTGGTTAGAACAACAACTTGATGAGTTGGAGTAGATGTTCAAATGGAGAGGAAGATCAATAATATCTTGCATACAATTAGATTTATGCAACAATTGCTTAAATTATATGAAGAAGACTCAAGACCACTTCTCTCTGTCTCTAGAACTCTTTTAGACCCCTTATCCTATCACTTAAGTGTGTAAGAACTTGTTAGACCTATTGTACCTAAGTAAAGAACTCACTTATGTATATCTGTCAAGCCTTCAGTCATAATTATAGCCTATGAGCCATAATCGTGGCCTACTTAATTGATAGCCTCACCTTCAATTATTATCATCGCCTATGAGCCACGATGGTAGCCTACTTAAAACTAACCATACACATTTTATTTCTCATATGATCTTTTATGCATGTGACCCTTAGGTTCCTGATTATTTTGTGCACCTAATTAACTTTTAATCCGAGCAAATCATGGATGGTTTCATGCCACTTAAATTAACTTTTAATTCAAGAAAATCATAACAGATTTCATGATGCCAATTTTTTGGAATGTAAATGGATTAACACATGAACACTTCGATAGTTAATTTTCTAACTTACAAACCTTTCTGTAGACAATTACCGTGCAATTCATCCCTTAACCATACTATACCCCACTTAGTTCGGAGTATGGGCTATGTGTCAACTCACACTAGACTGACTACATCACATATAGTCTAAGTGATGTTAGTTCTTGTGTTAGGATCTTATTACATTATATGTCATTGAAGACTCTCATCATGACACATACTGCTTTAGCCAAAGACTCTTAAGTAATGACTACGAAAAGAGGCTGTGGGTATCATCTCCTTCTATCAAGAGTGGTGAATCCTTTATTGGCTACCCATTTACCTTAGAATACCAATAGTTGTACCTAATCACCACCCTAAGAGCGACCTCATATTGATGTAACAAGGAATGATATTAAACCATATTATTAGTATCCAAGATATCCTTGAGCACTTGAAGATATCCTTGAATACCTCAAGTCTAAGGATATTTGCACCATTACTATAATGAGATGAATTATTGACATTTGATAGATCATCCATATGATCATTTCATAGCAGGTCATCCGATGTACTCACTACTCTTAATAAGTTTCCACATGTTAACTCTAAATATCTCATGCTTACAATTTGTGAGATCTACTATTTAATCAAATCAAGGAGTATAACATATGCTTGTCTATTTCTATTAATAATGTCTTACTTTATTAATCCTATGACTAGAGATAATTTAGATACTAACATAATTGCACATGATAGAAATCTCATTATCAAGATCTCATTATGATTTCATTCATGCTATGTTTTGTACCATGGACTTCATTAATTTGATTTAAGATCAACATCATTTCATAAATAAACGAATATCAAATGAATGAAAATTGTCTTTCGCTTTATTAATCAAAATAAAGTTTGTACAGAAGTCCTAAAGCTGCTTGCCTTTCGAGCACTGCTCTAACACAAACATAATTATAAGGTTGGGAATATGAGTTACGAAAGAAATTACTTCTTTCCATAAATTATTTTTTTCAAATGTTAAATCACTAACACTAAATAAAAAGTGAAAAGATCAATAAAGAACTGAAAAGAAACAAATTGCCAACAAATATATACATAACGCCCATTAAAATTGAAAACAAAAACTAAGCATCACACTTCCTGAAACCAGTGCAAAAATTGGCAGTGCGTCAAAACACTAACCAAAATAAACTAGACCGACTATTATAGTAATGGTGAGTCTAGGTCGATCACACAGAGAGTGTTTGATTAGGCTTTGTTATAAAAATAATTGATGTTTAGGTTTTAGGGGGACTATTTGGCTTAAAATAAAAATAAAAATGAAATTATGTTAACGAAAACAAAGTAAAGAAAATATGCCAAAATGATGAAGGTGGTGAGTTCGACAATCTCAGCTTAAACCCTAATTGAACATATTTCATTTATTTATTTTTCTTTGACCTCTCTTTGAACTCTTAGTCGTAGATTAACAATAAGATTTATTAATCCCAGTTTTTCCTTAAGTCCTAGTTAATTACGAAGAGCTCATTAATTAGCCCTAGCTATTGGATAATCTAGGAGATGTTCGTTAAGTTTAATTGGACCACTACCTTACGAGTGATAAAAATAAACCAATTTAAGCAATAATCTTACAAACTCAAATTATTTAACCTAGGTTTTGTTATCTATAATGATTCCAAACCATTAGTTGCCACAAATGAATCAGAGAATAATAATTATGTATTGCATTCGATTTTAGTAATGAGTTCATACATAAAAACAGTCAAATGGAGCATTTAGTCACTCTTACACAAGACCCAAACATTAAACATAGGATAACAAAATCAATCTATAAGAGAAAGAAATAAACAACAAATACAAGGAAGAAATATGCTTAATTGGCTCGTCAGCATCGATTGCTCATCGGAAATGATATAAGGAAGCTACCCCTCCATGGGTCTCCCACGGTTGAGATCTTTGTCCATTCTCGTGAAGCTCCCCAAAAAATTTGACTCAGTCCCCCACTAAATGTTCCTGCAAACTGTCACTATTCTTCTCCAAGTCTTCTCTTCTTTGCTATAATTCTTCTCCTTTTTATTCCATAAGAACAAGTGAGTGTCAACATCAAAAAATTGATTTAATACATATGCTTGTGACTCACTTTAACTTTTTTTCTTTCGAATTGGGCCTAAAATCACATATGAGTCAAAGTGAGTATCTTAAGAATTTTTATAGTAATAATCACTAAATGCTATGGAATAAATTCATAATCAATTAAGCACATGTCAATAAGTTTAAATTTATAGAATAGAGTAGAGTCTATGGAGTTATGGAGTTGCTAGAAGATTATAAGAGAATTGGTTGCAAATCAGTCTTTAAGACCAAACGTGACTCTCTTGGTAACTTTGTGGCACCCCACTCTTGCAAGACACGTACCTCACATCCTGAGTGATGTTTAAGAACATACCACGCTAAGGTGGCATGCTAGCATAGTCAGTCAGTAAAATCCTGTTATAAATTTTTTTCAACACGAATATGTGGAAGTCAATAATAAAATTGGGCCCATTCTTTTCTTTAATAACATCAAAATCACATTTATTGTTATTACATTTTCATCACTCTCATTCAAAACATTTCTAATTTCAGAAGTTATTACATACAGAAAATTATATCGAAATCGTGGAATACACAAATTGATACAAAAAATAAGAAAATATAGATACAGACGTGAACTGATCCTGACCTCTATCTTTTACTTGAATGCAATGGCTATACTCCCGTTTGCCTAATGGGGTAACTCTTCTGAGCCTGAAAAATATTGCAAATGTTGGTTAAGTTTTGTAAACTCAATGAGTGACCATCAACGATGGCTCACTTGATCCCATAGCACATACAATTCATATAATCATATAATTCACATCATTTCATTGATAATCATATATCATCGCATATCACTTGGTCATTCATTTCACATTTCACATTTCACATTCAACACATATCACATTCAGAAATTAGTCAACTATTTAAACTATACCTGTCATATGCATATGTAGTGCTCATAAGACTCACTTTCTTTTATTATTGTTATGACCTAGTGCCTATAACTGTCCTGTATCCATTATGGATACCTGTCTCATTGATAACTGTCCCGTATCTGTTGGGGATACCGAGCTCATTTACATAGTGAGCCTTTGACTCTTAATCATTTTCTGAGCTCTAAGTTCTTTTTCACATTATAAGCTTTAAGCTCTTTTTCGATGGCTACTCCGATCATAACAGCCTTTATATTTCACGCATTCATGTAATGAAATGCATAATATATATTCAGTCAATTAAAAGTGCTCAAAATCCCACAATCATATTCGCCTTCACAGGTCATCGGACCTTAGTCTGGCATTCAACATTGATGTTGAGAATACATATATTTCAGTCATATTCACATTCAGATTTTTCTTAGAAACTTGGTTCGGCATTTAACATTTAAGTTGAGAAAACACATATTTCATCAAATTCACATACAAGGAGAACTTCCAATGTTCTCACATTTATCGAACTCCTCGGACCATTAACGTCCGGAATGATCTCAATCACATTCACATCAGTAATAATTCAATGAAGAAATTGAAAATAGAACAAATAATGAAATGAGACTATCTAGGTCGAGTCACAATACGCTCCATATTAGCATTAGCTTCCAAGATCTGGAAACTTCTGGATTTGTACATTTTATCTTGCACATCAATATTATGCAATACACACGTTGCACACACATTAAAAATTGCACAATCTTAAGTATTCATTTATGCACAAATGTGTATATGGACTATGTACAATGCATGCTCAATGACAATCCCAAGTATATTATCAAATTTCACATTTTATCCACATTCTCATTTTATAACTCAGTTACTTGTCATTCCATTTTTAGCATTATTTGCTCTCGCACTATCTAACTCTCATTCACTTCTATTTAATACCCATTACTCATTTCTCTTGAATCACAACTATAATCACATGAACCTTTACATGTCCATTATACACATGTATTTAGTGCTTTAATACCAATAATTCATTCACTAATGTTATTCCAACATTATATAATCATACAATATCCAAACTCTCATTCTCTGAAATTCCAAACCTTTGGGTCTATTTTTCTTGTTCATTTTGACAAAGAAAATAAAGTAATTTGGCAACACTTTCTTATAGAAAAACGTTTCCCATTGTATTAAGTTTATAATGACACAATGATCATTAAATTTAGTTATTTCAAAAGTTATGATCAAAATACTACAGACTAAGCACATTTGAAACTTTGGCTTGTACTTGATCATGCCGTCACATTTTCCAACTCATATCTCTCAATTCCCATATTCAAAAATTATGAACTCTATATTAGTTGAAAGATAAGAGAGAATAAAATACAAGTTTTATGAAGAAACCTTTTTCTAATTCTGCATCTATCAGTAAAGTTCATTCAATATAAACTAGACATGATTTTTGTCTCAGTTAATGCTACAGCCTCAGTCAAAACTTAATTTCAATCCAGGTTTTGAAATTCTTATAGATAGAACTAAAATTAGATTTCCATATAAGAATTGTATCCCTACGTCTCTAGTTTATTCCAAATTAAAAAACATCCCAATTGGATAACTACATATCAAGATATCATCAAAATACCAAAGCATGTTTAAGCTGTGTAGGAATATTGGCCACAGCGAAGTCAGGAGTTGGCCGCAGTGAACTTGTCCCGAGAGGAAAATTCCTCATGAAATCTTACAAGTTGGCCATGGCAAACCAAGGAGTTTACTGCAGCGAACTTTCATAGAAGCACAATCAGTGAATAAGTTATTGCTATATCTTCCATATTTTACAACATCCAACCTCTTATACCTAACACATCTTGTACAAAGATTACCCTTTCTACTTCATTTACTTTTCATTCCCAACTCCATTTCAACTCACTATCATTCACAAACAATTCATGATATATATTTGATCATTAACTCAAAACAGAACATAATACATTCATTCATAAATCACTTTTTCTGCACTTCTTTCAAACCTATTTTAGGACTTATTCAAACTCTAAATCATCTCTACATCAATTTATGAATCATTAATCATCATACACATCAAGGCAACACATGAATATACCCAGATTGTTCCTCATTCATGCCCAACACATTTAACTATACTATCATGATCATTATTCTCAAGCTACACACCAAAATGCTTTATTTAACACTACCAAAAATATTAAAACCTAACTTAGTTGATTTAACTCCAAATTCTTCAAGATCACACCAATCCTAGCTTTCTAGGCAACCCACATACATCACCATTTCAAGGTGGGTAGTTGGGTCTTTTATGAGGAATAAGAGAGAGATTGCAAGATGATGGTAGCAAATGAAGGTTGAAAGTGAGCTTCAACTTTGATGATGGTTGAGAGAGTAACTTGAAAGTGAAGAAGAATAAAGAAGAAGAGAAGAAGAGTGTCGAAGAGAAGAAGAAAGCAATAATGAAAGGCAACAATTAAATGGGTCTTTCATATAAGAGAGTTGTGAGTTATATGCATGGTGTGGAAAGTGACACATGTCATTTAGATGTTCTTTCATTAACCAGTCCAATCAATTTCTAATTTCTAGTCTAATTGTCTCCAAATTTCAATGACATATGTCATTAAATCCAAATATCACTTTTCAATAATTCTACTTCCATTTGATATTTATTTCTACTACCATTTAACAGTTGTCCTGCCCTTTGACAGTTTTCCTAGTCCATAAATAACCCAAAATTCCAGAAAATTCTCAATTTTTTCCAAAAATTCTAAATTGATAATTTAATCCACCAAATCAATTTTCAGAACAAAATATTCATTGTAATCACATTAAATCAATCATTTATAACCGAAAAATGTCAAATGAGTGTATGAACAAATTACTGTAATGGGTACAATGTTCAAATTCACGTGTGTGCATGCTAATATTATACATGAGCATGAGATGCATTTTTCTGAATCTCTCATTGATCTCACATGTACCATATTTTAGGGTTCTAACCTGTAGTATAGAAACGGGATGTTATATTTCTCCCCTTTAATAAATTTCGTCTTCGAAATTCTTTCCTAATTATTCGAATAAATGGGGATATTTTTTGCTCATATGTTTCTCCGTTTCCCATTTAACTACATCACTTGAATAATTTTTTCCAATTGACTACATCTCATGGGGTCACTCAATTTTTCAGTTGCTTGTTTTGATATCCCTCTATCAAAACTGATTCCTCAATATCTCAGATTACTCGAAATTTTTATGTCCCGATAACACCTATGTTAGATCATATCGATATATTTTCTAAACACACCCACATGTAACATAGTATGATTTTGATACATCTTGGTGGTAATACCAACTTATAAGTCAATGGTCCTATGCTCTCGATAATGTCATATGGACCAGTACATTTCAAACTCATTTTACCCTTTTTAGTGAACTTTTTTGCACACCTTTTTCTTAATCTAAGCACACCTTGACAAGGTGATACTCTCAGAGACATTTCATCTTTCGCTTGATAATTCACATCTTTTTAATATTAATATACTTAACTCGTATGTCCATCTCACTATATTCCATATGTTTGGTGTTGATCCGCCTAACTCATTCATCTTTCTTGAATCACTTAATTTCTAGCACATCTTCAATCAATTCTCGCCTTCAACTATTTTAGGCCTTATTCATTTAAATATAAAGGTGGACGACTCTTTCTATCGTACAACGTCGCATACGATATTCTAAGGATATCACTGTGACAATTATTGTTATGCCGAAAGTCAATTAAAACTATACATTGACCTCATGTTTCTATGAACTCCAAAATATAAGCTTTAAGCATATCTCCAACAGTTAAAATTGTTGGCAACTCATATATGCAATCACTTGCTTCTACATCCTTAGCTGTTAAGTACTAGTTCGTCGTATTCCTACTAGGATGTATAGCCTAGGATTTTTTAGTGCTTTCTCTAATAATCTCTTTACTCAATCATCATTATTGAGTATATATACTTCTTATTTCAATCACAAGTATCATTTTCCAATTCAAACTCAAAATTCATATTCATTTTCAATTTCTCAATAAGATTCACAATTCTGGATCCTTACTTCAGGCTTTGTCAATCTTTTCATATGAAACTAATCTTAAATTTCAATGCAGCCAATCCTACTTTATTTTGGCCTAAAATACAACTCAACATTCTATTCTCTTTATTACATTAGGTTTGACAACCTCAATATCTGAATTTGTGCCATTCCATTATTGAATTTTATGTTCAAACATCAAAAACAACACTATCTTTACCTAATAATACTGATTTGTACCATTATAATCTGTCAGTAATTCTATCCATTGCCTCTGTCTTATATTCAATTCTTTTAAACTCAACAAATGCCTCGAACTTTAATGATCTGTACATTTATATATGTCCAAAATGTTTCACTTTACATATTATGTCTCCGAGCCCTCAAGCAATCACTATCACATCATATTCAAAATCTTGTGTCAAATAATCAACTCATGAGACTTCAATTGGCCTAATGGATAAGAAATCACTTTATTATGCTGTATTAAATTGAATTTGAATCCATGGTATGAGATATCATTGTATACTTCAAAATCTCCAAATCCACATGATATAATTAACATCGGTCTTATAATTCCTTAACAATCTCTTTACATTAATCACTCATACGATTTACACATTTTTTTCCTCATACATTTTTGTCAAAGTGCTAAGATCAATAAAAAACTCCTTAACAATCTCTAGTAGTATCCAACATACAGTTAGTTCCAGAGAACTCTAAATATCTTATACATATGCCTTGGAATTTCTCACTTCATTATTACCTCTATTTTCTTTGGGTCTCCCAATATGCCATGTTCAGAAATTATAAGACCTAACATTTTATTTGATTAAGCTAAGATTAACTTTTATTAAACTTGGCATTTAATTATTTCTACCTTTATGATATGTAAAATTTACCTTAAGTATTCAAAATAGTCTTCTCAACCTTTTGAATACATTCAATATATCCTCTATGATTATAGTTAGTAATTAATCCCAGTTTGCTTGGATCACTTAAATCTTCAATACCATATTACTGTTAAGGGCATTCGTTAACTCAAATTAATATAGCCAAAAACCGATGTGTTTATAATTAATTCTCGTAATTCCTTAAGTAACTAATTCCTCAATGAGGTAATATTATCTCATGTTATTTTTGGTTTCCCCATTGATTTATTTTCTCGAATTATTTTCTCCATTCATTCGATTTCCTCTGATTTCTCAATGACTTATTATAATATCTGTTCATTCATACTAGTTTCTTCACTCATTTCAATTTATTTACGATCTTAACTTCCTGTGTTAGAAACACATTCATCAGATCTAATTTGTATCTCCTGTATATATTTGCAGAGAATATAATGTGAACCTAAACTCTCCTCAAATTAGCAATAATGTCACCTTAAATTAAAGAATCCAATCATATAGTTAGCTACTTAACATCAAACATAATGCATACACTCTCAGTAGCATATTCTACTTTTTATTCTTTTGTCTTCATTAGGACTAGGAATTTAATACTCACTTTTGAATCATTACATATTCATTTCTGATTTTTTTTTCTTTCATTGATCATTCTTAATATAAAATATCTGATATGTTGAATCTAATTTAGTGAAATTCTTCTTTGAAAGAAGATTTCTTGCTACTAACATCTATG
The DNA here is from genome assembly GCA_027575705.1 of Erythroxylum echinodendron. Classification (NCBI taxonomy): domain Eukaryota; kingdom Viridiplantae; phylum Streptophyta; class Magnoliopsida; order Malpighiales; family Erythroxylaceae; genus Erythroxylum; species Erythroxylum echinodendron. The sequence continues at coordinate 16,003,049 of JANZXR010000002.1, read as the reverse complement.
TTGTTCATGCAATCTTTAACAATCAAGTTTCCATCATTGCTCATTAGCCATTCTTAGTAACTTAAGAAGATCAATTTCTATCACTTCTTACGCGGTCATAATGTTCTAGTTATCAAAACTCAATTAAGTACTAGACATCATTACGGTCGCATATGCTCAAGTGTGTACCATCAAGGTTCTCCCATTCTATCCAGATATTTATTACCGACAGATCACCTATTATCTTACAATAGTAATACTTTGATCTCAATTGATCCTAAACAACATTTCTCCTTTTATTCCTTCCCAAAATCGGAGTATCCCTGCCACGATCGTGATAGAAACCTATTTTTTTTAGGCCACCGTCATGCCCCATGCTTTCTTCCTCACAATAACACACATACTAACATTAATTCTACTCCAATTTTTTCAAAATTTACCTCTTCTGATGCTACCTCATTTCATAATGAGTCATCCACCATATTGAATGCATCAACTCTTCTTATTTGATTCGTCATCTTTTTCTTAACCTCATACATACATAAAATCCTATCTTGTATGCACTCCTAACTTTCTCCTTAATATATATATATATATATCATTCATCTCATGAAAAGTCATTTATGTCTATTTCATTTCCCTTTTATTCCTTCCTCAATTTTATCTCATTTTCCTGTTGTCATTTATTTCATCTTCCATATGTATATCCTCAATCCATTCAAAATTATAGGTGCACAATCATCATAAAATTTTGTTCTCAATCTCACAAACATATTCTTATGCTGAATCATAATTCTTATCACACTTATCTGACATTCATTTCAAGTCCAAGTTTAACCTCTCATGGTCATAGAAAATTTTATTTTCTTTCAACTTGGCTTTTGCACTTTAAATCTGATCATTTCTACTTATATCTCTATTTTCCTCAAACAATCCATGACAATATATTCACATCTTTTTCACATTTGAGGATATACCACCATAGTACAATATTGATGTCATATTCTATAATACATCACCCATACAAATGCGTTGAATCTTTATCTATCATATCTAACCATATACTATTTCTCATTTATAGATATCCACGATTTTTGATTTTCTCACATTCTGACAGATCATCATTCTTTTCACTATTTCTATCAGCTCAAACTCTTAGCAATTGCTCATATGAGTGACTCATGCACATGCGACTCAGATTAGGGATCAGTTGCTAATGCCTGCTATGGCATGTCTAAAATGCATCAAACTTGACACATAATTTGAAAATTGCCTATGTAAGATACTAAATCTGGGCTCTGATACCGAATTGTAGCACTCCACTCCCGCAAGACACGTACCTCACATCCTGAGTGATGTTCAAGAACATACCCCACAAGGTTGGCATACTAGCATAGTCAGTCAGTAAAATCTCGTTACAAATTTTTTTCAACACACATATGTAGATGTCAATAATCAAATTTGGCCCATTCTTTTCTTTAATAACATCAAAATCACATTTATTATTATTACATTCTGATCACTCTTATTCAAAACATTTCCAATTTTAGAAGTTATTACATATAGAAAATTATACAGAAATCGCGGAATACACAAATTGATACAAAAAAAATAAAATACAGATGCAGACACGAACAGATCCCAACTCTATCTTTTACTTGAATGCAGTGGCTATACTCCTTTTTGTCTAACATGGTAACTATTTTAAGCCTGAAAAATATTACAAAATTTAGGTGAGTTTTGTAAACTCAATGAGTGACCATTCTCGACGGCTCACTCGATCAGATAATACATACAATTCATATAATCATATAATTCACATCACTTCATTGACAATAATATATCATCGCATAGCATTTCACATTTAACACATATCACATTCAGAAATCAGTCAACTATTTACACTATACCTATCATATGCATATGTAGTGCTCATGAGACTCAGTTTCTTTTATTATTGTTGTGACTGAGTGCCTATAACTATCCCATATCCATTATGGATACTAGGCTCATTAATAATTGTCCCGTATCCGTTGGGGATACCGGGCTCATCTACATAGTGAGCCTTTGACTCTTAATCACTTTATGAGCTTTAAGCTTTTTTTCACATTCTGAGCTTTAAACTCTTTTTCAGTGGTTACTCTGATCACAACATCCTTTATGCTCCATACATTTATGTAATGAAATGCATCATATAGATTTAGTCAATTAAAAGTGCTCAAAATCCCACAATCATATTCACCTTCACATGTTGTTAGACCTTAGTTTGGCATTCAACATTTATGTTGAAAATACACATATTTCATTCATATTCACATTCACATTTTTCTTCGGAACTTGGTCTGTCATTCAACATTTAAGTTGAGAAAACACATATTTCATCAAATTCACATACGAGGAGAACTTCCAATGTTCTCACATTTATCAAACTCCTCAGACCATTAATGTTTGAAATGATCTCAATCACATTCACATCAGTAATAATTCAACGAAGAAATTGAAAACAGAACAAACAATGAAATGATACCATCTATGTCAATTCACAGTATACTCCATATTAACATTTGCTTCCAAGATCTGATATGGACATTTTATCCTACACATCAATATTATGCAATACACACATTGCACACACATTAATAACTGCACAATCTTAAGTATTCATTTATGAACAAATGTGTATATGGACTATGTACAATGCATGCTCAATGACAATCCCAGGTATATTATCAAATTTCATATTTTATCCACATTCTCATTTTATAACTTACTTACTTGTCATTCCATTTTTAGCATTATTTGCTCTCACAGTATCTAACTCTCATTCACTTCTATTTAATACCCATTACTCCTTTCCTTTGAATCACAACTACAATCACATGAACCTCTACATTTCCATTATACACATATCTTTGGTGGTTTAATACCAGCAATTCATTCATTAATGTCATTCCAACATTATATAATCATACAATATCCAAACTCTCATTCTTTCTTAGAAATTCTCCAAGATTCCAAACCTTTGGGTCTATTTTTCTCATTCATTCTCTCAAGGAAAATGAAGTAATTTGGCAACACTTTCTTCTAGAAAAATGTTCCCCATTTTCTTAAGTTTCTAATTATACTAAGATCATTCAATTTAGTTCAGTATTTCAAAAGTTATGTTCAGTATATCTTCCTGATTTTACAACATTCAACCTCTTGCACCTAACACATCTTGTACAAAGATTATCCTTTCTACTTCATTTACTCTTCATTTTCAACTCCATTTTAACTCAATATCATTCACAAACAATTCATGATATATATTTGATCATTAAATCAAAACATAACATAATACATTCATTCATAAATCACTTTTCTGCACTTCTTTCAACCCCATTTTAGGACTCATTCAAACTCTAAATCATCTCTACATCAATTTATGAATCATTAATCATCATACACATCAAGGCAAGACATCAATATACTCAAATTTTTCCTCTTTCATTCCCAACACATTTAACTATACTATCATGATTATTATTCTTAAATTAGACATCAATAAATCCTTCAATATCACACCAACCCTAGCTTTGTAGGCAACCCACGTACATCACCATTTCAAGGTGGGAAGTTGGGTCTTTTATGAGGAAAGAGAGAGAGAGAGTGCTAGATGATGGTAGCAAATGAAGGGTGAAAGTGACCTTCATCTTTGATATTGGTGTAGATAGTATCGTAGAAGTGAAGAAGAATAAAGAAGAAGAGAAGAAGAGTATCGAAGAGAAGAAGAAAAGCAAGAACGAAATGCAACAATTAAATGGGTCTTTCATATAAGAGAGTCATGAGTTATATGTATGGTATGGAAAGTGACACATGTCACTTGCTACATATCCAATTCCCATTAGTTTAGAAGATGTTCTTTCATTAACTAGTCCAATCAACTTCTAATTTCTAGTCTAATTGTCTCCAAATTTCAATAACATATGTCATTAAATCCAAATATCTTAACAATTCTACTACCATTTGATATTTATTTCTACTACCATTTAATAGTTGCCCTGCCACTTGACATTTTTCCTAGTCCACAAATACCCCAAAATTTTAGAAAATTCTCAAATTTTTCCAAAAATTCTAAATTGATAATTTAATCCACTAAATCAATTTTCAGAACAAAATACTCACTATCCACCTCATAATCACATTAAATCAATCATTTATACCTGGAAAATTTCAAATGAGTGCATGAACAAATTATTGTAATGGGTGTAATGATTAAATTCACGTGTGTGTATGCTAACATTATACGTGAGTATCAGATGCATTTTTCTTAATCTCTCATTGATCTCAAATGTATCATATTCTAGGGTTTTAACTTTTAGTATGGAAATGGGATGTTACAAACTTAGAATGTTACAAAGCCAAACTATTTGCTAAATGCTTCACTAAAAAAGATGGCATTGATTATAAAAAAACTTTCTCACAATCTCTAAAAAGGATTCACTTAGAATTGTTATAGCTTTGGTGGCTTATCATAATTTGGAATTACTCAAAGTGGATATGAAGACTACATTTTTTAATATAGATTTAGAAGAGAAAGTATATATGAACCAACCACTCGTTTTTATAGAGGCTAGAAAGGAAAATATGGTGTGTAAACTAAAGGACTCAATATACAAACTTAAATAAGCTTACCAATAATGGTATCTTAAGTTCAGTGATAATATTTTGTCCTTTGGATTTAAAGACTTCTAAAGGTGATTAAGTTTATTTTTATGGTCTTGCATATTGATGCTATAGTATTTTCAACTAACGATCTTAGTCTATTAAGTGAGACTAGTAAATTTCTCTTTAGTTATTTTGAAGTAAAAGATACAGGTGAGGTGAAATATGTGACAAGAATAGAAATATTATGTGATAGAACACAAGGATTGTTGTGTTTATATCAGAAATCCTATATTAATAAAGTTTTACAGATATTTAAGGTAGAAAAGTGTTCAGCATCAACATTTTCCATTCAGAACAAGGACTTATAACCTTATACAATTTCCAAAAAGTTACTTAAAACAAAATTGAATAGAATCAATCCCATATGAATCTATAGTTAGGAGCTTAATGATGTTTAGATATGTATAAGACTAGACATAAGCTTTAAAATGCGGATGTTGGAAAGATACCAGATTAATCCTGTTATAGATAATTGAAAGCACTAAAGAAAGTTCTATGATATTTATAGGTAGCTAAAAAACACATACTCACTTTTAAAAGGTCTGATCACCTTAAGTTGATTAGTTACTCAAAGTCAAACTTTGTTTCATGTACATATACAAGAAAATCCACTTTTAGGTACATTTATTTGTTAGTTTGAGGAGCCATATCATGGAAGAGTGCAATGTAGTATGTAATAGTTGCTTCCCATATGAAGGATGAGTTTATGGTATGCTTTAAGGCTAAGGTTCAAGATAAATGGATGCAAAATTTTATTTCAAGGCTTAGTATTATCAACATTATAGCCAAGCCCCTAAAAATTTACTATGACAATTCTGTAATAGTTTTCTTCTCCAAGAATGATAAGTATTCCAAAGGTGCTAAACATATGGAAAATAACATTTTTCCCTTTAAGGAGGAGATTAAAAATGTATAGTGTCAATAGAGCATATTAGCATCAATCTTATTAGCCTTATCCTTTAACAAAGGGGTTATTGCCTAAAAACTTTTCTAGTATTATAAAGAATATAAGCATTATATGCACTTATTATTATTATATAGTACTATATTATTAGATAGTACTATTGTATTGACTCTTATTATGCATTTGACACTCTTTATGCATTAATGAATGTGTTATTTCTAAATTTTCTATTAACTATTTGAATTTTATGTATTTTTTAAAAAACTTAATGGTAAATCTTATTATGTACTTCTTTTTTTGTAATCATAACTAAGCAAAAAGGCAAGCATAGTAGTACATGAAAAGGAGTATATTGAACTAATAGTGTACGACCATCTATATTTGATAATGATTACTGATGATAACGGTGCATGTGAATGATGACTTTTGTGCATTATGATTTTTTGAATTATTGGTCCAATAGATAAATTCACACAAGTTATATGGGAGAATGCTGGAACCCTTTAACTAACACATGTGTTAAAAGACATCTAAAGGATTTAATAATTTATTAAAGGGCCTTTAAGCTTTTATCCCATTATTAAGGGAAGTCTTAAAACTAACCAATGGTTATCAAATTTTGAAATGTGTTAGGGTTTTGCCTCCCCCTAATAAGTATCGCATTCATATAATACACCACCACATTTGAAAATAAAAGGTTAGGAAATAGATAGATTAGATAAGGATTTTACATTCATGAATTTTTGCCATATTACTGAGCAATTAAAAGTTGTCGATGTTCAAAAATTGTCTTTATATTTGAATAAAATTTTGAATAGGAATATATGTGTGTGTGAGAGAGAGAGGGGACACAGAGAGAGAGAGTGAGAGTGAGAGAGAGTTTCATAAATTTTTAGATCCTATCATATTTCATGAAAATTTTGCTAATATTGGTATCTTAAGATTATAATTTTAGCTTATCGTCAAAAATCAGATGTACTAATCCAGAACAATTCAAAATAATTTATCTAAATTAACACCTAAAGAAGCATAATTATTTATAGATTAAGAATTTGGCTATGATAACAATATCTTATAAACTTGCCTTTTGTATAATAACATAAAGGATAAAATTAAAGAATTGTATTATCAAACATAAAATAGGTCCCAGTGCAATTTTGGAAACTACAAACAATTAAAATAATAAAGATGATTGTATTTAGGGAAATAACATTTTATCTAAACAAATTTATATGAATTTTTAAACTCAATATTTTAGCATATTTATATCGAAACATATAAATATCCATTGATTATAATTCTAAATCATTTTATTGCTTAACAAAACAATTGATTACTTTTATAAAAAATAAGTGTATAATTGTTTATATAAATCTCAATTGTAATGTCAAACAAACTTTAACAAGATTATATCTTAAATAAGAATTAATTGCTTTTCAATAGTCCTAAAATTCTAGAAGTTATAGAAACATTCTACAGGTTAACAGGTTCAACATACTAATTGTCTGTATGTTGGAAACCTTATGACCTTTTCTTAACCTTGGTTTAAATTTTCCACGTGTAAGCCTAGAAGAAAAGGAAGTTTATATCTATCCCAATTAATTACTTGCTCCAGTCAAAGCATGTATATAAAAGTCTCAAATGATCATTTGATTTCTCTACTTTTTTGTGCAATATAAAACTTAAAGACTTCTAAATTTCTACCTATGGTTATCATCTACATCCCATATGAAATGTCCTCGATGATGGTTGATGTACATAGATTGACAACTTTTAAAGAAAGATACAAAAAAACTTTCTACATTCCCAACACTCATTACTAATTGACTGTTATGCCATTTGGACTCAAAATTGCTCCATAATTATTCTAAATGGCTATGAAAAAAATTTATGAGCCCGTTCTCTAAAATACCTTGATCTACATTGATGACATTCTTTTATACTCCAAAACCTATGAAGAGCATAAGGTACTACTTCAATCATTTTTGGATCTTAGAAAGCAATATAAAATTATGCTCTCATCCAAGAAAAGCCATATAACCCAAATAGAATTTGTAACACCCTAATAATACCTAGGAGGATAACTAGATGCTATAAAAAACAAACCTAAAACAAACTAAGACAATCCAACAATCCCCAGAAAATAAGGTAAATATACATCACATTTCATAAGTCATTGAGGTTTAAATAGGACACAATATACATATATCAAAATCATACATTAAAAAAAAAACGGTCCTATGTTATGATTTTTTTCATGACATTTACACATACTAAAAATTGTCTCATAATATTTATGAATACAACTCAAAGCTTAAGTACAAAATCTCCTAAAAGTTAACACGTCCTTCCTTGGCCATTTTAGTTGTCCTAGTTTTAACCCTATTTATCAAGACATCGTGCTAAGCATATAGTTTAGTGATAAAAAATAAAAAATAAAGATACAAGATGGAAACTGATTTCTGCACTCATTTACATTTGCAAGCAAATGATTCATGACATATCACATACCTATCATTGATTAAGCTAATTAGAGAGTAATCGATCAATTTACATCATAACAAAACAAATATCAAATATATAAAGAACTGCCTCCTAATTTTTTCAGAAGTGGGTACTAGGAACAGAATAGAAGATACCCATGATTGGTATCTACAGAGAAGCAATAGCCTCTAAAATAGAAGAGAATTATGTTTCTAAAACAGAAGACACCATAGTGTCTAAAAATAAAAGCTGCAATCCTTTCTAGCATGCCTATTTACCCATAACTAGGACTTGGCAAGTTAAACCAAATCATGTCACATTTTAAAAGTCATATGTAAGAAAAATAATGCATAATGTATAAAGTCATTCCCTTATGCTCAATTTGAAAGCATTCATTCATGCCCAATCAAATTTAATATGCCTTATGAACATAAGCCTTTGCAATAATGCATCAATGTAAGCATTACCACATATATACACATTACATCGATGAGGAGTCTTTGATTACCCTGATACTAGGTTCACTAGGTTTCAAAAACGTCCAAAAGGGGTTTGAGTGGGATGCGGTAACCATCATAACGGAAACAATGATTTGGTTGCATACGAGATTGTAACAAAAGCTCACCATTCAATACATGTACTTGTTCTGTCATAAGCATATAGTAAACATTCAAATAAGGTCTTAAGGTCTTCTAAACATTTTTTTGCTATATTTTAAATTTCTCATGGTATAAATTTCATGCAATTTGGTGTTCTATTATGAGAGTTATACCTTAAGTATAACAGGCCGTTCTAAAACAGAGACAACAATTAGAACTCAACTTTAAGCCAAATTTCAAAATCCATAGAGACATAATTCAAATTCGATTCCTTCAAGGATGTAGTTCTATATCTTTAGTTTAATATCCAATTAAAATTATCCCATTGTGATATCTATAGATCAAGATATGGCTAAAATACCAAAGTATGTTCTATGGAAACACTCCATCTAATGAGTTACGCACTCCAATTAACGCACTTCAGTCTTATTATGAAATTAACAATGCCAAAAACACATCTAAATGAACTAGAAACATCCCATTTTCATATAGAATACTTCTCTTCACAAAACCCCTCATGTTACACACAAAAACTCAAACAACATATCAAAATTTTTATATCTTTTAAAAGAGTGTTTCAAAACCCTTATTCTTCACTCTAGTAGCTTCCCTTCTTTCTCCTATTCTACACATAGGATACCCATTCAAAACTCATTTTCAGTAATCACAGATGCATAATAGAACCCTAGTTGAAGAGGAGATGAGAAAGGAGATAAATTTTACACCAAAACATGCAATTAGTGTACCTTAAACTTCAAATGCAAAAAGAGATTTAATAAGATGCTAGACAAAGAGAGAGAAAAGCTCAAATTTATGTAAATTTTTGTGTTGTAAGACTCTCCCCCTCTTCATCTGTATGTGTTTAGGTAAATCTTGAGGTGGGCGACATGCCATTTGCCACATGGATAAAGCTTATACTGTGGGACATGAAATATGGCTCAATCTTATTGGTTTCTACTTTTCACCTTTCATTAATTACAAAACTGACCACACCTTTGTCTTACTCTATGAAATTGCATGCCATCTTAATACATTTAGCAATTTATTCCATGATCAATGTATATTTATGCATATATAACACAATTAATCACACATTACTAAATTGCCCCCAACAATTTGATTCCTACCGATTAAAAATACTTTCAGAGACATCAAACATTCCTATAAGGTATAGTTTTGGGACCTCACAATTCTCTCCCTCTTAAAAGAATTCATCCTCGAAGTTCAAACCTGATGCGAATAGCTTAAGATGTTATCCCTCATAGTCAATTATGGTTCCCATGTTGCTTCCTCAAGTCCATAATATTGCTAAAGTATTTTCAGTAGAGGTATTTGTTTATTTTTGAGTTGTCAGACTTCTTTGGCCAAGATAGACGTAAGTCCTTCCTCATAAGAAAAACCTAGTTGTACTTGAATTTCTTGCACATAAGCCTTATGTGTATCATCAAACTGATGATATCTTCTTAATATATAAATGTGAAACACATCTTAAAACTTGGCCAATTCTTCATGAAGAGCTAATTGATAAGCTATCGGTCCAATTCTCTTAAGAATTTCATATGAATCAATGTAGCGTGGGCTGAGCTTACCTTTCTTACTGAATCGAATTAAATTTTTCCATAGTAACAGTTTCAAAAATACCTTATCCCCTACCTGATACTCAATATCTTTCCTTTTTAAATCGACGTAGGATTTCTATCGATCACTAGCGGCTTTCAATAGTTATTTGATAATTTGAACTTTCTTTTTAGTATCTTTTACAATATTAGGACCGATCATCTTGTTTTCACTTAATTCATTCCAACAAACTGGAGTTCTGCACTTCCTACCATACAGGTCTTCATAAGGTGCCATGCTAGTCTAATAACTATTGTTATAAGCAAACTCCATCAAAGAAAGATATTTATCCCAAATTCTCATGAATTCTAACGCACAACCTCTAAGCATATCTTCTAATACTTGAATAAATTGGTCATATTGTCCATCTATTTGTGGATGGAAAGTAGTACCAATTTGAGTCAAGTACTCATAGCCTTTTACAGACTTTTCCAGAATCTTAAAGTAAATCAGGGATCACGATCAGAAATAATAAACATTGGCACCCCATACAATCTCACTATCTCTTTCAATATATATTTTCTAACTTATCTAATGGACAGTTAACATGAACGGGAACAAAATGGGTAGACTTGATTACAATCACCAATTCAACATCACGCTTCCTTTGAGTGAGAGGAAGTTCAATCACAAAATCACGGTAATGTTATCCCATTTCCATTTAGTAATCAGAATAGGGTGTAATAAACCAGATAAAACCTAGTGCTTAACTTTAACCTACTGACATGTCAAATATTTGAATACATCCCAGACCCACAAATAATGTTGCTTCAGATCTTGATACATTTTATTTCCACAAAGTTGGATTGTGAAAACAATATTATGAGCCTCAAACAACAACTTCTTCTTCAATTCATCATTAGCTGGTACACACAACCGTTCTTGGTAATATAGATCACCGTCTCCTTTCCCATAAAATTCAGGTTGTTTACCTTCCTAAGTTTCTAAGATAAGTTTTTACTACTTATCATCAACTTTCTGAGCATCACATATCTCTTGTATCAAGGTAGGCCTAACTTTTAATTGAGTTATTAAAACCCCATCAGATGCTAGTCCCCACTCACCCTGTTGCACTAACAATGTCGAAATGGTCATTCGACTTAATCCATCAACATTAGCTTTACCGGGATGATAGTCCACAATATAATCATAATCTTTAAATAGTTCCAACCAACAACGTTGTCTCAAATTGAGTTCATTCTGCAAAAGTAGGTATTTCAAACTTTTATATTCAGTGAAAATCCTGTACTTTTTACCATATATGTAATGCTGCCAAATTTTCAAAGCAAACACTACTATTGCAAGCTTAAGATCATACGTAGGGTAATTCTATTCGTGTGGCTTTAGTTTCCTAGAATTACAGACAACCACCTTACAATCCTACATCTAAACATACCCTAAACCATTTATAGATGCATCACTAAACATAACATATTCCTTACCAAAAGTGGGTTGAGCCAATATAGGAAGCTGCAATAAACATTTTTTTAGCTGATCAAAGCTAACTTGACACTAGTAGATCATTCATATTTCACTCCTTTTTATAGAAATTTAGTCAAAGGAGATACTATCAACGTAAACCTCTTTACAAACTAGCAATAGTAAGAAGACAAACCCAGAAAAAAAAAATCTCACTTCAGTCACATTCTGTGGTGACTTCCAGTTAGTATTGCTTCAATCTTACTAGGATGAACTATAATTCTTTAAGAAGTGACAATAAGTCACAGAAAAGATACTTTCTAACGCTAGAAATCACACTTGCTTAGCTTGGCATACAATTGTTTTTCCCGCAAGGTTTTCACAATTTATAAATGTTGAGCATAGTATTGCTCATTCTTATAATAGAATAGGGTATCATCTGTTAATACCATAACAGCTTGGTCTAAATAGGGCCTAAATACCCTATTCATCATATCCATGAATGCTACTAGTTCATTATTTAGTCCAAATGGCATTAACAAGAGTTCATAGCGTGGACCATATTGGGTACTAAATGTAGTTTTTAAAACATCCACATCCTTTACCTAAGCTGATAATACCCTAATCACAAATCTATCTTTGAAAATACCCTTGCACCTTTTAGCTAATCAAGCAGATATTCTATCCTTGGCAACAAATAATTAGTCTTCACCGTAACCCTATTCAATTTCATGGAATCAATGCACATTCATAGAGTACCATCTTTCTTCTTAAGAAATAGAATAGGTTCTCCCCAATATGAGACATTGACTTGAATAAACCCCTTATCCAGTGGCTCCTGTAATTGAACTTTCAACTCCTTTAATTCCATAGGAGCCATCCTATAAGGTTGTTTGGAGATAGGAGCAGTTCCAAACATAAGCTCAATAGATAGCTCCATTTCCCTTTCGGGAGAAAGCCCAGGTAGTTCTTCAGGAAAAACATCTAAAAATTTGCTCACCACTGGAATGTCTTGCAGTTTAATACTCTTCCTCATAGAATCAAGTACAGAAGCCAAATAAGCTTCACACCCCTTCCTAAGGAACCTTTTAGCTTATATAGTAGATATCATACTAGTCAAAATATTAATACAATTTCCATACAATATTATTTTAGATTGATCGGGTTTCTTAAGAACAATAGTCTTAGTTCTACAATCAGCAACTGCTTGATGCTTGGACAACCAATCCATACTAAAAATCAAATCGAATTCACGAAAAGGCAATTTAATTAGATCCATTACAAACTCACTACCTTATACCAAAATATGACTTTTTTATAGGCCAATTTCCACCAATAAAATTAGCCTATATGTTATAGCCTGAAGCCCACCAATGCCTTAAGCATGATGGACCTCCTTTGATCATTAATTAACTTTTATGTTTTCAAAAAATTGTAAAATTAAAAATAAAATTCATATTATAAAATTTAAACAATAAAAAATTATTATAAAATTTAATGAAAATTGGAATTATTATTTTTAATTAATTTGTTTATAAAATATTATTAATATGACAAAGTCATTTATTTTTGTTAAAACTAAAATTAAAATTATGATAACATTATAAAATAAAGAATTACTATAATGAAAATTTTATGGTAATTCATTTCAATTCAATCACAATTAGTTTTTTTTATTAATGAACATGTTTCTATTTATATAATTTAGATTCTTATATTTAATATCCTTTTGATTATATTAATAATATAAATTTACTTTGAATTTTTCTTTAATTAATGATTATGTCATTTTTCTTTCATATTATTATTTATTTTATACAAATAGTTAAAGTTGATGAGTCAAAATTAATTTGTTCATAATTAAAAATTTCTTTTCATAAATTAAAATTAAAATTTATTGAAATTTTGTACTTTTAATTGTATACTTGTTTTTATTATAAAAATGTTAATAAAGTAATTATATTTCTATAACTTTTGATTTGATAAAAATTATAGAGTACAATATATTGAAAAACTATTTTACAAGTTTAAAAAATCTAAGGATTATTTTGTAATTTTAAAAAATTATCTGAAATAATACTCGATATTAACCGTACCAATACTATACCATACTAAAGCCAAATTTGATATTGTTACCAGTATGATATTCACAACATTAGTTAAAACATGAGGATGGAATAGTAATAATATCTGACATACAAAAGTTATATGAAGGCTTGGTTTGGGAGAGCAGTGATTGTTGATAACCTGCTGAAATCAACTTGCTAAAATGATAAGTACTTATTCTCAATAAGTACTTATATGTTTGAGATTGCAATTTTAGTAACTGCTGAAATGTGAAAATAGGTATTTGGAAAGTGCGGTCGCGGTTTCTGAAAAAATATAAAATGACTAAAAAGCTCATTGATTTAGTAAACTATTAACTATTGTATAAATAATTAAAAATATATTATTAGTCATATAAAATTAAAATTATAAATAAGAAAATATTAAATTAAAATAAGAAAAATATAAATAAAATAAATTTAGTAATAAAATATTTCATAAAATATATTATTAGTTATATAAATTTAAAATTATAAATAATAAAATATTAAATTAAAATAAGAAAAATAAATTAAATTAAATTTATTAAATAAAATATTTCATAAAAATATATTATTAGTCATATAAATTCAAATTATAAATAAGAAAATATTAAATTAAAATAAGAAAATATAGATTAAATAAATTAAATATTTCATAAAAATGTATTGGTAGTCATATAAATTCAAATTATAAATATTAAATTATTAAATAAAAAATATATTTTTAGTTATATAAATTCAAATTATAAATATTAAAATGTTAAACTAAAATAAAAACAAGATAAATAAAATAAATTTAGTAAACAAAATATTTCACCTTACTTAGATACTATTGGTAGGGGATATATTTGGAGAAATATATAACATATCCATCGTTAAATTTTTCTTCATATGTGGTTATTTATATTATTGAAAAATGATAATTTAAATTACAATTCCATGGTAACAAGATATTTCTTGGGATATTTCATAAATTTAGGTTCCTTTAATATTATATAATTAAAATTATAAATAGTAAATAGTAAAATATTAAATTAAAATAAAGAAAATAAAAAATGGTTAGACTTGCTTTCTATTAGTTGAGGCTATAATAGAAAATAATAATTATCTGAAGGTTATTAATGGAAAGTAGAATTTCTACCGCAAAAGCACTTTCTTACCGCAACTCTCTTTCTGCTTATCGATTTCTACGATGGCACCGCACTTTCTTTCAACTTCCGGTTGTTCACCCGCAGATCTAAAAATGTGATTGTGTTTGGAAACTGCAGTAGATAATTACTTATCCCCACCGCACTACATATCCAAACGTAGTCGAATTATCACTTCATGCTATCTTTAAATAAGCATTTGCGCTATATAAACAAATCTCTTTATTAACATTATTGTAATTAGAACTACCAGTGCTGAAATTTTTGTTTATAAAACTATGAAAATACCATAATTAAGTCATGCTAGAGTAAAGGAATGCAATTTAAAATATGTAACCAATGATATATCACAACACATGCAATAAGAAAGATGAGAAATCATTATAAAAGCTTGTGATTTAGTGAACATCAATCTCTACATATATCTTTAAAATAGCTAAGAATATGTACTTCCAATTAGCTCATAAACAACTAAGAAGGTTACAAACTCAAATTTGATTTTTTTGTTATTCAAATTTCAATTTTGATGGGAGTGTTATAAGTCAAAATGTTAAGATTTAGGTCTCTATGAACCATTAGTTGATGCAGTATATGAAAGCCAAATTTTGGTGAACCTTTCCTTCTTACATGACTATGTATAAGTAAAATGCATATTTCAATCTTTCTTTTCCACAGTCAGTAATCACCAGGGTATCGTATGTCATAATATCTAGCTCATTCACCTTATCAAAATATCCACTATTGTATAAAACATGAATCAAAATCTTAAAGGTATACATTTAGATAAAAACTAACTTTCGCAATATCATCATATACTTCCTGAAATTGGCCAAAGGAATTTACTTTCAGAAAGCTACAAAAGAGAATTTCAAGAACCACACTAGGAACATAACCAAACTCCACAATTTTCACAAATGTTCTAAAACCTTGTTCAGCTATACCCTCTTTCACATAATCCTTAATTAATATGTCAAAAATAATAGGATCTTAGTTACAATCTTAATATTGGTATCACTAGCTCAATTTTTATTTCTTTGTTAATCACTCATAATGTTAATTAGGATAATGTTTTTTGACCAACCCATCTTGTTGTGTCAGTGAGATACAAATAAATCAATTCTTCAAGGAACCCCTAATAAAAGTCATACAGATTAACCAAAATTGAGATACATCATATGTACCTAAATTGCGATGAGAAGTGAACAAATTTAACTCCATGTTTCAAAGCAAACAAGACCTAAGGATTACTCGCATGGAATATAATATTGCTCGTGTTATTTTCTTTAAGGAATTACTATGCACCATACATAATTCCTCATGTAGAATGCAAAAATTGCAAACAGAGAACAAATGTGTTGAATGCACAAAAACTTAAAAACTAATTAAGAATAGAGATGCCAAGCATGGAACTAGGCAATAGGTACTATAAAGAACAGAGAAACCTAAAGCATGGAATAAAGCTAAATGATAGCATTTGGGAATTTCCTAAACATTATTTTCTAGGCAGTAGGATTGCTAAGTTTTTTTAAGTGTTATTTTCTAGGCAGTAGGACTGCTAAGCTTTTTTAAGCCTCACTTGCCGCTTGAGATGCACATTTAGTAAGGAGGCAAAAATAATAATAAAACATTTCATAGTAGATTTTTATGGGGAATTTATGGGACTATTAAGTTGGGGTTTAAATTGAACATTTCAAAATGTTTGGTACTTTTTAAATGTTTGGAAATGTTTGGGATCAAATTAAATTATGGTAAAAATATTATAGTTTAATTTAACCCTTTTGCCTTCTTTTTCTAGTTACCTTTTAAACAAAATCAAATTACTTTTTAAATTTTTCAATGGAAACAATAATCACTATGTTACCTTGTTAAGAAATATGTTACTATCCTTTGTTAATTGATATGATTCTAGTAAATATAAAGATAGTAACTTCAAGAACAAATCATTATTTCTATCTTTACATGATAATCATATTTCATATTTTAAAAAGTAAATAATTATATTTTATAAACAAAATTAAAATTCTCATATTACATTGTTTTAATGAATGAAAAATGTATCAAATAAATTAACAGGGCATTGAGACCAAACCCAAGTTTAACTAATTTACTTAGTAAATAGTTTAAATTAGACTCTAAACTTTTCACTAAAATATAGTTTGAACCCTAAAATTTTGACATGTTCAAAATAAACCCTGACCATTATAGCACATTCAAAATAAGCCCTAAGTAAACAAAAACTTAGATGAATATAATTTTTTGACCATTATATGCTTCTTCAATATTGGTAATATGACACATATTTTATATTTTTAATATAAAATATACTAGGTTTCCCAAAGAAGACATTTCAGATATAAGTTAAAAAATTTAAATTCTTAATAAAAATTCATGAAACTAATTTAATTACAATTAATCCAAATTAACTTAATTATTATCTAATTAATGTAAAATTTTGAGAAAATATCTAAAGAACCCTAACTCTCAATTTTTCTAGTTCCTTTGCTATCTCTTAGCAACCGTAATAAATTCAAATAAACCATAATTTGAAGCTTGGAATTATTTACTTCATACAAGAGATATCCTTAGCCATCTAAAGCTTGAGGTCTTCTCCTTCACTCAACAACCCTAGTCATCTATTGTATTGGTGGTTGGCATGATTTGTTTACAGCTTTAAATAGCAGGAGAAGGTATGCATTGTTTACTGATGACACATTTAGTCTCATTTTAATAACCTTAAGAGACTAAAGTAAATAAGGAAACTTAAGAAACTAAAGAAGGCTTTTCATATGATCATTCAATAGGGAGTAAAGCTAACAACTTAGTTAAAAGAGTAATCAACCCAACAATGAAGAGAGTATTTTTATTAATAGCTTTAATAGACTTTATCCCTGTACGTATGCATGTTACCTTCCATTTCACCTTTATGAATCTTTTGCTAACTATTAATCCACTTTGTAAGAAATTCCCAAGTAATTTCTTAATATCATTAATAATTTTGATGTGTAAGGCTATATGGGAGCTCCAACGGATGTGCATATTATTAAGGATTGAGAAGTTAAGTTGCATTATACCTACATATGATAGAGCCTTACAATCCAACTACTTGTTCTTTGGAGAATGAAATCTAATAAAAGATAACAATCATTATAGTTTACTGGAAGTGATTAGTAAGCCAAGATATTTGAAAGATGCCTTACTAGATTTGAGATGAGAGAGACATACTAAGTTTTGCTCTAATAAGGATGGAACATTAGAGATGAAGATATAGGTTTTTATTAGGATTGTTATTGAGGCCTAAAAGATTCCTAAATAACTTGAGACAGTTTAAAAGTAGTTGAATAAATTCATTATTTGCACTATAGAGTAGTAGTAAATCATTCATAAATGAGTGGTGGAAAATTTTTTATTTCATACACTTCCAATAGTATTTAAATGGACTTTTTGAGTCAATTTTGTTAGTAATCATTCTTGTGAGGATTTTGATTGCTAAGGAAAAGAGATAAGGGAATATGATATCTCTTTGTCTGATTCCTCTCGCCCTTTAATGGTTAGGATAACTTCCATATTGATAAGCACACTGTAGGAGGTAGTTAATAAATACTAATGGATCAATTGATAAATATGGGTTAGAATAGAAATGATTGTATGGAATGATATATAAAGTTATGTTAAATGAATCAAAAGCTTTTCAAAAGTCAATTTTTAAGGTACATCTTTTGATTGACTTTTTAGAGTGATAATAATTGAAGAATTTTGAATCATTAAGATTTTATATCTAATGTTTCAACCTAAAAAAAAATTTGATAATGAGAGAATAATAATATTAGACAAAATTATTTTAAGACTACAAGCTAGGATCTTAGAGATGGGTTGTAGATTATGTTACATCAAGATATTGGTATGAATTCTTAAAAGGAGTTAGGTTAGGAATTGTAGGAATAAGGTTTAGAAAGGCTTAGTTAAGCGCTTTTAGCAAAATACATGTTGTAAAGAATTCTTAAGCAACTTACAAGCTCCATGAGTTTTAGAAAAAGAAGGCATCGAATCCATCGAGTCTTGGAGCCTTATCGAGACTAAAGAAAAAATTGGCATTCTTGATATCAAGATGAGTTCTCCACATTGGGATTGACTATGGAAGGTTGAGATAAAGCTAGAGGGATGGGGGATGGATTGGTAGTTAGAGGGTTAAAGTCAAGAAAGGATTTGAAGTAATTGTAAAAAAACTCTTAAGTGGATATTGATTTGAGCATGAAGTTCTTGTATGGTTTACGATCTTAAAGAAGATCTTATTAGTATTTCTTCTAGACTAGATGGCTCTAAAGAATAAGGTTGAATTAGAGCCCTTTATTTCCACTATACATTTTTGTCTTTCTGCTTAAATAGGGATTTTTAGGATTCAAGGGCTCGCAAATAATTGTTGACTTCATTACAAGAAAATTGCATATTAGCGTCGGAATATTTCCTACGACAAAATTCCGTCTCTAATTACCGATGGAATGTCCCTATTCCGTCGGAGAATAGATAGTTTTACCGATGGTCCAAGACTCTGTCGAAAATATTGTAGGTTAAAATTTGGCACAAAATCTCCGACAGAAAATAGCGACGGCAAAGGTCTCGGAGATGGGCAAAAATGCGGGAATCGTTCCCGCAATTTTATTGTTTCGCCATTTACCGACGGTAAAGCACGCCGTCAGTATTTAGCTTCAATTTACAGACAAAAATTCTTCCGTCAGTAAATGATCGAATAATATCCCGATGGATAATCTTTCTGTCGGTAAATTGCCACCAGACATCGTATTGTCGACGGTAATAAGTTGTCGTCGGTAATATTGGAATCGTATACTGACGCACGTTGATCTTACCGTTGGAAATTATCGACAACAGACCTTGTTTACCGACGGGAAGATAATTCCGTCAGTATATGCGGTTTATTTATAATAAAATATCGTGCTTTTACCGACGGATTTAC
Source organism: Erythroxylum echinodendron (assembly GCA_027575705.1). Lineage (NCBI taxonomy): Eukaryota > Viridiplantae > Streptophyta > Magnoliopsida > Malpighiales > Erythroxylaceae > Erythroxylum > Erythroxylum echinodendron. The sequence goes on along the minus strand of JANZXR010000002.1, from coordinate 15,983,136 downwards.
TTCCGTCCGTCGGTAAAGGTTTGAGGAATCAATTTTTCTGACGGTACATAAATTCGGTCGGTATGCTCGTCTGCTGATACCGACGGCAAACGATTATACCGTCAGAAAATGTCAGCAACAAAACCTACTTTCCCGACGGAATACGGTGGCTGTCACTATTTGAGTTTCAGACCGGATGTAAAATGCTGCTCTTTTACCGACGGACAGATATTTACCGTCGGTAACTGTCGGCGTATCCCGCGCATCTACCGACGGAATGATCTTGTCCGTCGGTAACTGTCGGCGGCCGCATATTCTAGAAACCTATATTGCCGATGGAATTTATCGTTCCGTCGGTAATCCAGCGGCTATAAGTAGCCCCGACCCCCCTCTCCCTCACGCTTTCACTTCTCTCTTTGCTTAAGGTTCAGAGTTTTCGACTCCTTCTCTCGCATTTTTCGATCGTGTTTAAGGTAAACTCTCATATAAGTGTATTATTTTACTAAAATAGCATGTTTTTAAGTTTTAAACGTGAATATTTGGTCATAGCA
>JANZXR010000002.1:15958544-15976456 GCA_027575705.1 Erythroxylum echinodendron | reverse complement strand
CCCCCCCCCCCCCCCCCCCCAAACTGAAGATTATTCTGGGGCTAATTGTAAGTCTTTAAGGACGACAATAGGTTGACCATGTTGCAACTTGGTTCCAGGCTTTTAAAGGAGCTTAAGGGTTAGGGGGACACCAGAGAAAAAATGGAGGTATGGGATATAGGAGAAGGTACAGGGTGAATGATAGGCAAAGGAGTAGTGGCTTGAACCAAAGTAGTTTTGGATGGAAGGGAAGGGAAAACCTTTATAGAGGACAAAATGGGGATTGGGATATCTTGAGGCGAAGTTTGAGTGGGAGATAATGGTTTGGGATATTGGAGAGTGTTTAGGAGTTCAAGTTTAGGAAGGGAAGACTTGAGAAGATGTTGATATGATGTGAATCGAAGGAGAAGAAGGAAGGAGAAGGATGCCTAAAGAGTCAGATGAAAACGGACGAGGCTAGAGAATTGGTGAAGATGGTTTATAATTATAACTTAAGGAAGGGACGATTGGGGAAAGACCAATCCCCATACTTTAAAGGGAAAAGTTTTTAATCTAGTGTGAAGACTTAGTAGAGTTGTTGGATAATAGGTTGGCAAAGTTGCTGGATAATAGGTTGAGATTTTGGATAGAGCTCATACCTCTCTCATAAGAAAAAAGGGATAATATATTCTAAAGTCTCTAATGTTTTGAATTTTTTCAACTCAGTGTCCAAACCTTTAAAAAATTTTAATTAAGTGATCAAACTTTTATAACGTTAACAACTCAGTTTACAATATTAACTCTCTTTAGTATTTTTTGATTTGATTAAAATAATATGTGGGCATTAACTTGAAAATCATTGTCAATTAATTATTCACGTGGAATAAAATATCAAACTTAATGTGTGAAAGAGGTTATAGGTGTAGTGTTTTAGTCTAAGTGGATGATTAGTTAGCAATTACTTGCTTAAGTAGACATCTGCATGTCATGGACAAAGAAGATTCTATTAGCCAAATCAATAAAATGGTAACAAAATTAACATTTTGAATTGAGTTAAAGTTATAAAAGATTGGTCAATAAATTAAAAATTTTTAAAGTTTAAGAAATGTATTAAAAAATCCAAAAAGTTGAGCACTTTAAAATATGTTATCCCTTTCAAAAAATCTACTTGTAATTTAATTTTAATTTTAGAAAATAATATTAGGATACAATTATTGAACTTTTTTATTTCAAACTATGATTTTGTAAATCATTAACATAATATCATATGTCAAAATAATTTCATATTATTAGTGAATTATATTCAGTAAAAACAATGTCTAATTACTGACATAATACATGTTAAATATTTGTTTTATTAATTTGAACCGCAAGCTTTTAAAAAATAGTCAAGCTTTTAAAAGTTTAAGACAATTAACCACTTCTCTTGGTAATATTTAGACCTGCGGGCTTCTTTTAGGATTTGGGTTCGACAAGGCTGAAGGCAACAAAACATTTACCCTATTTTAGGGTAAAGACAGTCTAGAATAAATTGACAAGAGAGTCAATAAGTGTCCTTTTTCCTACTTAATTTTGTAAGAAAGTGTGAGTTTTAATTGATGACGTAAAGAGTGGCAGTAACGTATGTTGGCCCTTATCCCTCAAAAATAAATGGGGGTATTTAAGGGGCATAATCATGGTAAAAAATCCAAAACGAGATAGAATATCTAATCCATGAAATGGGTGGGTGCTAACTGTGAGGTGAGGCCCTTTATACAAAAATTGACAGGCCATGGAAAAAGAATATTGGAGTTTTAATCAAAGTGCACATACTACTTTCATCAAATTGATGCTGTCCAAAACTTTCTTGAATTAACAAATTTGTGGTGAGAATAAAATGAAGAACCAACTAGTTGATTAGTACCTTAATAAGTACTCAATATAGACATTACCATATACATATGCACATATATAAAAACAATGATCCAATCTTAAATTACAATTATAACCGTGTTACGTCAACTCATAACAAAACAAAGCATAATGGGCACTACCTAGTCACATGTCAAGTCTTTCTTTCCTGAGCTAGGTAATGGCGTATGGGAAGATATAAAATTTTTTATTCTATGTGACTCCTGATTTGAATAGAGTATAATAATGAAGATGCCAACTAAATCAAATCAACCACTTTATTTCTTTCTGTTTTGGCCAAACATGAAAGTACAGTACCAGCATGTCATGATTGTGCAGAACCCCACCAGTTAAAGAAACGAACCTTTCGTCAAAGCTATAACCACAAGTTCAAGCATCATAGTATGCAAGTGGAGGAAGCACTTCAATAATATCCTCATCTCCGGATATCGTAATGCTTTTAGCTAACTGTCATTTGCAACTGAATTTATAAGAGAAAGTGTTCATTGAGATAACCACATTAGCTGTGCTGACGTGATTTGGAAAGTGACCTCACTTAAATTGTCTAACATGGTTTGAAAGAGACATTCCACCCGTCAAAACTTGGATCAGTTCATGCTGTGTTTGTATGATTGTCATCTACGAAATAACAATGTAAGAACTCATAATTAACCCATTTTAACCTTAAATAATGCTCAGAATTTGAGACCATCTAGCTAGCTAGCGGACACGGTGATTAAAGAATTTTCCTTTGTTCTCTCTCTGATGTACTATATAAGATAGCATAAGCATTTATTATGAATAAATACAAGCGGTTGCAGGACCTCTGCTTGCCTTTCCCGGTGTATGAGGCTAGAGAATGATGCCATAATGGGGTCCGTCAACAATCGACTATTAGAACGCCAAGATTCCCACGCACCATAAATCATAATAAAGAGATCTTGAACAAGATCATGGTTGAATAAATAAAGAGTTATGGGAATCATTGAACTAATAAAGGTTCGATTTTAAGTTTATATAATAGTTTGATTGAGTAGTTAAAAGAGATTATGATTCTAATTTTAATTTTAATCAATAACAAGCAGTACTTGTCTCCTTAGCCAACAGCTCGATGCTATAGCGGGGCAGCCTATATCAATTATATGACTAAGAGTTTGAGCTTCGTAAGAAACCTATATTCTATATCCATTTTTTATTCACTTTTTGCGTTTTTTACGGTGAAAAATTAATATTCTCCAAAGACAAAACTGACCACCTGATTTCTAGAGCAGAAATGACTGCATCAAAGCATTGGATGAACCTTTTCCTCTCCTACATATTGCTAAATGATTTTGCAAATACATGCATCTCATCCCATCCTAAATAACAAAGCCTCTAACTAAATCATTGATGATAGTTTCAAACCAGAATTTATGTTATATAACATATAGGTCTGTGTAACTATTGAAATCTTAAAAAACTTATATATGTTTTCTTCCCAGAGAATGGACCCATTGGTCCTATAATGTTCCAAGGAAACAACTTGATTATTGACCCAAAATGTTACTGTAGTTTTATTAGGAATCGCAGTAGCACCAGTTAGTAGGTACTAACAAAAGAAAATAATTGATCTAAAGAGGTCCCAGTGGTCGTAAAGATGATAAGTAATTACTTATAGTTAATTTTTATTTGTCTTCATTATTATTTGATTATGATTTCTCTGTGATTAATAAAATCTAGTTTGGTCGGATATAATAACATGCAACTCTCATTACTAGGCATCCAAATCAGCATGAGCATTTAACCCAGAATGTTGCCAAGAACATAACTCATTTTACTGATCTAAACTTTTTAACTTGGAAGACTTACTCACACTATATCTACGAAAAGCATCTTCATCTGTCAATGTATTATCAAATTAGCCTGTCGAGAGGTAGACCACATCCTACTGGATGGTGGTTGCCAGCAATTACCAAGGACTGAATACAGGCAAAACAAACCTACAAGCTGTCATTGGCCGTAGCTTGAAAGAAACAATTCTAAATGGGTTTAGCTAGCCAATGTTGTTGTTTAACCCATCATGGATAAATATGGAAAGGATCTTTGTAACGTTCTGTTACTCATATTAAGGCTAGAATAAGAAATTATGAGAAATTTCTGTAAAATTAGGAAAATGCATGTCACAAATAACTTATGCATAAAAATGCATAAGTTATTTGTGACATGCACATTTTTACGCATTCATATGATTGTACAGGCATTCATTGACATTTTTGGGGTACAATTGAGTTGTTAAATGTGATTAAATTGTGTTTTGGTCATTTTGGGTGTATTTCGGAATTTTTTGGTGAATTTTAGAAATTTCTGAAAAATTTTTGAGTATTTTTGGATTAAAAAAAGCATAAATATGGACCAATTATTTCGTGACATGTAGGATGCTTAATTAGTTGACAAATGGAAGCATGAGTGAATGCCAAATGAACTAGTAATTAAGAGACATGTGGGAGCCTAAGGAAGTGATAAATGGCTTACATGCCAAATGACACATGTTAAGGTAGTTTGGAGACACCTTGCACCTAGTTGAATTAAGCTAAGTTGCTGCTGGAAAAATCCACCATCTTCTTCACTTTTTTCCACAGAAAGTTGCTGCTAACATACAACTCTATAGTTTGGGTTCAGCCTTGCTAAATGACTAGATAAACTTCATATGTTTAACCTATACAAGATAGTCAAAGCACCAGATTTTTGTTGTTCCTGTTTTTACCTTTACTTTGTGACATCTTGCAAGCTTGGAGGGCTAGATTTAGCTTGAGGTTTTGAAGGAGATGTTGAGCTTAACAAGTAAGTAGAAATTTGATCTTTAAGGAATGTGATTATGATGATTGAATTATGAAAGATTGTATAAGTTGTTGATGAGGATGTATGTTGGAATGTTATGAACTAGAGAATTTTCATTGAATAGATTTCGGTATTATGATTATAAATTGAGATGTAGACTTCTGAATGAGTTGATTCTTAATTCAAATTAAACTAGAGACATATTTATACAACTTTTCTAAAGAGGCAAAATGTTAATTCTATCTTTAAGCATTTCAAATCTGGCTGGAAGTAGAGTTAGGAGTTCTGTTACAGTTAAAAAGTAGTCTGAACTCTTTTGGATATAACTTTCAGTATACTAAATCAAATTATATGGTTCTGGTGTTATTAGAAACTAGAAACATAGTGAAACAATTGTCTAGAAGAAAGCGTTAGTCAAATACACCATTTTCCTTGTCATAATGATCATGCCAAGTTATCCCGAAAGGGAGGTCTTAGGATGAAAATGTTGAGGTGTGCTGGAATTTGACAACTGAAATGTTTTTACTGAACATTCTTCAGTAGTTTGGCTATATTTTGATCATTATATTTACAAATGAAATGATTCTTGATTTAAATTAAACTAGAGACATTTTTCTACAAATTTTAAGGAGAAAGTGAATTTGAATTATGTCCTTAAGGGTCTTGAAATTGAGATTGAAAGTAAGTGTCAGCTTAGGCTGTAGCACTACCAGGGATAGAAATCTTGTCCTGTAGTTATTGAATAAACTGTATTGATGTGGGCCGAATTAGGTTGAGTTGTCTTCACCAATGTTGTATCTTATTCCCTTAGATTTAAATTGGTATAAGGTTTGTAATTTGTGGATAGCTGAGCTGAAAGATATGAGTTGTACCATTAGAGGTTATGATCATGTACTAGCCAAAAGTTCGCATGTGCATAGTCTGTGGTATTTTGTGCATAACTTATTGAATACTGAATCAAATTGGATGATCTTGGAGTCATAAGAAAATTAATACATTTTATAACAACTTTACAGAAGGACGTTTTGCCTAATTTTGTCATTTACCCTATCTGATTAATTACGCAAAGTTCCCTCAAAATCATATAGGTAGAAAATCTGAAGTGGTCAATTAGGTTATGATATTGATTTCACATTGTTTTATAATGGTCCAAATTATAAACACAAATGATATTAATAAGGACTTGATATCTGAATGTTTTGATGACTAGAATCAATATGATACCCCGGAATTGTCATTGAATATGCATTGTCCATACTTTCTATATATTGATGTGCATAAAAGAACATTTGTACATTCGTGCAAAAATGTGATATTTGTGAATGTGTTGTATATGTTTTAGAGGAGCACATTAGACGCCAGTCGAATATTACCAAACCATCCAGGAAATAGCTTCGTCGATCGTACTGTGAGTCAACCTAGATGAATTTTCTAGGATTGATTTAATTTAATTTGTTAAGCTTCCAATTATTGAACTGTTTGAGAGTTGTTTCTGGATTGCGGACCTGAGGTCCGAGGAGTTTAATAGTTGGGCATGTATTAGGAGTGTTTTGATTTGATATGAATTTGACTTTTGATTTTCAACGAAAGTTGAATGCCGGGCTTAGGTCCGATGACTGTGAAATCTTTTCTGAGCATTTGTATAAGATTGTGATATATGAGATTTTCTAAAATTGTTGCATTTCATAAGTTGCATGCTCAGATAAAGGCGTTGCAACCTGAGTTGTCAGTATGAAGCGCTTCCACGTAGAGCTTTGCTCCGTGATTTCTAATTTTGAACGTAGATTTATGCTCCGTGATTTTGTTTGATTAAGCCCTATAGGCTGGTATTTGTATAAGTTTGTGATAGGCACTTGGTCACAACAATAAGAAAAAAAAGTTGAGTCTCAAGCACATAACATTATAAGAATGAATTTCTTTTAATGATCTACAAAGCTGAAATGAATGATAAAATTGATATGATCTATTTGTTATACTTGGCTATGTGGATTGTGAAATTATATGATATACCATATTGTACGAATATCTGGAGTGTATATATGATCTGAATGAACATGTGTGAAATATGTGGTATGTGTGTGTAATCCGGTGAAATCATCAATGATGGTTCACTCATTGAGTTCACAAAACTCATAAAAATTACAACGTGATTTTTCAAGTATAAGACAGGAGACTTAGTGTTTATTCTGGATTACAAGAACGTTTTGGACTAAGTTAGGGCTCTGAGGTCTGTCAGCTGATGTCAGAGAGTTATAACTTTTATTTTGTAGATTATGCTAGAAACTGTATCAGGTTTTATATATATTCATCTAATGAGGGCAGTGTATATAGTTGTGAATGATTGCAATGAATGGTTTTAAAATTTGATGACTTATGATTATGTTAGATGATGCTTTGTGTAAGTTGGATCTGTTTTGCTCTAACATACCATTATCATAGAATATGTACTTGAACGTTCCTGAAAGTTTGGGTATGTACCCTCTGGTAATGGGATGTTGCATTTGGTATTAGAGCATGGTTTGGCATCTTTAGAGACGAATATGAATTGAGATATGATAATTTGTGAGATATTCCGATAGTGATCACAATTTTTGTTTGTTATAGGTCACCTTCCATAGGAGATCACATTGGAGAGTCAATTGGCATGGAGTCTGTAGGAGTCAATTTAGAGTCTCCTGTACTAGAGTTTGCTCAGATGCCTCCGAGAATTCCCGTGAGGTGAGAAAGAAGATATGATAAGCTGAGAAACCAAAGAGCTGTCCTAGACCCGGCTGAAGCAGAAAGGTGGCTTAAGCGAACTGAAAGAGTGTTCGACCAGATGGACTGTGAAGCAGATGAAAAATTCAACTATGTTGTCTCACTTCTACAAGGTCCCACATATTAGTGGTGGAAAACCATTCCGGGCAGTACCACCAGACCTTATAGATTAAGACAATCTGGATCTCGAGGAAAAGGTAGATTTGTTCAATCTGGGGGAGGTAGGGGACCGTTGTCTGCCAGTTAGTCACACCAATTGCCTAAATGTGAGCACTGTGGTAAAAAGCATAGTGGTGAGTGTTGGCGAATATCGGGAGCATGTTTTCGATGTGGCTCTTATGAGCATCAAATCAAAAATTGCCCTGAGATGTTAGCAACACAGTCTGGCGCTAGAGGAGGAACTATGACTGAGACTACAGTTCAACAGAGTAGAGCTGACAAACCTACACAGAGAGGCAGAGGTAGAGGTGGGACTCACTCAGCAGGGCCCAGTGTCAAGACTGAGGTGCGGAGCAACCAGCCGCAACCTCAGGCCAAGGTCTACGCCATTACCAGACAGGAGGCACAGGACTTACCAGATGTGGTAGCAAGTGTGTTGAATGTTTTTAATTTTGAGGCATATACACTGATAGATCCAGGATCTACTCATTCATTCATTACCCCGCATCTGGCATCTAGATTGCATTGTGAGCGAGAGATACTGAACTATGGGTTTGTAGTGAGCACTCCAATGGGTAATACAACAGTGATCGGTGAGGTATGTAAAAATTGTAGTTCGAATTGATTAGGTAGAACTAGAAGTTGATTTGATCATTTTGCAGCTAAGAGAGATAGACCTCATCTTAGGTATAGACTGTCTCACTACACATAGGGCAGTGATAAATTGCTATACTAAGGAGGTAGTGTTTGAATCCCCTAATCAACTGAGAGTGGTGTTTCGAGAAGTTAGTCAGGTAGTGCTACCCTGACTAATTTCTTTTCTGAGTACTTTGATCCGAAGTGGATGTGATGCTTATCTGGCCTACGTGGTGGATACTTGGAATGATCAAACCATTAATGACATTCCAGTTGTTAGGAGATTTTTGGATGTGTTTCTGGCTGAACTATCAGGATTACCCCCAGATAGTGAGACGGAGTTCACTATTGATATTGTCCCAGGTGCTGCTCCTATATCAATTACTCCATATAGGATGGCGCCTATTGAATTGAAGGAACTGAAATCCTAGTTGCAGGAATTATTAGATAAGGGTTTCATCAGGCCTAGTGTGCCACCTTGGGGAGCTCCGGTATTGTTTGTAAAAAAGAAGGATGGTACCTTAAGATTGTGTATTGATTACCGGTAATTGAATCGGATAATAGTTAAAAATAAATATCCATTACTGAGGATTGATGATTTGTTTGATCAGTTGCAGTGAGCTCATATATTCACAAAGTTAGACTTGAGATCGGGTTATTACCAGCTAAAGATAGCTGAGACGGATGTTCCCAAGAGTGCATTTAGAACCAAATATAGGCATTTCGAGTTTTTGGTAATGCCATTTGGATTGAAAAATGCTCTGGCAGCGAATAAGGTATTTCAACCTTATTTAGATCAATTTGTAATTGTTTTTGTTGATGACATTTTAGTGTACTCGAAGCGTATAGAAGATCATGTGGCACATATGAGATTTGTTCTTCAGACAATGAGGGAGAAACAGTTATATGCCAAGTTTAGCAAGTGCGAATTTGGCTTAGTATTTCTAGGTCACATGGTGTCTGGACAGAGCATTCAAGTGGACCCAAAGAAAGTAGACACAATAATGAAATGGGAGGCTCCGAAGAATGTGTCTGAGATCTGGAGTTTCCTTGGATTAGCTGGGTATTACATAAGGTTTGTCGAGGGGTTTTCATTAATTTCGGCCCCTTTGACAACACATCTGAGAAAGAATGTGGCTTTCAAATGGAGTGATGATTGTCCGCAGTTTTGATGAGCTAAAGCATTGGTTAACTTCAACACCTATGTTAGCTATTCTGTCAGTTTCTGGAGGTTATATTGTGTATAGTGATGCGTCGCATCAAGGTTTACGATGTGTATTAATGCAGCATGGTAAAGTAATAGCATATGCATCGAGACAGTTGAGGTCTCATGAATTTAATTATCCAGTTCATGATCTAGAACTTGCTGAAGTAGTATTTGCTTTGAAAATTTGGAGACACTACCTGTATGGAGAAACTTTTCAAGTGTACGCTGATCATAAAAGTTTGAAATATCTGTAAAGCTAGAAGGAGTTAAATATAAGACAGAGGAGGTGGATAGAATTGTTAAAAGACTATGATTGTACAATTGAGTATCATCCTGGCAAAGCTAATGTTGTAGCTGATGCATTGGGTAGGAAATCATACAGTAGTGTGGCACAAGTATAGTTATCCAAGTTACCGAGCCTAGTTCAGTTGAGAGCATTGAATGTTGAATTAAATTTGGAGAAAAATGATACATTGATAACTACTTTTAAGTTGAGACCTGTTTTGGTCAAAAGAATTAAAGAGGCTCAAAGTAGAGATCCAGATTTAGTAAAGTTAATTGAGAAGTTGAAAGTGAATCCAGATTCTGAGTTTGAAGTGAGAGATGATATTTTGAGGTTAAAGAAAAGACAATGTGTGCCTAACGTTGATAATTTGAGGAAAGATTTTAGAGAAAGCACATTTAGCAGCTTATGCTATGCATCCTGGTACTACCAAGATATATAACATGCTGAAACAACATTACTGGTGGCCTGACATGAAAAAGCAAGTAGCGGAATTTGTTTCTAAGTGTATAACTTACCAACAGGTTAAGGCTGAGCATCAGGCTCCAGTTGGAAAATTACATTCGTTACCAATTCCGGAGTGGAAATGGGAACGAATTACAATGGATTTCATTATAGGTTTGCCAAGGACTTCGAGGCAATATGATGCCATTTGGGTCATTGTGGATAGACTGACCAAATAGACTCATTTCTTGCAAGTGAGAAAAAATCTTTCACTAGATTAGTTAGCTCAGCAATATGTGAATGAGATTGTGAGGTTACATGGGGTTCCATTGTCTATAGTTTCAGACAGAGATCCTAGATTTATTCGAGATTTTGGGGTAGTTTACAAACAGTTTTAGGTACCAAACTGAATTTCAGTACGGCCTTTCATCCTCAGACATATGGTCAGATTCGGAGAGCAATCAAGACTGTCGAGGATATGCTCAGAGCTTATGCTTTGGACTTTCAAGGAGCATAGGATAAATATATAGCTTTGATTGTTACAATAATCAGTATCACAGTAGCATCAATATGGCTCCATATGAGGCATTGTACGACAGGAAGTGTCATTCGCCTTTATACTAGAATGAAGAGGGTCTAAGAATTGTCGAAGGCCCAAAGTTGATTCAGGACACTACTGATAAGGTAAAATTGATCCGTAGCAGAATTAAAATGACACAACATAGACAAAAACACTCTGTGGATCAGCACAGGAGAGATATAAAGTATCAGGTTGGTGACAGAGTATTCCTAAGAGTATCACCCTAGCGAGGTGTACTGAGATTTGGCAAAAAGGGCAAGTTAAGTCTAAGGTATATTAGTCCTTATGAAATTCTGGAGAGAATTGTACCTTTAGCATAGCGGTTAGCCTTACCTACTGAGTTGTCTCAGATACATGATGTATTCCATGTGAGTATGCTTAGGAAATATAGGTTTGATCTAACTCATGTAATACCGACTCAAGAGATTGAAGTCCCTAGTAATCTGAGCTATGTCAAAGAACCTGTGAAGATAATTCGCTATGAGAATAAACAACTGAGGACTGGAGTGATATCAATGGTAAAAGTCCTTTGGAAGAATCATTCGAGCGAGGAAGCCACATGGAAAACAGAGGAACACACGAGGACTAAGTACCCCTACCTATTTGATCATTCAGGTAAGAATTTAGATGATGAAATTTTTGTTAGGAGGAGAGAATTGTAACATTCTGTTACCTATGTTAAGGCTAGAATAAGAAATTATGAGAAATTTCTGTGAAATTAGGAAAATGCACCTTATGCATAACTTATTTGTGGCATGCACATTTTTACGCATTCATATAATTGTACATGCATTCATTGAATTTTTTCAGGTACAATTGAGTTGTTAAATGTGATTAAATTATGTTTTGGTCATTTTGGGTGTATTTTGGAATTTTTAGTGAATTTTAGAAATTTCTGAAAAAACTTTGAGTATTTTTGGATTAAAAAATTAGAAATATGGACCAATTATTTCGTGAGATGTAGGATGCTTAATTAGTTGACAAATGGCAGCATGAGTGAATGCCAAATGAACTAGTAATTAAGAGACATGTGGGAGCCTAAGGAGGTGATAAATGGCTTACATGCCAAATGACACATGTTAAGGTAGTTTGGAGACACCTTGCACCTAGCTAAATTAAGCTAAGTTGCTACTGGAAAATTCCACCATCTTCTTCTCCTTTCTCCACCAAAGTTGCTGCTAGCATACTACTCTGTAGTTTGGGATCAACCTTGCTAAATGACCAGATCAACGTCATATGTTTAACCTTTACAAGATAGTCAAAGCACCAGATTTTTGTTGTTCCAGTTTTTACCTTTACTTTGTGATAATCTTGCAAGCTTAGAGGGCTAGATTTAGCTTGACGTTTTGAAGGAGATGTTGAGCTTAACAAGTAAGTAGAAATTTGATCTTTAAGGCATGTGATTATGATGATTGAATTATGAAAGATTGTATAAGTTGTTGATGAGGATGTATGTTGGAATGTTATGAACTAGAGAATTTTCATTGAACAGACTCCAGTGTTCTGATTATAAATTGAGCTGTAGACTTCTGAATGAGTTGATTCTTGATTGAAATTAATCTAGAGACATATTTCTACAACTTTTCTAAGAGGTCAAATGTTAATTCTATCTTTAAGCATTTCAAAATCTGGCTGGAAGTAGAGTTAGGAGTTCTGTTATAGTTTAAAAATAGTCTGAGCTCTTTTGGATATAACTTTCAGTATACTAAAATCAAATTGTATGGTTATGCTGTTATTATAAACTAAAAACATAGTGGAACAATTTTCTAGAAGAAATTTTTACTCAAATACACCATTTTTCTTATCATAATGATCGTGCAAAGTTATCCCAAAAGGGGGGCATTAGGATGAAAATGTTGAGGTGTGCTGGAATTTGACAACTGGAATGTTTTTACTGAATATGTTTCGGTATTTTAGCTATATTTTTATCAGTAGATTTACAAATGAATTGATTCTTAATTTAAATTGAACTAGAGACATTTTTCTACAAACTTTAAGAAGAAAGTGAATTTGAATTCTGTCTTTAAGGAAATTGAGCTTGAAAGTAAGTGTCAGCCTAGGCTATAGCACTACCAGGGACATAAATCTTGTCCTATGGTTATTGAATAAACTGTATTGATATGGGCCGAATTAGGCTGCATTGTCTTCACCAAAGTTGTAGCATATTCCCTTAGCTTTAAATTGGTATAAGCTTTGTAATTTTTGGATATTTGAGCTGAAAGATATGAGTTGTACAATTAGAGAGTATGATCATATACTAGCCAAAAGTTCACATGTGCATAGTATGTGGTATTTTATGCATAATTCATTGAATAATGAATCAAATTGGATGATCTTGGAGTCGTAAGAAACTTAAGGCACTTTAGAACAACTTTTTAGAAGGAAGTTTTGCCTGTTTTTGTCATTTAACCTATCCGATTAATTATGCAAAGTTGCCCCGAAATCATATGGGTAGAAAATCTGAAGTGGTCAATTAGGTTATGATATTGATTTCACATTGTTTTATAATGGTCCAAATTATAAATACAAATGATATTAATGAGGACTTGATATCTGAATGTTTTGATGATTAGAATCAATATGATACCAAGGAATTGTCATTAAACATGCATTGTGCATACTTTCTTTATATTAATGTGCATAAAAGAACAGTTGTACATTTGTGCAAAAATGTAATATTTATGAATGTGTTGTATATGTTTTAGAGGAGCACATTGGAATCTAGTCGAATATTGTCGAACCATCCAGGCAATAGCTTCGTCGAGCGTACTGTGAGTCAACCTAGATAAACTTTCTAGGATTGATTTAAATTTATTTGTTAAGCTTCCAATTATTGAATTGTTTGTGAGTTGTTTATGGATTCCGGACCTGAGATCCGAGGAGTTTAATAGTTGAGCATGTATTGGGAGTGTTTTGATTTGACATGAATTTGACTTTTGATTCCCAACGAAAGTTAAATGCCGGGCTTAGGTTCGATGATTGTGAAATCTTATCTGAGCATTTGTATAAGATTGTGATATATGAGATTTTCTAAAATTATTGCATTTCATAAATTGCATGCTCAGATAAAGGCGTTGTGACCTGAGTTGCTAGTATGAAGCGCTTCCATGTAGAGCTTTGCTCCGTGATTTCTGATTTTACACGTAGAGCTATGCTTTGTGATTCTGTTTCACTAAGCCCTATGGGCCAGTATTTGTATAATTTTGTGATAGGCACTTGGTCACAATAATAAGAAAAAAACGTTGAGTCTCATGCACATAACATTATGAGAATGAATTTCTTTTAATGATCTACAAAGCTAAAACAAATGATAAAATTAATATGATCTATTTGTTATACTTGGCTATGTGGATTGTGAAATTATATGATATAGAATGTTGTGCTGCGAATATCTGGAGTGTATATATGATCTTAATGAACATATGTGAAATATGTGGTATGTGTGTGTAATCTGATGAAATCATCAATGATGGTTCACTCATTGAGTTCGCAAAACTCATAAAAATTGCAACATGATTTTTTAGGTACAAGATGGGAGACTTAGTGTTTATTCTGGATTAGAAGAATGTTTTGGACTAAGTTATAGCTCAGAGGTCTGTTAGCTGACGTCAGAGAGTTATAGCTTTTATTTTGTAGATTGTGCTATACCTGTATCAGGTTTTGTATATATTCGTCTAATGAGGACAATGTATATAGTTGTGAATGATTTTAAAATTTGATGACTTGTGATTATGATAGATGATGCTATGTGTAAGTTGGATCTGTTTTGCTCTAACATACCATTATCATAGAATATGTACTTGAATGTTCCTGAAAGTTTGGGTATGTACCCTATGGTAGTGGGATGTTGCAATCGTACCACCTGGAATTGCGTTCAATGTCAGTATGGTGTGGTGAACACAACTTTGGATTGTGACTCGTCTTATTAGGCTCTTAAAGAAAGAAAAAATTCTGTGAAACAACCCTCTTATTGAATGTTTTCAAAACCGTCCTATTGCTGAGAGACAAAGACATGCCTTGCATTAATGGAGATGCTACAGTTGGAAATGTTGCCACTCAATGTCTACTATTTTGTAGTATAGATTAAGGTTTAGGAAATTTTTTTCTTATTCTTTCAAAATACATGTTTATATAGACATATTTGTATTTTGCTTTCCTAAATTAAAATATGTAAATAAGAGACTTCTTAAAGTAGTCCCAAAATTATAGATTATGAAAAATGTATATAGATTTTCCCCCCCTCCATTCCTCACTCCCCCTCCCCCCTCCTCGAATTTGGTGACTATAGATTTATCATTCCTAGCTTGCTAAGAATATTTTAAACCATTTGAGTACTTTGCTCCTTTGTTAGAACATATGTCTAAATTAATCCACTCTTCAGTTTTTCTTAAATAAAGCGTCTATCAATCTTAACATGTTTTGCCTGATTATGTTGCATTGGATTATCTACAATACTGATTGTTGATTTGTTATCACAATATAACTTAATTGCGCCATTCCATTTTACCTTGAAAACATTAAGTAAAATTTTCAACCACAATAACTCACAAATATCATTGATTTGAATTCTACTTCTATACTTGATCTAACCACAACATTTTATTTCTTACTTCTCCATCTTACAAGATTGCCACCCAAAAACGTAAAATATCCTGAAGTTGACCTTTTATCAATCAGTAAACTTGCATAATCAATGTCATTATGCACTTCAACAAAAAACACATTATTTCTTTATAACAGAATCCCTTTTCATAGATATCCCTTCAAATTGACTTATAACGCTAACTACATATGCTATATCTAGCCTTGTAGTTGTATGTGAGAGATTAATGAGTTTTCCAACCAAGCATTAATACATTTTAATATCAATAATGCGCTCTTCTTTAGCTTCACTAAGTTTACGATTTGGTTCTATAAAAGTAGGCATTGGTTTCCAAGCTAATCTCTTAGTTAATTTTAGAAGATCAAGAATGTATTTTGTTTTGAGAAAAATATCCCTTATTAAATCCTAAGAAAATATTTCAAGCTTCACAACCCCTTTATTTCAAATTACCTAATTAAAAGATCCTTTATCAATTTCTCTTATTTTCATCATTGTTAGTCATAAATATATCATCAACTTGACTTTTCCTATAACCCATAGTACACATCACATTAGCAAATCTACCAAACCATTCCCTTAGTGATTACTTCAGGCCATAAAATGCTTTCTTTAACTTACAAAATTTATTAGCTACCACCTCTTTACCAAATCCAGGAGGGATATCCATGTAAATTTCCTTTTCTAGATATCCATGAAAAAATGCATTCTTTACATCAAATTGCTACAATTCCTAACCAAAGTTAGTTGTCAATGATAAAAATAACTCTTACGGTATTCATTTTTTCAATAGGGGAAAATGTTTTTAAATAATCAACTCCATATGTTTGGGTGCATCCCTTAATTACTAGTCTTGCATTAAACCTTTCCAAAGATCCATCAACCTTATATTTCAAGGTGAAAACCTATTTACATCCCACTGATTTACTCTTTTTTTTATCGTTCTACTAACTTCCAAGTGTTGTTTTTCTCTAATGCATCCATTTCCACTTCCATATCTTTCCTCCATTCTTCATTAGATAAAGCCTTAGATAAGGTCTTGGGTATAGGAATAGTATTGAGGCTATTAAGAAAAGTTTTACAGGAATATGAAAATTTACAAAATGATACTTTGCTAGATATAGGGAATAAAGGTCTCTTGGTATACTCTTGGGTTCTTTTACTCAAAGCAATGCGTAAATCACTATCATCATTTGATGTTTGTGGTTCACTAGGCATTTCAAGTTAAGAGGGTTCATATATCTCATATACCTCATGGACTGGTTGATTCGGATTTAATTATTGTTTTGCTATTAAATTAGGAACATTAGTTGGCTTTTTTAAATAAACCACTGTAAATCTTCTATCATCAACATTAGTATCTATATCTCTTTTATCATGCATCATAGATTCTTTGTTGGACTCTATGTTGGATTGCTAAAGGATGGTAATGATAGGAAATAAAGTAGCAAATTGTCTAAGATATCACTCGTATCCTTATCTTATATGTTGACTCTCGTTAAAGATAAGGATGAGGAAAATAGGGTACGACTTCAACAAATGTTACTTTTGCAAATACATGTATTTTCTTAGAGCATGGATCATAACATTTATAGACTTTTTTTAATTGGTGATTATCATACAGATACACATTTTACAGGTCTAGTTTCTAACTTATCTCGTTGGGGATTATAAATATGGCCAAATATTGTATAACTAAAAACTAAGTTATTAGAATTTTTAACATGTGGATTAAAAAAGGAAAGACATTGTAATAGAATTTTTAAATCCAAAACACTTGAAGGCATCCTATTAATTATGTATGTAGATGTAAAAATAACTTTCCCCTAATAATGTCTAGGTACATTATGATGAAACAGTAGTGCTCTATTAGTATTCAAAAGATGACCATTCTTTCTTTTCACCACCTTATTCTGTTTAGGTGTATAATCAAAAAATGATTTATGAATATTGCCCTCCTTTGGAAAATATAATGACTAAGACCATTCTTTCTTATCAAGAAATGATTCATGAATAATGCCCTCCTTTTGAAATTATGATGACAAAGTTTAATTAAAATAATCTCTTGGTCAGATCAAAATTGCTTAACTATGTCACCAAATTAATTTTTTATCATTGAATGAAAATTTAGGACAATGTTAGTCACATCGAATTTATTTTTCAATAAGAAAATTCATGCAGCATGAGTGCAATCATCAATAAAGGATATAAACTATTTAAAACCAAATATGTTAGGAATAAGGGCAGGACCGCAAATATCATTATAGACTAGATAAAAAGGAGTATAAACTCTTTTATTTATAATTAGAAAAGAAGCATAAGTGTGTTTTGTAGACTCACACACAACATAATAAAAACTCCCTAAATCTATTCCATTAAACAAAGAAGGAAAAATGATTTTTAAAGTTGTAAAAGATGGATGACCCCAATAAAAAAGATGAGACAAGATGACATTCCTTTTTTATGATGATAATATGGATAAAAATAAGTTACTATGTAACATTCCCTCACCTATGGGAAGGGTAAATTGGTAATTTGGAACGGGTTAGAAATGTGTAAATGTGTATTGATATATTCCTGC
>JANZXR010000002.1:15908547-15948511 GCA_027575705.1 Erythroxylum echinodendron | reverse complement strand
ATGCTTGATCAAGTGGTCTTTCCTCTTGCTCCTCTTGCCTCACTTGTTCTTCTTCAAGACACAATAAAACCCAAAATACAAGAAAATTCGAAATTTGAAAACCTAAGGAAATAAAAGCATGAAATTTGTCCTAGAACAACCATACCTATGCTTTTCCCTAAGCCATTTGAACCTAAAACTATCAAAAATCCGAAAATGACTCACCTTAAACTTCACCCACGAATTTTGTTTCTTGTCTCCAATGGAAGATTAAACCTTACTCTTCTCTTTTCTTCTTGATAAACTCTCAAAAACAACTTTTCTAAGGCAATGAAAGGTGAACCTTAATCTTTTCTTCTTCACTTCTTCTCTTCTTCTCTCCACCAAAACACACTCTCTCTTTATCTTGTAAAAAATTTTGTTCTTCTTATCTCATTCACGACAATCTCCCTTATTCTTCTTTCTTTCTTTCTTATACAAGGAACTAAAAAGACCTAATTGCCCCTCCTTATAACATTTAACTTTTATAACCTAAGTGATCTTCCCAAAAAGTCCTCATATAATCTTGTTCCTTTAATTCTAACTTATACCATACACTTCTAACTTAATCTACCATACATTCTAATTAATTCCTAACCAACAAATTAATCAAATTAAACCTCGAAAAAAAACTGAACACATGCTTATTAGTAGGAAAAGAATCGAGGTCCAACACTTCAACACCTTTCACTTAGAT
Source organism: Erythroxylum echinodendron (assembly GCA_027575705.1). NCBI lineage: Eukaryota > Viridiplantae > Streptophyta > Magnoliopsida > Malpighiales > Erythroxylaceae > Erythroxylum > Erythroxylum echinodendron. The sequence goes on along the minus strand of JANZXR010000002.1, from coordinate 15,947,796 downwards.
ACGTCGACGGGATTCTTAGTCATACACTAAGTGGGCAGGTTGATAGCTTCATAGTTATTGACAACATGGATCTTTTCTACCTATAGAGTATGAGCAAGAGGATGTCGATTCACCTGGGGAATTCCTTAGCCCAATTGTTTAGGTATTAGAGCAAAGGAAAGAAGATAGGGACTACTTACATCGAGCCAGATATAATGTATTTAGCAAGGAGGATGGGAGTCTTCGAGAGGTTACCATCGATGAGACTGCTTAGTAATATGGTCACTCTCAATTTAGAAGTTATGAAAAATATGGATGTGGTACGTAGGAGGCGAGGACTAACAGTCGATATTTATCGACTAATTAGGCTTCTAAACTTTGCATGCTGCTTCAAAAAAATATGAGGATCACCCAATATAATGTAGCAGCCACTAAGACAGGGATCACTACCATCTTAGACCGGGGGAGCAATGCAGGAGGAGGCTAGTGCATGATGGCCCAAAATGGCAACACTATGTAGACGTTGGGACCAGTTGATGATAGCTTAAGAAAACTAAGTGGCACTGATGAAGTGGATAGAGAGACGAGAGGTATATGATAGATGGATAAAGGAGGTTTTAGTGCAGATGGTAGGATACCTTAGGATATCTATATTACCTCCATCATATTAAGCGGCTACGTCATCTTTGGCTTTTTAGCAATATGAGGCTTCGAGACATGAAGTTCCTTTAAAGACTTGCATATTAGAATTATGCAAATCTTATTATTCAAGGAAGTACCAATCGATACCTTTATCACTTTTTTATATTTTTATAAGGATAATGTACAATTTTAAGTGTAGGGAAGGGGTTTCAAATTTCTTAAGCTTATTGTAATCTTTTTGATTAATTCATATTAACTGACATCCCGATTTAGTTAAAGTATGTCCAAACTACTTTGTATTATTATTAATTATTGAATTAAATTAGTATGCAAAAGTATGAGAGTAAGAGTAGACTTGTTTTTATAAGTTATATTTTTAGTAGCCATTGAGATAATTAATTTAAATGAAAATTACATATTATTTAGACATATGAAGCGTTTTTGTGAATTTTTTAGCCTAAGAGAAAATACATCATCATTCTAATCTCTTTTACTCTTTCATGTATATTATCATACATAGTTGGATGATTCTAGAACTTCCTTTTATTATCTATATTGATATCACATTGTTAAACTAGAAGTATTGAAATGATAAAGGCATTTAGACTAACCCTTTACTTTAGCCTATTTTTTTATTTTTATCCTACTATATTTTATCCGTTAGGAGTAACCACTTTTGAGTCCTAGCTTTTTTACTGCAAATAACCACATTAACAATCTTTACCATATTTTTCTTGAAATCCTTTTGATCATGTTTGAACCAAGAAGGATTTACATTTACTTGGTTGCTTGATAATTGGACTATATTGAAGAATTTTAAAGAGGTCTAATATTTCTTTGATTGTTGGTACATGCCTCTAAATTTTCTCGAAGAAGCTTTAATATTAATGATAACAATAACAAATGTTGCAAGCATAGAAAAAAAGTGTTTGAGTTGTTGTACTAATGGAATTGTGGTGTGGAGGACCTACTTTGTGAAGAACTAAGTTTTATGTAATTTTGTTTGTGTAAATTTCCTTTAATATTATTTCCCTTTTTATTGTCTCTATCATACCTTTACCTAATTCTTGTTATAACCTTGTAACAAAATCATTTGATTTTTGTTTCTAGTTTACTTATAAGTGGTAGAAATATGATTTGATTGCAATTTATGGTTATGAATCCTCCTATGTATTGATTTGAGAGTTCCTCTACCCTTTCCACCCTAAATACTTTGAGTGCATTGAGTGAATCCTCAGTTAGGCTGCAAAATTGCTATTGATATTAACTTATAAAGGTTGGTTCTATAATGACTTGAATATAATTATATGTTAATTTGATTGATATGAAATGATAATTTAGTGTTGATGGATAAGTTCATGTTATAAGGATGAAAGTTTGTAGGTTTTATGCTTTGGATTATGATTTGCTTGAAGATAAACAAAAGCTTAAGTATGGGACGTTTGATAGACGATTAATTAACTATATTTATATTTAGTGTGTTTTGCTTATTATTTGAGAGTTCTATGGTATTTTTGGTATTTACTTTATTTCAAATGTGTTTTTAGATAATAGTTACCTTCATAGACCAAAATGAGAAAAAATTTGAGCAAAATCATGACATAAAATGGAAGAATTAGAGCAAATTTGAAGATATGCGATCATATATAGAGAATATAAGCTATTGTAAATGTGTGAAGCTTCGAAAATGTTGTTTATACTCATGTATATAATATATACGATCACGTATGTAGGCTATGCAAGATTTTGAAATCATGTAAAGTCATAATTTAGATGGGATTTCGAGATACATGATCACTTACGTGGTTATGTAAGTGATCATGTATATTTTAGAAACCCCAGCTTCTTACTTTAAAAGGAAATTATGAAGGTCATATTAGACACCAGAAAAAGGATAAAAGAAGTAGTTTTGAATGGAGGACTAGAAAAACACGAAGATTAATGCAAGAAGAGATCATATAGAGAGCAGCTTTTCATCTAAGTTTCAAGGAGATTTCATTATAGATAAAGGGGATATATAGATTATATATTTTTTATTTCTAATTTTCCTTCTAAATACTTGATGTTTGATTTGTTTTCTTTGTTTAGGAACTAATTTGTTTAGTGTATAGGTGTGATGAACCTTAAATAGGGATGGATAGAGTGATAAAGTCTTTTATTCAATGCAAATTAATTGATTGATTTATTACTATTCAACAATGTGGTTATATTGTTCATGTCTGGGATATTAGTTTTATATTTGATTTTATATCATTTAGATTGACAAATCTTTTCCTTTGAATAGATCTACCATAATTAGAAGGAGTTGTATGCAAACTTAGATATAGGTTGACATAAATCCTTTATATTAGGAACGAACCTAATAGTAAAATTGATGAATCGAGTAGTACAATCTTAGAATTTCAATAAGAAAAAGGTCTTAAGTAATTAACCGAGGTTTAGTTGTTAACAATCTCGAGTCTCGAGAAAGATACTAACATAAGATAGGAATTTTTACGATACAATAATTGATAATTTAATTGCATACTAAAGGATTAATGTTTAAGATATCAGAGGAGGAATTCATCACCTAAGTACTATAATATTTACAGTTATCCAAAGATCAGTCTATACTTGTCAGTAGTAGCTATAGCTACATCGTATACTTATAGATAAAATATCAACTGTGAAGTGTGGTGGGTAGTCGGACTGCAGGCTAACCTTGGTAGCAGGTGGGGAATTCCGCAAGATATAAACTACCCATATACAACTTATAGTAATAGGTTGTCCTTGGTTCTTGCCCCATCAAATCCTCTATTCTAGTTACTCTGTTCCAACTCTATTATATTAAATCTCATCTATATATTTATGTGAGGTCTACGTTAATATTTGGATGAGATTTAATAGAACATGATATAAATACCATAAGTGGTACGGAAGATCTGATCCATAATTTGTGCAAGCCTATGTTATAGTACGCTTTTGCATCTAAATTCCACTTTATAGCTGTCAATGGTTTTTGTAAGCCTGGCCCTCCTAGTCGTAGCCTTTTTTTCCTATAATATTGGATGGTGGAAGGCATTTATAGCAATGCAAATGGGACAGTGGGAGGATGTTTTAGAGCCGCCAGTGTAATGTGCTTGCCGATAGCTCGACCTATTTTCGGATGCTTGATTCAATGGAGTTTGATCTTTGTTCAATTAAGAAAAATATTACAAGGTAACGTTAAAAGTTTATATATATAGATATGTATACTACCATAGGTCTTTTCAACGACAGAGCCAAAAATTTAAGATAGGAGGGCCCAAATAAATTATAGATTTCACAAAAATTTTCATATCAAAACTAAATAAAAAATAAAGTTTTATTAAGAATATAAAATAGTTAAAATTACAACGATCCTCGCCTACTTTTTATAGATTGAAATCTTTTCATAACAAGATTATTGTCAATATTGCAAATACATCTCTTTCAACGTAGCACACTAAACAATCATTCAATAGGTCATCTCCCATTTTATTATGAAGTGAACTCTTGATAATTTTCATTACGGAGAAAGCTTTTTCTATTGTGGCTATAGCAACTGGTAAAAGTAATGATAATTTGACTAACAAATAAACCAAAGGGAATATATGATGCTTTCTTGTAACCACCATTCTCTTAGCAAGGTCTCCAATTCTACTCAATTCAAAGAAATTTTTATCCATACGTACATCAATAATAAAATTCCCAAGTTGATATTCAAATTCAATTAAAGCAATAAGAGGAAACTCTGATGGAAAGAATTTTGCAAGTTCAATCAATTTGTCCATGTCAAATGCAGAAAAGGAGTCTTTAGGATCAAGATATGCCATACATAAAAGCAAACTTGTATTGACTTCATCAAATCGATTGTTAAGCTCTTGAAGTTGCATTTTAATCACAAAATAGAAAAGCTCAACATGATACTGATGAAGATTCGTCATGTCTTCACTTCTACACCTTGATCTCCCTCTAACTATAAACATATCTTGCATATCTATCACACTTACATTATTTTCACCACAAAAGTCAATGACTTGTTTCAATAAAGACTCCCAACCATCATCTCTAGCTTGTTGCAAATGACATTTTGAGACTTTAACCAAATGCATTGCATTCACTATATTTTGATCTTTTTTCTGTAAAACTTAAGATAACCCATTTGTGATTCCCAAGATCTTTATCATAAGATGCAACACAAATAGAAATTCAAAGCGAAGCATAATATCAATTAAATCAATAGTTTAAACCCTTTGTGAATCATCATTCCCATTTTCTCCAACAAACTCAAGAACCTCAATGACAGAAAAAAATAAATGTAGCAAATTAATGAGCGTACCAAAATGAGACCCCAACGAGTATCTCCAGGACTTTTTAGTTTCATTTCTTGATTCAACCCTTGCCCAGTTTCTATCATCTCTTGTGAAATTTCTGCGATCACTTTCTCCATTTGTTTTTCTGGAAGCATATCCCTACGCTTACAAGATCCTCCAATAACATTGCACAAACGAGTAATAGTATTAAAAAAGAACATACATTTAAATGCTTTTTAGCAACAGCAATAAGTGTAAGCTAAAGTTGATGTGCAAAACAATGGATGTAGTAAGCAAAAGAATTTTCCTTCAAAATTAGACTTTTAAGACCATGAAATTCACCTCGCATATTACTAGCTCCGTCATAGCCTTGACCTCTCAAGCTAGCAATACTCAAGCCATAGTTAGAGAATAATTACTTGATACCTTTTAAAAGTGAAGTTGCACTTGTGTTATGTACATGCACAAGATCAAGAAATCTTTCAATGACACATCCAAAACTATCAACATACTAAATGACGACTCCCATTTGCTCTTTTACTGACACATCTCGACATTCATCCACTAAAATAGAGAACAAATCATCACCTATATTTAAAATAATGGCTTTTGTTGTCTCAAATGCAGCTGCATTAATGATAACACGTTGAATATCGGGTGATGTAAGTTTGAGATTTTCATGAGCATATCCTAGAGCAACATTCCTAATTTCTTCATTGTTAAAAGCTATGAATTTTAGTAATTCTAGAAAATTCCCTTGGTTAGTTGAATTCTTAGACTCATCATTTCCCTAGAAAGGTAGCCCTTAAATCAAGAGATAACAAAGACACCCTATTGATACATTTAGCCTACACCGATATTCAATTTTTGATTTCTCTGATTGCCTTGAAAAAGCTAACTCTCAATAGATTGGAATTGGTTCACTAAATTTTCACCAGCAATTCAACATTTATTATGATCAGAGTCATAATTTCCTACATGTTCTTTTAATCTTGTTTTCTTTCACCAAGTACTAAAACCCTCAGATACAAAATTAGTATGTTTTCTTTCACAATCGGTAGAAAAAAGATAACAATGTAAGCAATATGCAGCATCTTTTTCAACACTATATTCTAACCAATCCTTGAAATCATCAAACCATGATACGATAAATCTCTGCTTACGATCTCCATCCATGGTTTGAGGAAAGTTATGATTTTGAGGTTGACAAGGACCTTTTAATAAATAAGCTTTACGCACCTGATCTCGTTTTTCAGGAGGATACTCCATTATATTAGGTCTCAATCTTGGATCAGAAGGAAGATTTTCTAAGTCAATCACAAGTTCTTCAATAATAACCTCCTTCGATGCTGGAGGTGCTTTATTAACATTCTAATTTAAATCAGAGGATGATGACTGAACAGTCGGTCTTAATTTTTTAAAATATTTTTAATAACTGCAAAATAAAAAATTAATTAGAACCAATATTTACTAATTCTATAAAAGAGGTAGCAGCTGTCAGATATACTAAAAAATAATTGGAATAACTCTGTCAGTGTTAACAACCTAGTCAGCAGCGTAGCACTAATCGAAACTTTCTGTGGTCAATTGTTTTTTGGTTGGATTGGCGATAAGGTCAAAAAAAGCTTACGCATTGACCTTGTAATCATTTTCTTCTATGCAATTTTTGGCAGCCTATCGTTTGGATCATCTGGAGCTGTTATAGGTGTTCTGTGTTTCTTCAAGTTTTGGCTAAGTTTTGATCTCGGTGGAACTTACCCTCTCTTTGTGCTACGATCATGATTCATGAGTGAGTATAGTAACAGGAAGAGTCATGGTACTTTCTTGTCTGGACTGTTTACGATGCAAAGCATTGGGATATTCATACAATCTTTCACTTTCACAAATCACGTTCTGACGGCGCGGCACATGTTCAAGACTCAAGAGAGGGTCTTCTTCAATTATCAAAGATTTTGATATATATATATATATTTTTTAAATCTTGGGGGGCCTAGTGCACCACTGACCCCCAAATAACTCCACCCATAGGTCTTTTGTAGTCACATAGAAAACTCTATATCACAACTTTAATATTAAATTTTTAGTTAAATTAATATCATAATTAAACAAGATATTGTTTATAATTGGATTTACATTATTTATAATCATCCACGTTTTTAATATAGCGAGTAGTTTCTGATATAAAACTTTAAACATATAATTCAATTCTTGATTGTAGCATCTATTTTTTCGTTATGTAAACTAAATTATCATTCACGCTCCACATCCAATTTTGGGGACGAGTACACAGTCCCTTCTTAGGATCAAATGTCCTAAATTTAATCATTTTCTTTCTCTGGAAAAGGGTAAAATAAAATAAGAATTTTTACTACATTTAAATTTGGATGCATTAATAAGGCCCGATGTTACTCTTCAACTAATATGTATGTTCAGTGTGAGAGAAACATTTGAAGGCTATTATTTTTGAAAATTTTCTCCAGCAATGTTATTTTATATTGAAATTTTGAGTTAATAGAAATTAATTTATTAATTTTAAATTAAATCAAATCAAATCAAATTCTTATTTTTATTATCACTAATTCATAACAATAATTTCTTAATTTAAACAAGCATAAATTATTTGAAGTTAGCAAGTATACATGTTATAACGTTCAAAGAATGTTTATCATAAAATTGAAGTTTATTATTTTCGTTAATTTCATTTAAATCCCTAATCTTTATTTACTTGTGTCAAATATTCCGTACCCCCAAATTCTATATAAGATCAGAGGGGCTGATGTTATTTGGGTTAAACGAGTAACTGGGATGCATGGTGTACATATTTCATGTCGTTTCATAAGACTAGAAAACATTGTCAGAGATTAATATTGAATAGATATGACATCTTCCCCCAAGTCAACTTTACCTAAAATTAGTCCATGCTTGCAAAATATAAGATCCTTAATTATTGAGCTGAAATTCCCTTTTTAATTATATTGATTGGTAACTTACTATTTATTTTTACTTTTATTTTTAAATTTTCACTTTTATTTGAAATTTAATAAAAATTTATTTGATTACTTAAAAATAAAAATATTTTTAAAATGATAATTATGTAATTGTTGGAGGGCACTAATCTCACTACCACATTAGTAAGCTTGTTAAAGAAGAATATCTCACCTTAGTTACACGTTTGCTACGCTCACTGTAACTAGCTTATTTTTTCCTTAGTAGCCATGTATATATGTAGTCTTTCGAAGAGAGAGTTGCTCGCAAGATTGTTCCCAGCTCAAGTTGAATAAAGTGCTTTTCTTTTATACTTAGTTCTCTGTATTTTTCTCTATGGCTACACACTTGTGATATCAGAGTCTTTGCAGAATGTTCATCAGAATTAATGGGATTAACATGGTATCAGAGCATTGAGCTCGATTGAATTCTTGGTTTCTAATTTCATCTTTTTTGGCTATTTGTTTTAATTCATCAAGAGGTCATTCTCACATCAAAGATGAATGCAAACACTTTCATTCATCTTTCTATCTTTTAATTTGTTTCATCTATTGATCTAGCTTCATTGATTTAGGAATTCAATTCATTTTTGTTTCACTATGATGATTTCCATTTGCTGCACACCAATTGTTTTCTAAAATCTCTCAAAGAACATTGTTCTTTGGAATTCATCAATGGCGTTTGATAGTCATACATCTGACACTCCTATTGTGCTTATGTCCTGGATCCTTCACATGAATTATATCTTAACCATTTAGATCATCCAGATTTCATGCTCTCTAATCATCCCCTTCAAGGGGAGACTGGTCACTGGAAGAGTTTTTGTGAGGTCTCACTTATTGCCAAGAGTACGCTTGGACTTGTTAATGGAAGCTATCAACGACCTGCTACTGGGTCTCCTCTTCTTCCTTACTAGGAAAGATGTAATAACATGGTCATCTCATGGCTCTTACGTTATGTAGATAGGGATATAGTAGAAAGTGTGTTATATTGCTCTACATCTTAGATGATTTTGGAAGAATTGGGACTGAGATATGGCCATTCTTTTGGAACCAGAATTTTTCAAGTACAAAAGGATCTCAGTACAATTTGTCAAGGCAATCTCTCTATTTTTGCATATTTCACAAAATACAGCAGGTTATGGGATGAATATGGAACTTTAATCAATATACCACCATGTACTTGTGCCTCTGCCTTGCACTAGCTAACTTAATGCAAAACCAACAATTGATGCAATTCCTCATGGGATTAAATAGTGATTATGTTCATATAAAAGGAAATATTTTGATGTTCAATCCTCTACCAGCTCTCAGCCAACCTTACAGTATAATCCTCAGGAAGAAAGACAAAGAGAAATTCAGTCCTCTACACCTCTTATTTCTAATTCTTCTGCTTTTGTGTCTCAACAAAAGTTCTCTAGCATTATTGGCTCAGGCAATTACCAAAACTTTTCTCATTTATAATAGCAAAATCAGTTCAATCAGAGCAAGAGTAATTTGTTTTGTAATTATTGTAAAAAGCCCAGACATTTAATTGAAAAATGCTTTTAGTTGCAGAAAAAGAAAGGAGGGTATGACAAAGGAAAAAGATTAGTAGCCTTAGTTCAACAACATGGTGGTGAAACACAATTTCAAAATATTTCTGAGTACAATTATGGCAACCTTATAGCTAGTTCTGCATATCCTAGTTTCACTCATGAATAGTATAATCAGTTGATTGCTTTGTTAAGCAAGCACAGTCTAAAGATTTCTACAACCATTCATTCCCATATGTTGTTTCTCTTACTCAGAAGAAGTTTACTCAAGAATTACTTGATAATTATTGTAATATCTTGCCTCTTAAAATTGTTAAGAGATTGAATTGTTAGAATGAGTCATGTGAGTTATTTCATTTAAGAATTTATGAGGTTCTTTCCATTCACGTGCATAATATTCGTATACATATAAGAATCATGATTTAGAAAACATTGTAAGATAGTATATGCACTCAATAGACATATTCCAGGTTATGGAACGAAAATGAATGTCATATGAATATGCATTCCCAATGTTTTGCATTCTGATTTACCAATAACATAAATTGATGGATTATAATTATTGAATTGAAATTTATTGTTATAATTGAGTAATTGATGAGGTGATATGAGCATCTAGTCTAAGAAAAATGTTTAATAGCAAGAAAAATTGATACATGGGAATTTAGGTTGATTAGGCCTATGAAATGGTGACATGTGGCATTTGGAATAAGTGACCAATGGCTCAGTTAAATGGAAGACAAGTGGTTTGAGTATAATTACGACAAGTGGCCCTTTAACATTGTGACAAATGCAATAGAACGGCGAAATGTGTAGCTTTACAAATGATGAGATATGTAGCCTTACAATTGGTGACATGTATAGCCTTGTAAGTAGTAACATACAGAGGTTTAATGAGTTACATGTGGAGCCTAAAATAAGTGAAACATGGACTAATATAATAGTAACATATGGACCAAGCATTATGTGACAATTGGAAGCATGATAAGAAGACACATGGCATAGCTCTCCATTTGACAAGTGTCCTACCTCTCCACCACACATTTGTACCCTACGAATTTTTCACTAGAAAGATCATCTTTCTTCATGTTTTTGGTCTTATGTTTCCTTCTTCAATCCCTCACCACTGACTTTCTCACACCACCTCCCAAAACCTTGAGTTTTGTCATCTTTAATAGTCTACATCTTCTGATTAGAAGTCCTTTGTATTCCATCTTACTCTTGGAGTTAGCTTAGCAATTGAGGAGCCTTTGGTTGAACAAGTAAGTGATTTATTGCCCTATTATGTTATATGTTAGCATAACATACATGACGATTGATTGGAGATGATTGTATGTAAGGATGATGATGAAGTATGTTGGAATAGGTTAGATGGAATATTTTCATTGAACATATGTCTGTATTTCGACCATATCTTGATATGTAGGCATCCAAATGGGATGATTTTTAATTTAGATTAAACTAGAGACTTATGGATATAATTTTCATGAGGAATAGAATTTGAATTCTGTCTCTAAGGATCTTTAAATTGTGCTTGAATCCGAGAACTATATGCTGTCATGGTATGAGAACAGTCTGTAGTATTTTAGATATAACTTATAGAATACTAAACCAAAATGCATGAATTTGGTGTCAGTAGAAACTTAGGATATATAGAAACATTTTTTAAGAAGAAGGTTTTACCTAAATACCTTGTTTTTTAGGTCAAAATGGTAATACAAAACTGACCCAAAAATAGAGTTGGAAAAGCTAGAAAAAGAGAGAATTTTACATGAAATATGTTTCTTTTATGTGATGTTTGAGACAACAAGTGATAAGACACTTTCCTATGATGCATTTAGTCTTGCATGAATCTTGAAATAAGCCTAGTATGATGCTTGAATAAGTGATTAAATGTGTGATTGCTTATGAAAGTGATCTTATAATGTTAAAATAACTTTGGTGAATGATTGAGTGATGAACTTAGAATAATCTTGTATCATTGAGGTGTAAACTTAAGTTTAAATTAGCATATATGAATTAAGATTAAGAGATGTGAATTAGGGAAATATACCCGAAATAGTCAATTGAGCATGTATTTAATATGATACATATACATGTGCATGTGCATGTGCATATGCATGGTTGAACAATTATATGATTGATCAACTTAATAATATGTGACTTATGTGTGTATTGTATGATTTAGAAGCACTAGTTGATCGAAAATATCCAAACATTGCTAAGTTATCAAGGCAATAGCTCACCCGAAGTACACTTTCAGTTAACCTAGATGTGTCAACCCAATTACATGTGTTTTATGTTTTAGTTATATGTATCATGAACTGACTTAGATGTATCTCATTATACTTAAATTGCTCTTATTTAATTTTGACGTAATGAACTTTTACTAGTTTGATTGCGATAATTTCAGACATCAATTATCTGAGGAGATCATTATTCGAGACTGTATTAGAAGTGCTCATTGTCTATGAATTTGACTAAATAAGTCTTATTTGACCTTATGATTGAGTGTCGGGCCAAGTTCTGATGATAAATATGAATGTAAATATGTATTGAATGAGTGATACTCAACTGAATGTTGAATGTTGGATTCTGATCCGATGTTTGTAATAAATGAATGTGCATACCGAAATAAAGTGATTGATACCACATGATATGGAATGATGCATTTCATGACATTCATATGCATGATCAGATAAAGGAGTTGTGAATTGAGTGACTAGCCTAAAATAAACTCGGTATCCATAAAGAATATCAGTAAGTACCTGAAATAAGCCCAGTATCTACAAAGGATATAGGTTCGAACCTGAAATAATCTCGAAATCTACAACGGATATAGGTCAGTACCTAAAAAAATCCCAATATCCATAAGGTATATTGGTCAATTAATAAGTACTCAGTCACAACAAAATAAAAATAAAAATGGAGTCTCATATGCGTTGCATCCATATCTTTACATGTACCATGTGAATATTTGCAAAGAATGACTGAATTGCATGGATACAATGATATGTTATCTTTGTGTATATGTGGATGATATGAATGAGATGAAATGAATGATTAGATTATCCTAAAATGATTATATGAAATACCTATGTTCATAACGGACTTGTTGGAAATGCTTGTGTTCATAACAGACTTATTGAAATATGATAATATTTTGCAATCAGGTACTAAATTCTAAATGATGTAATATATGAGATTTGATTTTGAGTGATATGAAATACTAATTGAACTGTGTTATATACTTGCAATATTTATGTCTATTTTGAGTAAGCACATCGATGATAGTTCAATTATTGAGTTCGCAACCTTATCAAAATTGCAACATTATTTTCAGGTTCAGAAAAAATCTAGCTAGTCTAATTGAAGTAACTTCTGCATTCAGATGTGGGTCAGCGTCGAGATCAGTTGTACCTACAAATGTCTTAGTTATGTTGTATCAAGGATTGTATCTCTCAATTGTTGTATAATGGATATATAAATTTTGGAAATGTAATGACATTTGAGACTGTATATGTTTGTGAATAAAAATGGAACAATATGACTATTGAAATGTTTTATGTTATGTGCGATGAATTAAAAAGCTTAAAAAATTAATTGATTTAACCATCTTAACTTGTCATTTTCATAGATTATGTTCCCGAATATCCTTTGATATGTCAAGTATATGCTCTATAGAAGTGGTATGTTACAATTATGGCTTTCCTCTCACAAAACTTACTACTACACCTCTACCTCTAAATTACAAACTCACAGCTAAAGATAGCGATCCTCTTCTTGATCCCAGTCACTACAAAGTCATAATTGGTAAGCTTAATTATCTCACCAACATAAGGCCAGAACTTGCCTTCACAGTTCAGACTTTAAGTCAATTTATGCAAAACCCTAGAACCTCTCACATGCTTGCTTTGCAACATACTCTTAAATACATAAATGGCACTTATGGTCAAGGCATAATACTTCGAGCTACTAATCAACTCAAATTTCAAGCCTTCTCTGATTCTGATTGTGCCTCTTGTCCCTCTTTACAAAGGTATGTCACTGGTTACTTGGTGATGCTTGGTAATTCTCCACTTAGCTGAAAGTCCAAAAAGCAAAGCACTGTATCCAAATCTTTAGCAGAAGCAGAATATAAAGCTATGAATCAGGCTACATCAACGATTACTTAGCTTGTAAGTCTTCTTAGTGAATTGGGTATTCAAGATCTAAAGCCAGTTTCTCTTAGATGTGACAACCAATCTACTCGTCATATAGCCAAAAATCTTGTCTTTCATGAAAGGACAAAACACATAGAAATTGATTGTCATTTTACACGAGAGAAAGTCATGGAAGGACTGTTGCCGCTCACTTATTTGCCTTCCTAGCTCCAACTTGCTGACATTCTGAACAAGATTATCCCCTTTACTCTTCATTGATCTCTTTTACATAAGCTGGGAATGTCTGTTCCAAATCATTCTCGAGCTTGTGGGGTAATGTTGGAGGGCACTAATCCTATCATCACATTGACAAGTTTGTTACAGAAGAATTTTCCACCTTAGTGTTTGTTACGCGTGTGTTAGCTTCACTGTAGCTAACTTATTTTTTCCTTAGTGGCTGTGTATATATGTAGTCTTCCAGAGAGTGAGTTTTTAGCGAGATTGTTCCCAGCTCAAGTTGAATAAAATACTTTTCTTTTCTGCTCAATTATCTGTAGTTTTCTCTATAGCTATGTACTTGTGATGGCATAGTTTTTGTGATAAACATATTTTATCGCAAAGATTAACAGTAATAAATATATTTTTTTTAAAATCTTTAAAATAAATAAATATAATAAGCATAAAATAAAATATCCTCTTAATTCTAGCAGTACGCATTCAAGTGACGGGTTTTAGTATTTAATATAGCATAACACTATCATCACGTTGCAATTTGGAAACGACACCCTGTAATTTGGGTGGTGGGTGATCTCATCCGTTGATTATCGGAGTCTGATATTATATGTCTTTTTAGTAAGAAGAAGAATTAAGACTATTTGATTGACAGCTTACATTGGCACATAGACAAAGGCCACTAATTATGATTTGTATATAGATATAGAATCGTGTGATTCCGTATTTAAAAAAGAAAATCTCTGATTTATTTCTAGGCTATAATGAAATATAACCTTCAGGTCCCTCCAACGACCCAAGCTGCAGTCTCGACACTCAAAAAACTGGATCCCACCTTATCAGTGGGGTCAACTAAAAAGAATGATAAGGAGGGGAGGCGTGATCAATCACTTGACTAGTTGCAGCCTCAAAAAGGAAAAAGAAACCACGGACATCACCAGAACTCGTCCCCAAGATTGGAGTTCGACGTGGAACTTGGACCGGTGGGGAGAAATTTCTCAATAATACGTGATCGTATTAAAAGTTATGGATTCAAATCTCAACAGATTCTCGGGGACTTTTAAGTTTTTTATTTTTGAGTTGTCAATTTATTAAATAATTTATGAGTCATATCAAATAACTTAACAGATATTTACAATTTAAGAGATTATTGTAAATATTGAAATATATTCGAAGTATAATGAAGATTGCGTTTTTTTTCTGGAAATTAGAACATCCTTTATCATTGTCCTCTGTTTTCTTGTTTAATTATAACCACAAAGAAACAAATAATTGGCTTTGGACTTAGGCCTTTGCTTATCGTGATATTGAAAGATAGTGAAGGGAAATGGGGATAAGGTTTTATTGTTCAATTGAAAGATGACAAGTTGGAAGGAGATCACTTAGTAGGCCCCACCAGTTTTGATTGTCAACCGTCCAACGTGCCCCATCACAGGAAATTTCGCAGGTTAGTGGTGGGATGAAGCTTTTGATTCTAAAAAATGCTACCAGCTTTCTAAACGAGGGGTTTTTTAATTTAATTTATAGTTAATCTTTTTTAAAAAATCAAACTTTACTTAATTTTATAATTATAATCATAACTTTAAAAAGTAGCAATTAATTATTTAAACTTTTATTTTTTTCAAATTTAACCCGTCGTTAATATTTCCGTTACATTATTGACATGATTTGACATATAAGACAGAAATCTTAAACACTTATACGTGTCAAACTTAATTTCTAGCAATCTGAATGATAGTTTGTCATGATAGATCTAAATGAAAAATCCAATTTGTCACCTTAGGCTCTCTTTCTTTTCGTGGGATAACGAGCTGATTTAGGTTTTGAATTTGATTTAAGGATTTTAATCCAAAATAATGTAGTTAGTTAAATTTAATTAAGTCCTACGTGTATAAGTGTTTATAGTTTTTATCTTATGTGACAAGTCACGTCACCAACGTTAACAAAATGCTAACATTTGGCTAGAATTAAAAAGAATTTTAAATTTTAAATATTTAATTACCACTATTTTAAATTCGGGTTCTAATTCTGAAACTCACGAAAAGTTGAGATATTATATATTTTAAACTTAGGGCACATGGCATGTTAATACCATTGTTTAGAATACCTTTTCGTACTAGACGGTACCGATCAAAAAACTGAATGGTATCTAAGGTTTTGGTACCAGTCAGTACCAAGTTTTTTCTGTTGGTACCAGCCGGTACCGTAATTTTTATAAATCTGAGGACTATTTTGCAAAAAACAAAAAAATTTACCCTAAACCCCCCCACACCGAGCCTACACGCATCCTCTGCTGATCTAAGTTTTTCTCTCTTTCTCCCAGACTCACCTTATGCCTCCATCATCTCTCTATCTCACCCTCTCGTCTCGTGTCCTCTTTCTCTCTCTCTAATTCTCCTCTCCATCTCCGGCGGTGCTCCTTGCTCTCCGGTGACAAGACAACCATACTGCACCATATGACTGTCATCTTCAAATCTTCCTCCACCAAGCGAACCTGCCACCATTGAGCCTCATTCGGACCTCCATCAGGCTTCAGCCCTCCTCCTCGAGGACCACCACCGCACCATGCCACTATTGGTTAGTATCCTCCTATCCTCCATGCATCCGTAGCTGCGAGATCTAGAATAATACCAAATCTAAACCCAACTCGACCCAAAAACCGATTATGAATTTTTTGGGTGTATTTTCACTTGTCAATTGAATTTTTTTCTGCTTAATTGCATTTGTGTTGTGATTGTGAATGGATTGGACTTGGAAGTTGGAATAAAATCGTAAATGGATTTGTTATTTGTCATTGGTTGGATAATGGATTGGATTTGGAGTTAAATGAAACGAGATTGTTTTTGGTTCATTGTTGTGGTTCGGTTCATACTTGATGTCTTGATTTATCTTAGAATTTTTGGTCATTAAAACTTTGAAATGCACGGCATGCATCATGTATGATTTAAAAGTTAGAAAGTCATTCAACTTAACTTCAAACTTTAAAACTGAGAATGTAAATTGTAAAGAATTCAAAGTAAATAATTAATTGACATATTCTTAATATTATTGAAATGGTATTTGGATATTGGCTAAATAATTAATTAAGTATAATAATAATTCAGTTGTGGTCTTATAGAAAAGTAGAAGAGGAAGCTTTATAATTATAATTATTGTATAGAAAAGTAGCAAAAAATGTAAAATCTATATCCCAAAATGAGTCCATCTCATCAAGGATTCAAGTCTAATGCATATTCACCTTTATTTATCCCAAAATTAGTCCATCCCATAGTCTTTGCATATTCAAAACCTTATTTTCTTATTATTCCATTTTTTTCTCATTTACAGTAACTTGGCATTATATCTTTCAGATAAGTGTGAAAGTTTTTTAGTTCATCTTAATGAAAAAAATTACTCAAGTTGTTCCATTTCAAGACATTTATTAAAGGAAAGGATTTATGAAGATATTTAGATGGCAATAATCATATTACTGAAAAAACAAGAATAAAGATGAACATGCTAACTGAAGTTAAGGATGTTTAAGTCATGACTTGAATTTTTGGATTCTTTGAGCCATCATCTTAAATCTTTGAATGGTACTTGATTTTAAATTTAGCATGAATTTACTACTGTCTAATAGGAAAGTCTATTGATTTTTGAATTTTACTCTAGTTTCATGAATCTTTACTTCTTTAGGCTTAATATAAAAAGTTAAAGACATTATTTATGTTGCATTACCTCATGAAGGACTTAGTAGTTAGCACTACTAATTTGTTGATAAAACTACTAAAGGATTCATTTCTTATAAAAACTAATATTTTCATTTTTTGTTACAGATAAATAGAAGGAAGTTCAAGTACTCTTAATCAAACTGCTTTAGGAAGATATTATAATCCAGCTTAGGTTTTCATGTTGCATTGATCCTAGGTACAAAGAATCATACAATTTGTTTAAATTTGTAACAAGCATTTGAAAGGTTGAGGAATCACCCAATTGAAAAAGCATTTAGCTAGGGTTAAAAGAGATGTAGAACCCTGTAAAAAATTTAAATCATGATGTGAAGTGGCAAACAAAAACATTGCTTGAAGAATATCATCATGAGAAAGATAAAAGAGAAAGGTTGAATTTTGAAATTGGTAGTAGAAGTTCGTTTGTTGGTTTTCATGGTGATTGTGAAAATGTTGAAGGTGGTATTGGTAGTGGTAGTGTTCCAGCCCAAGCTTAGGAAGAAGTGAATGTTACACTTGGACTTGATGTGAGGAAAAGAAGGTAGGTGACTAATTTTTTTGCACCATAAACAAAACTCCTGGAGCTCAATCTTCAATTTGTAGTGCAATGCAATCAAAAGATACAACTCATAATGTAATAGCCCGTTTCCATACTAAGGGTGAGGACATAGGATCCTAGACCATTGTACGTAAGAAATAGCATTGAGAAATTTATGAGTTGCATTCACATGCATATCATTAGCATACACACGTGAATATTGATTGCACTCAATTGATATATTTCGGTGTATGTACGATTTAAAATGGTTATGATGTGAATTGTGAATTTTTATTTCTTGAAATTTGTTTGATGGATTATAATTGGTTATTTGGAAATTATTTGTTAAAATTGAGAGATTTATGAATTTATGTGTATTTTTGGACTAGTAAAAATGTCAAGTAGCAAGATAAGTTAACAAATGGTAGTAGAAATAAGTGACACATGGTAGTAGAAAAAAATGACATGTGGTATTAGAGATTAAGTGACATTTGGCATAGAAAATTGAGTGACAAATAGCTTGGAGATTGAGAGATAAATGGACTAGGTATTAAGAGACAAGTGGAACCACAAGAAGATGACATGTGGCAAGTGACAAGTGTCACAACACTTGCCACCCACCACTCATGATACAAACCTATTGCAAGACCATCTTTGTCTTTCATTTTACTTTTTCTACATGCTTTCTTCATTTTCTTCTTCTTTCTTCTCTCCATTTCATGACACTCTCATGCTCACTACATTGAGTTTTTGCTAAAAGCCAATAACTTGTTACTATAACCAAAAATCTGGTTATCTTCTTTATCTTATTACTAAAAACCCAACCCATTATACCTTGAAAGTTTGATGATCGTGTAAGTAATGGAGCTAGGCTTATGAGATGATCTGAAGAAACTTAGAGTTAAACAAGTAAGTCAAATATTATTCTTCATAGTTTGTATTAATGGAAACGTATAAGATGATAGTTTGAGATGGATTAATTTTGTGAAAATGGAATTTGATGTGTGTTGAAAGTTGAAGAACGATGAGATACATTTAGGTTCTATTTTTGTGAAAACGTTCAATAATAGTTTATGAGTTGAAGTATAGATGATTTTGAGATGCGATTGATGTGAAAATGATAAGGAATTGAAGTATAAATGATGAACAATGAAGAAGGTATGTTTGATATAGTATGTAGGGGTTAAAAATATGAAAAATTGAAGAAGAAATTGGCTGGAAATTTTGGATAACATAACCCATGATCATGGGAATGCTTCCACTATCATGGAAAATGCAAGGATGTTCAGATGACACATCCCGAATTCCTCCACGATCTTGGGAAAGGCAATAAGAGTGAAATGTTATCTTTTGAGTGATCTTTGAATTAACTAATGATAAGCTACTTTACTTTGATGCATTTAGATTTAATTGAGGCTTGAAATGAACCTAGTTCGAGGTTGAATAAATTAATAATGTGTTTGATATGTTTAGGTTGATAATTGATGTTATAACTTAGGAAAGGATTGTTGATATCAAAGCACCAAAATTTGGAAATTTATGAGTGTTATAGGAATGAAGGTGTTCATATGATTGTAAATGTGATCCAAAAGAATGAGTAAGGTATATTAGGTATGAATGAATGAAAATTTGGATATTTTGTGATTACATAATGCTAGAAAAGGATTGATGAATGCATGATTAATGAAATTAAAATAATCAAGTTTCTTTGAGGTGTAAACCTAAGTGCAAGCCAGACATATATATACTATAATGTTTGAATGATCATGACTTGTGATTAAGGATACATACCTGGGAATAGTTAATTGAGCATGTATTGATCATGACATATATGCATATATGTGTGCATGGTTGAAATTTTATATGAATGATCAAATTAGTAATGTGTGTACAATAGGTGTATTGCATGATTTTAGACACTTAAGTCGAACGTCAGCATCTAGATATTGCTGGTTCATCGAGACAATAGCTATCTAGAGTGTACTGTGAGTTAACCTAGATGTTTTCTTACTAGGATTGATTTGTTTCTGTATAAAATGCAATTATTCAACTGTATCTAATGTGATTGTGATAATTCCTGACATTGATGGTCCGAGGAGTTTGATAATTAAGATTGCAATAGAAGTGTTCATAATTGAATGTGAATCTGAAAGAAATATGTGTACTCAACGAAATGTTAAATGTCAGACTTAGATTTGATGAATATGTGAAAATTACTATGTGAAATGAATGAAAGTTATTGATTGCATATCATGAATGCATGATTAGATAAAGGAGTTATGACTAGAGTGACCAATGAAAAAGAGCTTAAAGTATAGAAATGTGCATAAAGAACCATAGGGTCAGTATTATAATAAGCCCTGTATCTATAATGGATACAGGATAGTTATCAGTGAGCCCAGTACCTACAACGGATATGGGACAATAAAAAGGGCACTTGATCACAACAAAGTAACAGTGAAAGTGAGTCACATATGCATACGCATACGCATATGCATTTGAATTTATATACATACATGTATTATGTGAAAGATTGCAACAAATTACTAAAATGTGATGTTATGAATAATTGAGAAAATGATCAGATTATCATGAAATGAGTATATGAAATGTGTGATGTTCACGATGTATATTTGAGATGAGGTATATTATGAATTTGGTTTTAATATGTGATGTATATGTTTTGATATGAGTGAGCACATCGATGATGGCTTATTCATTGAGTTCACAAAACTCATCAAAATTTCAAATGTTGATTTTCAAGTACGAGGAAGACTTAGCTCCCAAGGCAGACTAGTAGAAGTTTAGTACTGTAATTTTGGATACAAAAATGGCTCAAAGGTCGGTCAGCTGATATTAAGGAGTTTAGATAGAATATTTTGTTTAGCCTCATTTCATGAAGATTATGCTGTAAAGAGTAGTAAACTCTTATTTGTTTTTGATTTTGTATATACGGATTAAGTAATGACATGCTACAGTGTAAATATATTTTATAAATGGAATGGGGCGTTGATCTTTTGATTAATTATATTATGTATGATGCCATATAATTGAATGAGATTGTTATAACATGCCACTTTTATAGGGTATGTTCTTGAATGTCCCTATGGATATTGGGGATTGTGCTATGTAGAAGTGGGGTGTTACACACAATATTGATATGACAGTAGTTAGATGGTTGTATGATACAGTTTTATCATTCAATGCTTCTCAATCTTATTATTATCAAACTATGGTGGATACAATAGCCTCTTACGGTTTAGGATACAAAACTCCTTCGATTGATGACTTGAGAGGTAAACTTCTGAGTTATTCAGTTTATAAAATTAGAAGTTATTTGGCAGAAATAAGAGTGAATTGGGCTACTTTTAAGTGTTCAATCACGTGTGATGTTGAACAAATAGGAGATAAGAGCTTATTATTAATTTTTTAGTTTATTCTGCAAATGACTCAATGTTTTTGAAGTCTGTTGATGCATCTGGATTAATTAGAAATACTGATACTTTGTTTGAGATATTTGATGAAGTTGTGAATGAAGTAGGGCCAGAAAACAGTGTTCAATTCATTAATGACAATGATGCCAATTATAAAGTGGCAAGAAGAAGGTTACATAATAAGTATATTTCTTTTTTCGGACTCCTTGTGCTATACATTGCATTGACCTAATGTTGAAGAATAAAGGGGATCCTAAGTATTTTCCTATTATTGATGAGAAAAGCTAAAAAGGTGACTAAGTTCATCTATAATCATGCATGGGTGTTGAATTTAATAAGAAAGGAATTTATCAATAGTAGAAATTTATATTGACCTGTTGTGACGAGATTTACAATAAATTTCTTATCACTTCAGTCTTTTGTTATGATGAAGAAAGAGTTAAGACAAATGTTTACAAGTGATAAATGGGTTGCATCTCAGTATGCTAGGCCTAATGCTGGAGGTAATGCTAGAGTAGAAGTTTTTAAAATTATACTGGAAGATAGAGAATTTTGGTCTCAATGCCTATTTGTTTCTGTGAATGTGAGCCTTTGGTAAAGGTGCTTCGTTTAGCTGATAGTGAAGCAAAGGCAACAATGGGATATTTTTATGATGTCATGGCAAAGGCCAAGGAAGCAATCAAGGCCAATATGAAACATAGGCCTTCTTTGTACACACCATATCTTGCAATCATCAATGAGAGATGGGAAAGACAACTTTCTTCTCCGTTGTTTGCAACTTGAGGATTTTTGAATCTTAGTGCATATTTTAGATCAGATTTTACAAAGAAAGCTGAAGTTAGTAGAGGAATGTTATTCACTATTATAATAATTGTTGGCCATGAAATGATGCAAGATCTTTTAAGCTCACAAATAGAGCTTTATAAGTTGTCTTTTGGGGATTGTAGATTGCCGATTGCTATTCAATAAAGGGCAAAACTTTATCCAGGTATTAGTTGTTTCCTTTTTCTTATTTGTTGAAAATTAATTTTCACTTTATTTTATTTGTAATGCTACCTTTGTTATCTTATAACTTACAGTTTCTTAGTGGGATCAATTTGGAAGTGGTGTTTCAGAATTGCAAAGGTTTACAATTAAAATTTTAAGTCAATGTGTGAGTACAATAGATTGTGAACTAAACTGAAGCACATTTGAATTCATTCATTCTAAGAAAAAGGACTTGGAACACAAGAGATTGAATGATTTATTATTCTCTTGTTGCAATTTAAAGCTTCAGGAAAGGTAAATTATTATTATTATTAATATTAATTTCGATATAATTTTTTATAATTTTCTAATAATTAAATTTTATTTTTACTAGAAGTCTTAATAGCACAAGTAGTTCAACATATTTACTTTCTATTGATAATATCGATCTTTTGGCATATTGGGTTTATGAGGAACTAGATTTGATAGATGTGAATGACTTGGAAGATAATCTTAGTTGGGAAAGCAGTGACATGTCATTTGACGCATTGAATTTAAATGATGATGATGATGATGAGACTTTTTTTAATGATTAGGATTTTGTACCAAATAATAGCTACGACAGTGTAGTTATAACGGGTATCTTCCTGTAGACAATTGAATGAAGTTGCAGGTTTTTTTCCTCTTCTTTAAATTACTTATATTTGATGTATATGTTAAATTCTATATATGCAATATAATTGTAAATATTTTTGTTACATGTTTCGATTCTAATTGATTAATTCTTCGTTGCGAACTCTTATTGTAAATTGTAATAGTTTGAGAGTTAAGGATATTTATTATTCTTTTTATTAGATATTTTGATGTAATTATTATTTATTATATGACGAATTTGTAACATTTTGAATATTTTGTATTATTCTTAATTTTATATTTGTATGATGATAATTGTCTTTTTTTATATTAATTGTGGTTATTATTTATATGTAAAATATTTGAAAATTATTGTTATTTCATATTAATTGTAGTTATTATTTATTATTATAATTTTTTGAAACGTGTTTGATGTAAACTTATATAATATACAGTATAATAGTATAATATGACAATTGACTATTTTGTAATTTTTAAAAATATTCTGGGACTATTTTATAAATTTAAAGAATTACTTAAAAAGGTATTCGATATTGACTGACACCAGTATAATACTATATCAATACCCGGTAACATTAGTTGAGACAATCACAAATGGGACCCATTGGCATTGGAAGCATACACGTGGTGGGCTGTAATAGAAGCACCCACGTGGATAGTAGGGCCACCATATTGGATGCATTGGACCTTGTCAAATAGGAGGGTTGAGAGATGGACCCACCCAAGGAAGAGGGTGGTATCTGACGTGGATTAAACAATTGTATATAATTTCCATGGTTGATTTGTTTGGGTTATTAATTAAACTGCAATTATTGATGGTTTTTATCTTTGTCTTCTTGGCATTGCCAAAAGAAATGAAGTCTTTGGTTTTAGAAAAGAACATAAAGCTCGATTGGAATCTTTCTATTTACTTTTAACTACTGGTAGAGATCCTAAAATTTAGTCAATAATTAATGTAATAAAATTTTATTGATGATTAAAATTTAATAAAATTTTTTAATCATATATGCTTCATTAAATAATATATTAAAAATTGAAAACTTATATTTGTTTGGCAATTTAAATAATTCCCAAATATATACATTTATCATTATTCTGTTAAATACAATCTGAGTTTATTAATACCAACCATATTTGTTTTTACTCGCTCTCTAATTACCAACCAATAATAGTCGTTAAGGTTTTGTTTTATCCTTTAATTAAATATCCTATATTTTAATGTTATTTCATAAGTGTTACAAAGACCGAAGATAATGGAATATCGAAAAGTTTTAACATCTTTGCCACGTATCGTTTTTTTAATAAAACGTCGGAAGAAATAATTATATATTGATAAGACACTTTGAGTCAGAACGTAAATTCACAAATGCAGTGTCCAATGAGATTTAGATTAGCAAAACATCGCTGGTATTCCAAAAAATGGGAAAGTCATTTTCTTTCAGGCTCAGCCCTACCTTGTAATCAACATGCCCCGACCCTACCGGCTGTCAAGTGCTCAACACGCTCTTCCTAAAGATAGTGGTGATAGTTTTTAACAGTTTCATCTCCATCTTGGCGTCGGCTATTCTCTCATAATTTACATTTTGATTGAAAGGAAAACACCAAGCCTCATGAAATGCATAAAAAATGCACTCCAAATTCACATGAAATGAAATTCTAAGCCTCCAAACGCTATTTATACATCTTCCTCCGGCTTACTCCAGCCTATGATTGAGCCTAAACCATGGACTCCTCATAGTTTATCATTAGCTTCTTTCTTCTAGTTTAGGTTGTCCTTGTTCTGTTTTTGAGTTTGGGGCTAACTAAGGTTTAAGCCCAGTTCTGGTCTTTTAAGGATTTGTGATGATATTTGCATGGCCAAGGGCAGGAGGTTGACAACCAGTCGAAGCGAGAGGTATCTTAGTAGTTATGGCTATGGCGAGAGCCAAAGCACCGCCGCCAGCTCCGCAGCAGACATGTCGGAGTTTGGAGAGGAGGATGTATGGTCAACGGCGTATGACTTGGCTGACCACCAGAATGACCATGCTACGATGAACAATAGCAACAACGATGATTCTTCATCAAATACCGATTGGAGTCCACGCTCCGGGATCGAGAGTAATGGTAGTCTGTCAACAAGGAGCAACGGCCGCCACGTGGGCGGGTTAACTTCGGCTTTTGAAGATTCCTCGGACAAGACGGCGTCGTCAAGAATCGTGCACCAATTCCGAGGTGGTCATGACAGGGTGGCAAGTTCGTCACGTCACATGGCTACGTCAGCCCCCGTGAACGTGCCGGACTGGAGCAAGATTCTGCGGGTTGACTCGGTGGAGTCGTTGCACGAGTTGGATGACGACTTCGACGATCCTGATACGGAGATGATTCCCCCACACGAGTATTTGGCGCGTGAATACGCCAGAAGCAAGAAAATGGGCGGCGCGTCGGTCTTCGAAGGTGTGGGGCGAACGCTTAAAGGGCGTGACATGCGACGTGTGCGAGATGCAGTGTGGAGCCAAACTGGGTTTGATGGGTGAGCCTTGCATCTTCTTCTTCTTCTTTTTCTGTGGTTAGTTAGCTAACTAGTTACCCACTTGAATACTCCAAAAAACAGAAGAAAGGGTTGTTATTATTGTTGAAACAATTAGAAGAATTCGTGGAATTTACTTGAGCAATGATTCTGACAGAGTTGGCTCGGCTGTCAAACCGAGTCACAGAGTGAGCTCAAGATGGTCGGAATATGACATGGGAAGGCCTTTTGGAAATTGACAATTTCTGTCCCTTCCCTCATTGTTTGGAGTTTTGTAATTTCGGCCTCCATATTTTTTACCTACCAATCATCATCCACTACAACTATTTGTAATTGTTTGAACTTTTGTAATTTTGGCCTCCATATTTTTTTACCTACCAATCATCAACTACAACTATTTGTTATTGTTTTCTTTGGCATCATTATCTTAAACATGTAGACTGGTGCGAATATTCTTACATCTTCATAACCAATCAAACGGTACGTTTTGACCTAAACAATAATAACTTCCATATCAAAACTATCAAATGCTTCCTCTGAACTAGCTTTTTTTAGTCATTAAAAACTATGTATAAGTGAAGATATAATTTAGTAGAGGGCAGTTACTTGACTAGGGCACTCCAGACCAGCATTAACCAACACAGAGCAAAAGGTTGGAAAGAACTAACAAGAGAGACCTACTGAACTATCATAATACATGACTGAGCATGTAATTGTAACCTTAGTAAATTTAAAGGAAGGTTTCATATTAAACATATTCTATTTTAACTATTGATTTCAGATGTATTGGAAAATATTTTATTTAAAGGAAAAAGAAAAGAAAAGAGAGAGCAGACGAAATAAGTGAGGTGGAGACAAGAGGTAAAAAGTTTTTTAATGGAAGGTGATGGATAGGCACAGGGCACAAGTTGACAAAGTCAAGAGAGGATGAAACCAAATGCTCTTTTGGTTATTGGGGGTAGCCTTTTCTAAGAAAGGGACCTTACACTTTTGTTAGTTTCATAATGTTCCTTAATTTAGCACATTAATTTCTCTCTTATAATTATTATGTTATAACTATGTTTTATTAAATGTGGAATTCATATAAATATGTAGATGAGATTTAATAAAATATGATAGAAACATCGGTTCTGATCCCTTATGGTATGTTTGGTTCAATAGAATAAAAATTTTATTCCTAGTATATTCTTAGCATTTATGTATTTTTGTGTTTGGATAGAAAAAGATAAGGAGAACAACTATTTTGAGGTTTTATTATTCCCTAGCTATGAGGAATAGCTAAAGAACACCATACCATGAGGAATAATAATAATAATAATAATAATAATAATAATAATAATAATAATAATAATAATAATAATAATATTGTCTTTTTGTTGATTTTTTCTTTGTCATTTTAAGTTTATATTTTCAAACTAAACATTCACATAGAAATTTTTTAACAGTAAATCAAACAAAGTAATACGCACTCTATTCTATTCATTATCTTTTTCTATTTCTCATAATGGTCATTCTATTCTTTGAACCAAACAAGCCATTAATTTTGAGCCATTCATAATTTTGTTTATGGGAATTTTCGTAACCAACATTTCTTGCATTAATTTCCGTGTACCAAAAAGAAACAAATGTTTGCCGGATTATATAGTTTGGTTCTTACTTTCCTTTTCTTATAAAATTATTAATTTCATCTTATTATATCTTTATTCAATTTTTTAAAATATCCAATAAAATAGATATTTAATTATTTTGTATAACTGTGGTAAACATTTGTTTTAATTAAAAATAAATCTAAAAATTTACTTAATTTTATAATGTTAACTAAAATTATTAATTATATCAATCAAATATATAAAATTTTAATTTACTCGTAAATTAAATTTATCATTTATTTTAATAACATTAAATATTACTTAGTTAATTACAATATCAAAAAATAAAAATCTGTAAAATAAAATTCACATCTTGAGCTTTTAAATATCACCACAAGAATACAACGCAATCTGCGACATTTTTAAAAAATCACAGAATGTCCAAAAACGTCACGAATTGTAGTGTAGGTAAAAGGTTTCTGTAGCGTTTTATGTAAAACATCGTGGAATATGTTAACATTTGGCGACATTTATAAAAGCATAAGTAAAACGTTGCCCTTTCTACTATGTTATAAGAAACGTTGCGGAAAGCCACATTTCGCGACATTTCAGGAAATGTCGCGGAATCTTTGCTATTCCGCATCATTGTAGAAAATATCGCGGAAAGTCACAATAGGCGATGTTTTTCAAACATCACAAAATGCGAGTTTCCGTGATGTTTCAGAAAAACGTTGCAGAATGTTGTCGAATTCGTGACATTTTAAAACGTTGCGGAATGTGTTAGCAGAACGTCGCAGAATGCCATTTTCTTCTTATATTTATTTTTTGAAAATAAATTTAATTTAATAATTTTCCAATTTTAATATTATTTTTAAAATCTTATTTATTTAATAACTATTCAATATTATTTATGAATTTTATTTATTTAATAATTTTTAGTATATCATTAATTTTAATAATTATTTATGTATCACAAGAATTTCATAAGTGCATATAATTTATTATTTTATTGGAATTCCCAAAAATGTCATAATACAACAATTAATAAAAAGTATGTCATAAGTGTATAAAATATCAATAGTACATATATCTAATCTAAACGAATATTATGTGTAGAACATAAAAGTTCTAATAGCTTTTTTTGTTGTCAAATTCATTTCTTTGTTGCTGGACTTCGGTAGTTAATCGATCTTGTATTTGTTCAACTTTTTTAGTCAATTCATCGACTTGAGACTGTAACTCTTGATTAACTTTCTTGGGCTCCTCTAGTTGGTCTTGAAGTCTCTTTCTGACCGAAGTCTTCCCTTGTAGTCGAGGCCCAACTCCCATGCCAACAACATAATCAGATCTAGTGCCCAAGACTTTGTCGCACACTTCATCCACTATCATCAAATGACCTTTTTCTATTGAATCTGTCAATTCCTTACATATTAATTCTTTAAAAATTAGGAATTAACTAGATACTAAAATTCATAAATACTAAAAATATTTGTAAATGAAATATGGACTCATCCATTTTTCTCTGCACTCGGTAGTTGTCCATTGACCTTTATTTTCATCATAATGAGTGTGATATCATAGCTTCATCTGGTCATACTCTTCTCCATCTTTGTCACTCTGTTGTGTTGAAATATATTATTAGTAATATTTATTATAAATTTTGAAATGTCAATTAAAGTGAAATATAATTAAAAAGATAATAACTTACAATCTCATGCCGTATCACTACAAAAGCCTTGGAGCCGGAGTTTGGTCGACATTTGACCTGACTCCTAGCCAATTTGGCTTTTTGAATTTTTTTCTAACCATAAACGTAACGAAATCTATTATAACATCTATAAATCACAATTCATAAATACAAAAATATAATCAGTTGTCAAAAAAGTTGTGAACTTGCTCTCGAGCACAGGTTTAGGTTCGGCCTCAATGGGAAAGATCCTTTTTTGGCCCTCTCTTTAGCCCTATGTCTCTTATCCCTAGGAGGTCTTCCTCCACTAGCAGGAAGTTTTGTGATCAAATTAACTAACCTTTGTAGCTGATTGCTCCCAATATTCACATAAATCCATCCACTCCGCCACTATGACATTTTGCGGTTTAACATCCTTTCCGTGTTTGGTAAAATATTTTTTAAATGAAATCTTTGATCTTTAGATATTAAAGAAAGAAACTTCTTGACAGCAGCATGTACTTTGTCGTCTGTCCTTATTCCCTTGTCGTCCAACTTTTGCTGCAAAAAATTATAAATTATTGGTCAAAGCTTTAGGCATATGGAAAAAAAGTACATATTGGATAGTTTTATAACAAATGTAATATCCAACTCTTCATTAGATATTTTTTTTTCGTTTTGTTCTTACAGGTAAGGAGGTTCGGGATACCACACCAATCTCGCTTAATAATTTGGTCTGTACGGAGTTGGTTGGTCATTCTTCAGCAGGGGAGATCTCTATCTCCAATCTCTTACCTATTGCCTTATTAATCTTTGCCAATCCGTGTCCTTTTGTGACATCTCTTGTCTTTTTTGGATCAGTTGTAGATCCTAAAATGTAGCAAGGAATATTTTACAATTAACATATAACATACTCTTAATTTGTTAGATAAAAAATTATTAAACTTTTATGTTTAACCAATGTGATGTGAAAGATCATACCAGCAGTGCTTGCAGAGGTAGCACTAATACTGGGAAAGGGGCTCGTGTCATTTACTGGTGGTTGATTAGAAGCTGGAGGCATCGCTTGAGAAGTTGATGGAGGCATCTCTTGAGAATTTGATGGAGAACTAATATTGCGTCGTATTCTCAAAATTTGTAGATACTTATCTCTAGGATGAGTAGTAGGTGTAGATGTGATATCTCTTGGTATTGGAGTAGGCTCACAAGGTGTAGGTGTGTGATCTTCTGGCTATGTACGAGCAGATGGCTCATCAGTTACACTTCCAAGAAGCTGACGGTACCGCGAATGTAGTTGTATCGATACTAAGTTGCTTGGTATAGCCTTATTCTTCTTCTCGGGTAGACCAGGTCTTATGTCAATCACCTGCATTCAATTCGACAATAGATTTCCTCAATATTTCCCATCACCACCTCATAAATAAAAAATCCTTGTTTATCTTTCAAGAAGGAAATCACTACGCTTTGATGGCTTCATTACTTTTTGTTTCCAAAAATTTTATAACTTAGCTAAAACTGATATCTGTATGATGGTTAAAAAAGTCTTTAATTCATAAATTCTCCTAACAGAGCTAAATAAAAAATTACTTTGTTTAATACCCAAAACCCTTAAACCCTCTTAGTTTCAAGTCTGCAGACCAATATCTTGCTATAATATTGCCATCGAGAGTTATATTATGAAGATAGATTTCACCAAAGTTTTAGCTAACTTAACTGGTCTTTTTTACGTCATACTCTCCAAGCATTTATATTACCTGAAATGTAACCTAATTGGATATACGAGTGTATTTCCACCCCATCCTACAATGTTTTTATTAATGATGAAGCAACATATATGGCCAGAGAAGCAAATAAAGTTAGACAAAGAAATTCCATATCTCCTTACATATTTGTTATCGCTATAGAGATTTTCATAAAGATGATAAATCACAATAACACTTAAGGGGATATTTAAAATAATACTAAAAATGTAAAAGAATTAAACTCCTCAACTTGTCATTTGCTAATGATTTATTGCTTCTTTGTAAAGTTGATGATATGTTAGTAAGGCGACTTCTTAAAGGGCTGGAAGAATCTAAAAAATATCTAGATTGGTTATCAATAAGGAAAAAAGACAAATCATAGTCTTAATAAAATATTGACTAACTACAATAAACACTAGTTTAAATCTCTAGCCTTTAACTTTCAACAACACATATCAAATACCTTAGATGCCAATTTTAACCTAAAAAGTAACGTTTCAAGGCTGTAAACCTCTTTATGACTGTATCCTGAATAAAAAATGCTATGGTTATCCATAAAGTCTCTTATGTAGGTAAAATCCAATTAGTTCAGGCAATCCTTAACGAAATGCACATATACTGGAGCTCCAATGTTGCTTTACTAGCTAAAATAGTCAACAATATTGAAACGATCTTTAGAAACTACTTATAAAACGAGATAAGAAATAGTAACGGATGTCCTAAGGTCACTATAACAATCAAACATCATCTAATGGCATCATAGATCTCCCACATTTTTAGATTTCAGTCCCTAGTTAGCCATAACATTAGCACTAAACCCAGCCAAATGATATATTCGAATATTCAAGTAAAGAAATCTTAGAATTGAAAACAACAACCTAATAAATTTACGTCACATTTTCCAAGCATCCAGCCAAGCCCACAACACAAAAAATTCCCAGTTAAAACTCAAACACTATCAAACAAAAAAGAGCAACATTAATATCAAGCTCAGATGTTTACCTTTGGGAGGGATCGTTTGGATTCAATTTGGCTCTCTTTGCCAAAAATGACAATGAACAGCAACATTACTTGTACTTATAAGGGGATACAAAATAAGTGGAAACTTGTACAATTTAAATGGAGAATTATTACTAGAAGTAGAAGCATTAGTTACCACATCTATAATCCAAGTGAAAGATTTCAATG
Source organism: Erythroxylum echinodendron (assembly GCA_027575705.1). Classification (NCBI taxonomy): domain Eukaryota; kingdom Viridiplantae; phylum Streptophyta; class Magnoliopsida; order Malpighiales; family Erythroxylaceae; genus Erythroxylum; species Erythroxylum echinodendron. Next base: position 15,915,980 of record JANZXR010000002.1, on the reverse strand, counting down.
TTATGTCATAAAAAATTTAGAAATATATCTAAACCAAAAACAAGATCCTTATTGATGACATTTTCTCCTTAAACTTAGAGAAGTATCATGACCCTTTTATAAGTAATGTTATAAGAAAGCAATACTACAAGAAATTTAAAATATCAGTATGTAAATTTTACCTTGAATTACTTTTCGTTGAATTACTTTACTTTGATGGTTTGAAAACAACAGTTCCATCCATTAGAGGAGCAGATGTTTTGCCTCTTTCACTGATGATTATTTAGGGAGGTGCTGGGTGTGCCCTAAATAATCATCTATTTATTATAATAAGATAATAATAATTTAATGTTTATTTAATAATGTAAAGGTTTTGCAATTTATGTCTTCTATAATGAAGGTTATCTAGATTTTATCTTTGTGGAAAGGATAAGAGACTAATTTTAATCAAAATTTTAACCTCATTTCACATTTTGAATAATTTAGTTGATATGTTTCATTTTTATTTCCAAGGGAAAGAGTTCTTGATATTTAAGTGCAGAGGGTGATAGGAATGCAGTTTAAAATATGTATTACCTATATATTATGTTACAAAAAAAGAAATTGTGTTTAATAAGTTTAATGCAATAGTCTTTGTAAACGAAATCATCAATACAATGCAGTTACGTTTCCTAAAATCAAGCTCCTTTTATGCTCATTTGTTAACTTAGTAAATATTGTTAAAAGTGGTCAAATATTTAATTTGATTGGCATATAATCAGGAATTCAAAATCATTAGCTTATTATTAGATGAATTGTGTATCTTTTCTTACTCAAGTCTTTTTCATACTGCTTAGATGCAACAGGTCTTGTAGGATTAATGAGTGTACAAGATACTTTTAATTTGTATACAAAAATATATATCAGAATCCAATTGGTCATTAAATAATTATATATTTATAGGTTGATTACATATTGAAAATATCTATATGATAGGCTTCTCGAAGACCTTTTGTCTTCCTTCTCAACTTTTAACAAAGAAGAGGAGAATTAAATAAGTCAAAAGAATGAGCCCAGAAAAGAAGACGACGAAAAAGATTAAGATAAAACACAATTTTCCAGAAATCTATAAGCATACATCGGTAAGATTCTTAAAAGAAAACTAAGGGAGTGATAAAGTAGACAATAAAATTTCATAAATGAAGTAAATGTACTCAGAAAAGAACATGGTAAAAAGAGTCAAAGAATGAGGAAACAAAAAAAAATTTGGATAGGGAAAGTAGTATGGGAAAGGACAGAAAATTCAGTTTCAAAACAGAGCTAACCTATTCCAGAAATTCACAATTCTTAACCAACCCATCTCTAGCAATAGGAGGGGACATATATTTGTCAGCTATTCGACTTCCTAGAGTTCTCATTTCGGTGTTAAACATTATAAAGATCCTACATTTAAGTCCGAAGAAAATATATTAAAGAGATAGAGAGAAGACAAAAATACCTTCACAAAATACACCGTAGAAGACGACCACAATGGCTAGAGATACAGCAGCTTAACGGAGAACATGCTTATGACTGACGACGGAGCAATCTGGAGGAGGAAGAATGACGGAGCTGTGGAGAAGGAAACAACACGTAGGTTGGGGGCTTTATTAAAATTAATAATAAATTATAATTATAATTATATTATTTATTATAAATAAATTAGGGTGACATGTAATATTGATATTAATAAATCAATCTTAACAAAACGATGTCATTTTGCACATGGGAGGAGAATGTTTTCAGAACACTTTCTGAGATGTTTTATTCAACAAAATGTCGTGGGTTCTATTTTGTGATATTTCATTGATAAAACATTGAAAAAGGTTTTACAAATCCGCGACGTTTTCATAAAACGTCGTCAAATATGTAAACTTTTCTTGATGTTTTGAAAACGTCACGAAAAGTGTTAACAATCTATGACGTTTTATGAATAAAATGTTGTGTATTGTATTAAATTTTTGTAATGTATCTTTGGTTTAGTTATTCCTCAACGTTGTTTTCGTTAGCTGTAGAGGGAAGCACGAGCTGGGAAGAGAAGATTTCAGGGAAGTTTCAGCGCGCACCAATCTTCTAGATATTTACTCCGTTCTCTCTCTTTGACTCTTCTTTGTTGATCGAACATTAGGTTGTTAGCAGTTTATAACTGCTGTTAAGGTTAGTGATGATAATAGCCATATGTCACACAAAGAGAAAGAGAGGGAGAGGGAAAAAGATGATCTCATGAATGAATGTGGGTGTGTTATTCACGACACAAAGTTCACTTCTCTTCACAGTGAGTTTGGTTTTCATTTTCAACTCTCTTACTTAATATCAATATGGATAATGTGTAAAAAAATAATAATATTAAAATTACATAATTCTTATTCTTCTTCATTACTATCGTTTTTCAATTTATTTTTAAAAATATTTTTTACTTTTTATCTTAAAATTAAATTATTTTTAATTATATTTTGATCAGTTATGAGGGATATTATAAAATTGATTAAATTTTCATAGTTATAATACAATTTATTCTTAAAATAACAATAACTTTTAATATATTGTTGATGCTTATCCCAGATAACTGAAAAAACTAAATTAGAAAAGCTAAAAATATTAAATTTAAAGATTTTTGTTACTTTTTTATTATGTAATGCTAATACAATTTTAGACAATAATGATGAATAATTCTCCTTAAAGAACAATCCTCCGAAGTCAGTGATTAGGGCAATTGAAGCTAAATGCCAAAAATTCTTATGGGGTAGTTCCGATGGAGAACACATACGGCACTGGAGGTCTTGGGCAAATGTTGCTAAAAAAGTTGAAGAAAATGGCCTCGGTCTCCAGAATTTTGATGACATTATTGAAGCATTCTCGGCTAAGTTATGGTGGAAGGTGAAGCATGGTGTAGGATTATGGTCAAAATTTATTCAATCTTTGTCTCCTCTCTCACGTAAAAAAACAATATGGAAGCGAGTAGTTTCGATTGATTTTTAAGGCATCACAAATTGCGAAAGTCCTAGTTCGTAGAGGTGATAGATCTTTTTTGTATGATAATTGGTCACCATTGGGGGTGATATGGGATTTTCCATGGAGTGTGATACCTCCTTTTCCAAATTTTTCAATACGGCAATTCTTTGAATTTCGTGAGCAGTATAGATCAGAGCTTCAATTACTTTTTTCTGATACGGCTGTTGACACTTTGATGGACTTGGACCTAGATTTCGAGGAAGGGGATGATTTATTGATTTGGCAACCTACAATAACAGGTCAGTTTAAGATAAAATCAGCCTACGAATCCTTGCGCAAATCTTAGCAACAGTTTGATGTTGCAAAGATCTTATGGCATCGGGTTATTCCTTTGCGGATATCACTTTTTGTATGGTGCATGTACAACCGACTATTACTTTTTCCAGACGTCCTGTGTAAGTATGGTTTTGCCCTATTCCCTTCACGGTGTCCTTTATGTTTTGCGCATGCCAAAACCATACCTCATGTGTTTATGGGATGTCCTAAGGCTATCGAAGTTTGGAGATATTTTGCTTCCATTTTGGATTTATCTTTTCAGCCCTTTTTAAATGTTTGGCTTTCGGTGCAAGCTTGGTGGAGGAATGGCAATTTTTCTTCAGCCCTTAACGCAATATGCATGACTGTTCCTTTCTACATTCTATAGGAATTATGGAAGGCTCGGAATAAATATTTCTTTTAGCAAGAGAAAAGCTCGGTGTCATACATAAAGCATGCTGTCAAAGACCACTTGGTAGGGATATTGCGTGTTGGAAATTTTAAGGTAAAGTCTGCAGTTGAATCTCAAAAAATTGAGGTGCTGTTTGGAGTGAAATTGTTACATCAAGGCTCGCATCTGGTTCATTGTGTGAGTTGGAAGTCGATACCACCTTTTGAGATTGTTTTAAACACAGAAGGATCAGCTTTGGGATCTCTAGGACCATCTGGTTGTGGTTATATCATTCGCAATGCTAGAGGACGTTTTATTTTTAGCGAGGCAAGATTCATAGGCATTGGAACAAGAATTGGGGCCGAGGTTACCGGTCTTCTACATAGGGTGCGAAGGTGTGAAGAGTTGGGACTTCAAAATGTGCTTATTCAAACTGATAGTAGTGTCCTTGCCCAACTCCTACAAAAATAAGAGAATTATCCTTGGCGATTTTTGTTAGACTTGCAGGAAATCTCAAACATTATGGGAAGATGTCATTATAGCATTATTCATGTCTTTCGGGAGACCAATGCCCTAGCGGATTGCCTAGCACGCATTAGCTCCTCTGGCTCATCTAGGATTTTCCAGGATGTTTTTGCACTGCCATCTTCTGCAAGAGGGTTGTTGGTTTTAGATCAGCAATCCTTTCCTTACTTGAGAGTTTCATAAATGTTTTCCATTATTGGGTAAGTCTTGAGCAGTGACCCTGTACTCCTTAATTTTTATTAATAAATCAGGTTTTATCCCCGCCAAGTTCCGCCTGGTTAATTAAAAAAAAAAGAACAACAGATATTTTAGTCAGACTAAAGTGTTAACTTTTGACATCTTTTTTGAAAGGGGAAGTATTAACTATTAAGAATGCATTTGGTGCAATATTGCTATCAAATTTTAATACAATCAATACCATATCATACCATTAAAATAGTTGTGTTAATTGGACACAATAAAAATATTTATCTTTATTTAGAATAATATATTTCCCCCGTATAGTTATTTTTTTATTATATAAGTTACATATGCAATACCTACTACATAAGTATTACATCATTCATCTTAATTTATCTATTGAGTTAGAATAATTCTCACTAGATATTGCCTAATTGTTCCTTTGTGCACGAGCAAATATGAAATAGCGCTAATAAATGACTAAGTTACTGGTTAGTATAAATGTATTCAATTGTCCTATTAAGGGTCGATGATCACCTTTGAATATGTAATTTTTTTTATCTGAGTTACCAATCAATATGACACCCCTCGAGTATAAATTATCTTGAATTAGATTTAATTTACTTTCCTAGAATATTTCCATAAGATCATATTAAACATAATATTTTGGTAACATATTTTAAAGTAGCAAACTATAAACTTAATTCTTAAGAATTAGATAAGAGTCTAAAGGGTATATTATGAGGCTCAATTAGTCTCTAGGGTCTTACACAATATAAGTTGAGATCTTTGGAGTGTATAAATGTAATATCGTACAGATATTGATTCAAACGTACTTAATATTTAATACGAGTTCACTTTGTCTACTTTTAAATTTATCTTTCTAAAATCTCATCTCACGACTTAAGACAAATATGGTGACCATATGATCATTCCAAACCAATTTTCTTTTGACTTACTATCTAAGTTGGCATTTGTGGTTTAAGTTTCTTATTCTTGCTCTCAATATCATCTTGATAATAAAATTAAAACCTACCTCATCTGTGGTTATCATAAATACTAGACACAATTGCCTATATGAAAGGCCAATCTTTATTTGTTTGACATACTCATTGATTCATATGTAAGATATGTCAAATAGAGCAAATATATTTTAGACTCAAGAACTAAATACTGTTTATTACTTAATAAAAAATGTCAACTCATATTGGAATTTAAACTTGATATTATATTGAATGAACATATATTACAAATGTTAATCAATTACATTTCAATATCTATATAATCCTAATGACTTCATATGCCATATGTATGTATCTCAAAAAATTGGTTTTGACATTGGGTTTTCCATTATATCTCATATGGATTTATACTTTATGCTCACTTCTCCTTTCGTAACTATATATTTTACATAATTATACTTGATATCTTTTTTACAATAAAATTTACAGTTTTTAGTATGAACAATTGTTGCTTGACTATCAGAGTTGATTATTACTAGATCAATCTCATTTTTAGTGACTCACAAATTAAATAAGAAGCATCTAAATCATATGATTTCTTGTAATGTTGCTTAAAATGCTATAAATTCAGCTTTCATCATTTATAAGACAACAAATGATTGGATTTGCACTTTTCCATGATATAGCATTATTTTTTAGTAAGAAAATAAATATTGAGGTCAATTTTCTCTCCTCTAAATTTTCTTCCGAATCTGCATCTGCATAACCCTTATATATGTAGGTCATTGCCTTGATAACATGATTAATAATCAACAATAACTTTTAGAATTCGTAATATTATCTTTACTTCTTTCCATTATGCTTATTATAAATTTTGACTAATATAGCTAAACGTTCAAAAAATATAACAAATATCTGGTCTTGTACTCATTATGACATATGCAAGACTTCTAACCGATGTTACGAATACCGTACCAAACTTGGTACCAGATTAAGTTCTGGTATGGTACTATACCGGTACCAGTCAATATCGGGTACTGTTTCGGGTAATTTTTTATATTTATGAAATAGCTCCTGAAATTTTTAAAATTTGCAAAATAGTCCACTGATATATTGTACAGTACAGTTATATACTGTATACTTTACGGGTTTATATCAACTATGTTTCTAAAAATCATAATAATAAATAATAATCACAATTAATACTTTAATATAAAATGATAATAATTTTAAATATTTCACATATAAATAATAACCACAATTAATATGAAAAAAGGCAATCATTACAATACAAATATAAAAATAAGAATAATACAAAGCATTTAAATTATTACAATAATATAATTTCAAGATTTTAATAAATAATAATTACATCAAAACATCAAATAAAACAACAATAAATATCCTTTATCTATTACAATTTCATCATGACGAGGAAACAATCAAGTTGAAGTCAAATCTGAAACAAAAACATTTACAATTACATCACATATATAGAATTTAACATAAACTAATAAACATCAAATATAAGTAAAATTAAAAGAAGAGGAAAAATAACCTGCAACGAATTCAATCGTCAACAGGAGGATACCCACTATAACTGCACTGACCCTAGTTATCATTTGGTACAAAATCCTCACCATTGAGAGGAGCTTCATCTTTATTATCATTCAAATTTAATGCATCAAATGACATGTGAAGGCTTTCCCATCCAAGATTATCTTCCAAGTCATTGATATCTACCAAATTCGGTTCCTCAGAAACCCAATCCGTTAAAACATCGATGTTATCAATGGAAATTAGATTATTTGAACTGCATGTACTATTAAGGCTCCTAGTAAACAATAAATTATAATTATTAAAAAATTATGAGAAAATATATTGAAAATAATAATGATAATATAATATCTTTCTTGACAATTTCCAATAATTTCTATTTCTAACAATCACAAAACAATTCTCATTTCCAACAATTACAAAACATTCATAAACAATTTTCATTTCCAACATTTCTCAACAATTCTCATTTCCAACAATCACAAAACATTCATAAACAATTTTCATTCCCAACAATTCTCAACAATTCCCATTTCCAACAATCACAAAACATT
>JANZXR010000002.1:15835673-15893437 GCA_027575705.1 Erythroxylum echinodendron | reverse complement strand
CCACCCTCGCGGGGCACGGATTCGGGTATCACCGTCGATATCGGGTTCGGGTTCGGCGGGAGTGGGGTGTTACAATTGGTCCTTCTTTGGACTTGGAATTATCAAAATATCATTAGCATATTTGGATGTTACTTATGATTTGTTTTATTAAGCGATAGTAGTAATTAAATAGAAGATGAACTATATAAAAATAACTGAATAAATTAATAAAAGATTCATCATTATAAAATAATTAGAATAGATGTTTTGTTGTTTTTAATTAATAACGATTTAGGAATTCTCTAGTGAGAGTGAATTGAGATTTGGAACAATTATTTTCAAATATTAATTATAAATTAATTATGAATTATCAGGAACGAATATGATTAGATTTCAATAAAGTAGACAGTAATTCCATAACACATATCTAATTAAATTATTTGATAAAAATAGTTAAATTATACATTATAATTATGCATAAATAACTTAAGTCAAACCACTTTGACATTATTAATATTTGAGTGATTACAAAATGCCGTTAAATGTCAATTTTGATATATGATTATAAATTATTTAATTAAAGAATCAGTTATAAATTAAAAAAGTTTTAGTTTACCTAATTATTTTTTCTGAATTGAAGCTATAATTTCTAATGATTGTCAATATATTGTAATAGTAATGGATCACATATACACCGTAACTAAAGAGAAAATATTTTAAATTAAGTTTTACTTAATTGTAAGGTTTAAGGAATTTTATAGATAAAATATGAGATTTTATTTTATTAAAATTAAATTCTAATTAGAGTTAGAATGGACTTTAATTAGAGTAATTTTAATTAAACTTTAAAAGAAACCATATTCTTTCTCTACGCAAGGGAAAGACAATGAGATCGAGCTAATCTCTCTCAAAAGATCTAAATTTTCTTTGTTTACTCTTTGGATACTTGAGAATTGAATAACATGTGGTTGACGACATCACTAAAGATAAAAAATTTATCGGATAACTGAATCAAGTTTGTCTTCAACCCTTTATTATTTTAAAATTTTTATTAACAAAATCCATAGAGAAAATTTCAAACTATTTCGTTGTGCCCATAATTTAATCCTGTTGAATCCTCATTGTTATCTTTAGAATTTGGCTAAGCAAACAAAGCAAAAGCCAATGTGAGAGTTACAAGGGCGCTTGAGGACATGATATTCTTACAACTAGATTTGTATAAATTGATTAAGTCTACTTTTAAGTAAAAATAAAACTAAAATAATTAAAATAATCAATTTAATTTATATTAAAATTAAAGAAAAACTCTCAACTTGCTTGGATATTTATAAGTAACTTCATAATTATCATTTAATAATTATTTTAGATTAATTACTTTTAATAGATCTTATTTATAAATTTTATATTCATTTACTTAATGGAACTCTGTAATTAGATGATTATAATTTTGCGTCCGAAATTATATTTTATTTTAGGATAAATTTTTAAATTTGTTTTTATTTAATAAATAATTAAATACTTTATCAAAAGTTGTTATAAATGATAGAAAATTTAAAAGATAGTAACTTATGACCTAGGCTCAAATATGAATAAACTAGGTTGACGTATAAATTTCAAAATTTTTGAAATTTTAAATAATAAATTTTGTGATTTTGTACATTAAGGGTGTTTGTTTCCATTTTTTTGGTTTTTTATTTTTATTTTCAAATTTAGTAAAAAAAATTGTATGTTTGAGTTTTTAACTTTTGTTTTTAGTTTTGGTTTTTTCCAGTTTTCAAAAATTAAAAAACCACAAAAAGTAGTTTTTGTTTTCTGTTTCTGTTTTTTTCATAATCTGATTTAATATCATTTAAATATATATTGCTCAATTATTTAATTATTAATAAAAATTATGAATAATTTATTTCAAGAGTATATATTTAATAAATTAAAATTAATTATCGATAAAACTTATGAATAATTCAATTTAATTTTTATAATTAAATTATAAGTAATTAAATTTTAATAATTAGTATATGTAATTAAAATTTAATAATTATTAATATATGTAATTAAAATTTAATAATTATTAATATATATAATTATATGTAATTGATTTAATAATTAAAATATATTTCAAATTAATGTTAATTTATAATAATATTTTAATTTTCAAATTCTTTATTTTATTAAAATAATATAATTTTATTAATAATTATTATATAAGAGATTAAATAAATTTATTTAATTAAAATAAATTATCTTTAAGTTTTATCTGATATGTAATTATTATCAGTGATAACAATATAACTACATTAATATTAACAACTAAATAGTTTTTTGTTTTTATTTAAAAGAAAAACAGAAACAAAAAACTGAAAACGAAAACGAAAACTGAAAACTACAACAGAAAAACAGAAGTAGAACCAAACGACCCCTAAACTTATATAAAAATTTACTCATAACATGTTATAATGTTCCTAATAAATTAGAAATTTAATATAAATATGATTTGATATCTTTTTAATTGAAAATCGAAAATAAAACTATCTTTAAGTTAATTAAAGCATCATAAATTTAGTCATTGGCCTATCTATCAGCTTCACTTGGATTGACCTCTATATTTTTCCTATAAGAATTGTTCGATTACTTCACTAGCTAGTACTATCATCCAAGTTAAATGAATTGTAAAGCACGACTTGAGGTTTTAACCTTCATATATTTTTCTTATCATCCATCAGAATGATGGTTTAGATAATATAATGAACAAAAAGAATTAAGCTTCATAACAAGGCTTGAATTCAAAATTATAGTTTATTATGTTTACATATTAACTAAGTTATAGATTCAAGTGATCTTTGCATTCAAAAAATTATGAGAATACAATCCTAAATATAATTCATATCCCTTATCGACAATCAAAGAATTTGAATACCAATATGATTCAACCTTGAATCACTTCGTAAAATGCATTCTCTAAAAGGGGCGTTACGGGCATAAATGATGTAAACACTGATAGGGATAGGGGACCAAGTCAAGTAGCAATACACATAAATTGGTTGATCTGACATGAATATGCTAGGGATATAAATATGTGCTAGGTTATAAGCCACAACAATTCTCTTATTTAAATGGTGAAGGTGTTTGGAGAGAGAGATCTACTTATCGCACAAAAAACTTCCTAAGATTGTCTAACTTTATTTTAGTTTCGAAAGTTCATGAAAGAATAGGTTTCTTCTACAAAATTAAATCTCTAACTATTTGTTTCTTAAGAGGATTGTTAAGTACTCTTACATTCTAAACTAATATAAATATCTATCTAAGGTTTTTAGGGATCCCCAAATGGTGTTTCCTGTAATTTGGTTTTCTTCTATACTTCCTTATATAAGAGGAAGAAGATACTATAATGATGTTAGCTTAAGGTTTATGATTAACGATTTGATGATAATTGTATAATATTTCAAAATTCAAATTAGATTTATTTCCATGTACAATTAACGATCTAAATTCATAAAAGGAAATAAAATCATAAGAAATACGTTTTCTCTTTTAGGAACCTTCTTTATGAACTTACTTTATTAGAAATGGTTTATCCAAAAGGACCTTACTAATTATGAAGGTCATATATTAGCTCCGTGATAAATGGAAGATTTTTGAAGTTATTCAGACTCAAATCAACCAAGTTGACTAAAGATGCAAGTGAAGCAATGCTAATTGAAGAAATGCCTATTTAAGAAAGAGCCAATGGAACCGTGAAAAACAACTGAACTATACAGAAGCTTGCGAAGCTATATTATAAAAATTCATCAAAAACATATACATTCTTGAAAGGGATATCTTTGTAAAAATTCTCTTGTGCGTTAGAAAGTGAAATTCTATTGAGAGAGAATATAAAAGCTCATATTGAGCAAACCCCCTTTTTTATTTTGAGAGATTGTAGAGGCTAGTGAAATACTACTAGTGTGGAAGGCTGAAGAATCTTGAAAAATATTAACGTGTGAGTTTGGATAGGCTTGTGAAATTACTACTTGATTTAATAGTGAAATACTCAAGTTGGATACTTGGGAACTGGATGTAGGCTTGGGATGTAAGCTGAATTAGTATAAATTGATTATGTCATGCTTCTCTCTCTCTCTCCTTATCTTTTATATTTTCACATTATATTGTGTGTGTTAATTTCAGCAAGAAGCTCCTTTACTTTTATAATAGATCCCTTATATTTTCAGCTTGCTGATGAATCCTTTCTTTCTAACAGACGCCTTCTTTTTATTGTTTTCCACGGGACCAATACTTTAGTAGGGTCCTGTCGAATAACAAGCTAATATCTTCTGATAGGTTCCTAATGTATTAATTTTTAACAAGCTCCTATCATTACACGAATTGAAAGTAATTTATGAAAATTTTGAAGTCACACAAAATTATCCCCCTCTTGCCTGTTTTGCTTTATCATTTGGTATCAAAGCAAGGATTCACATTTTGTGTTTTACAGCTCATTATATATCATGGTAAACACCTTGAGAAGTTTTGAAGGATAATCTGTCTCAAGGCATCCTCACTTCAGTGGAAACAACTACTCATGCTGGAAAGAGAAAATGACCATACATCTCTAATCTATAGATATCGAAGTATGGCAAGCAATTAAAATTAGAGATACAATTCCCACCTCCAATAACGTAGAAGTATGAACTGATGCTGATAGGAGAAGTCTACAACTAAATGCTAAGGAAAAACAACACCTAATATGTGCATTGTCTCTAGAAGAATAAAGATATCCTACCGCTCTACATCAAAAGAAATGTGGGACAAACTTTAAGTCACTTTTGAAGAAACAAATGAGGTAAAAAAGCTTAGAATAAGTCTTTTAATGCATCAATATGAAACTATTGGCATGAAACAGGGAGAGACCATAGATGAATTATTCAGACGATTCAACAACATCATCACAGCCTTAAAGAACTTGGGAAAGATATATCCCAATGATGAGCTCGTAATGAAGATTTTGAGGTCACTACTAAAGGAATGGAGACCTAAAGTGACAGCTCTAAAAACGACAAAGGATCTAGCCACTATTTCACTCGAATGGCTATGAGAAAATCTGATGATCCATGAAACTGAGCTTAGGCAAGATGAAGGATCCTCCTACAGAAAAGGAATGGCACTAAAATTAACCGATGAATCAAAATGTGATGAAAGTGACACTGAGTTGCAAATAGATGGAGATGATGAGTTTAACTTTATGGTTAGAAAATATGCCTGCTTTTATGAAAAGAAGCTAATGAAGAAAATAAAAGGAAACAAAAGGGTCGGAAACAATAGGTTCCTATCAAAAGGTAGCAATAGTAATAGCAGTATATAAAATAATCAAATCACATGCTATCACTGTAAGAAATCTAGACACAAAAGACCAGAATGTCCTTTTCTTCAAAAGAACAAGTCAAAGAATAGAAATTCCAAAAAGCAAGCGATGAATGTGTCCTAGTCAGATGAGGATTTTGAAAACTTTGAAAAAGAAAAACCAAAAAAAGTCAATAACATTTGCTTGATGACTGAACCAGGAGATGATGAGGTATATTATTCTGACTCTGATATTGAAGTTGATAAATTGAAAAATGCATATAGTGAATTGTATGATCAATACAAAAGGTTGATAGTGAAGTATTTCAAATAAGTTGAGAAGTCCAAAAGTAATGAAGCATCTCTAAAAAGTAAGATTAAAACATTGGAATCTGTGAATGAAAATTTAGAGACCAAGGATATGTCCCTTAAGGTTACCTATAAGCAAAAGGATTATGAAATGGAAGCTCTGGAAGAAAGAGTAGCTAAGCTGGAAAGTACGCTACTCATAAATGGTTCTGATAAGGAAAAATAGTGAGAAGAAAAAGTCACCTTTTTAGAACTTGAAAAGGAGAAAATGTTGGAAAGATCTTATCTCTAGAAAAAAGATCAAAAAAATTTTGTTAATGGAGGGAAGAATCTTGATGTAATGTTTGGTAATGATAAATGCATTTTTGGTAAGGCCAGAATAGGATACAGTAAAAATAACAATATAAGGCCATACAAAACTTCTTTGGTAAATCTAGCAACTTGCTAAGTGACAAAAATCATAAAAACTATCATTCATTTGTTTTGTGAGATTACTATGGTGAACATGGTCACATTAGTCATTCTTTTAATTTTTGTAAAAATAAATTATCTCAAATGTATGTTTGGAGACCGAAAGTTCAAAATACTAACCCAAAAGGAATAAAAAAAATTTAGGTACCTAAAATAAAATAATGCTTTCTGCAGATATGTTTCAAAACGGAGATAATGGAGAATTAATGGATAATTGATAGTGGCTGTTCAAGACACATGATAGGTGAAATGTAACACTTCAACTAAGTTGAAAGAAAAGATGGAGGTAACATTGTCTTTGTAGACAAAAATAAAGTAAAGGTTACCGAAATTGGTAAAATTGGTAGTTCTGATTCTACCTCCATTGGTAGCATTCTCTTTGCTGATGGTTTGAAACATAACCAATTGTGTGTAAGTCAATTATATGAAAAAGGTTACAAATTTATTTTCTATGTGTCTCATTATGAAATTTTCGATATTTATAACGATAATATTATGTTTGTGGGTCCTAAAAATCATAATATATATTGTGCTCAACTAGAAGACGTGTCCTCACAAAGTATTAAGTGTTTTGTCACTCTAGAAAAGGATTCGTTTGTTTGGCGCAAAAGATTTGGACATACCAGCATGAGCATTCCATCAAAATTGTCTAAAAACAAGTTAGTAAGAGGACTATCAAAGTTCAAAAGCAATCACGTTTGTGAGGCTTGTTTAAAAGTTAAATAAGTCAGAAGCAACTTTCCTCCCGAAAATATTATGTTTACTAGGCAACCACTTGAACTTATACACATAGTTTTATTCGATCCCATTAGGGCTCAAAATTTTGGTAGTAAAAATTATAATTTTGTTCTAGTAGATGATTACTCCGTATTTACATTGGTTTATTTCTTAACAAATAAGGATGATGCTTTTGAAGTGTTTGAAAAGTTTTGCAGAACAATTCAGATAGAAAAAGGGTACTGCATCACTTCATTTCAGAGCGATCATAGAGGAGAATTTGATAATTGAAAGTTTGAAGAATTCTGTGAGAACAATGGTATAACTCACAACTTCTTTTGTCCAAGGACACCTCAACAAAATGGAGTTATAGAGAGAAAGAATAGAACTTCGGTTGATATGGCTAAGGTCATCCTATTTGAAAGTTGAATACCTCATGGATAATCAGTAGAAGCAGTACCTATAGTATGTTACGTTCTTAACATATGTCTTATAAGGCCTATTCTAAAAAATACTGCCTATGAGGTCTGAAAAGGAAGAAAACCAAATGTTGCTTACATTCGAGCATTTGGATGTAAGTGTTTAATTTAATCAATGGAAAAGATAACCTTGGAAAGTTCTATGTGAGATCTAGCGAAGCTATTTTTTTGGGCTATAATACCACTAGTAAAGGATTCAAAGTATATAATAAAAGAACAAAGAAGATAGAAGAATCGATACATATGGTATTTGAAGAAGCACTACCGTCAATAACAGTAGTTGATTCAGATAATGAAGAGCATCTTTTGATTCCTAAAAATAAAATGGATAATCAAGCTAGATCAATAATACCCTCGGAAGTACAAAATAAAAAAGGTCCCTCTAAAGCTAGAATAGAGTAGGCTCCTTCATCTCAGTAGGAGCCTACACAATGAAAAACATCGAGAATGGAGAGGTCTTAATACACATCAATATATTCTGGGAGATCCCTCTAAAAGTCTAAGAACAAGATTATCGTTCAGGAACACCTTTGTGACTCTCATCTCACAAATAGAACCAAAGGCTATTGAAGAGGCCTTTATTGAAGAAAATTGGGTTTTAGATATGAAAGACAACTTAATCATTTTGAAAAAAACAAAGTCTAGAATCTAGTACCTTGTCCTCAAAACAAGTCAATCATTAAGACTCCGTGGTTATTTTGAAACAAACTTGACAAAAATGGTAAGATGGTAAGGAGCAAAGCTAGACTTGTAACTCAAGGTTACAATCAACATGAAGGTATTGATTTTGATGAAACTTATGAACCTGATACTAAATTGGAATTGATTAGAATTTTACTTACCTTTGCATGTTATAAAAACTTTAAGTTGTTCCAAATGGATGTTAAAAGAGCATTCTTAAAAGGTTACATTAACAAAGAAGTATTTATTAAGCAACTCCCAGGTTTTCAAGATGAAAACCATCTGGATTACATGATGAAGTTAACCAAAGCTCCGTATAGTCTAAAGCAGGCTCTTCAAGCATGGTATGAGAGGTTAAGTAACCTTCTGCTTGAGAATAAATTTGAAAGCGAAAAGATCGATAAAACCTTATTTATTAAAAGAAAGGAGAATGATTTACTTATAGTGCAAATATATATTGATTACATAATATTTGATGTTACTAATCCATCCTTTTGTGCAGAATTCTCAGCATTGATGCGAAGGGATTTTGAAATAAGCATGATAGGAGAATTATAATTCTTTCTCAGATTACGAATCAAACAAATAGAAAAAGGAATCCTCATTAGCCAAGAAAAATACACAAAGGAACTCATCAAGAAATATCAGTTTTAGAATGCCAAATTGATGGGTACTCCCATGTGCACTGGAATTAAACTTAGTGAAGAGGAAGAAGGCAAAGCTACAAATAAGACAAAGTATAGAGGAATAATTAGATCACTACTATATCTTACAAGCTCAAGACTAGACAGTATGCTTAGTGTATGTCTTTATACACACTTTCATTCAAATCCAAAAGAAAGCCACATTCAAGTAGTCAAAAGAATCTTTTGATATCTCCATGGAACTATAGACTTTAGACTATGGTATCCAAAAGTTAATTCATTTGACATAGTCGCCTATTGTGATGTAGATTATGTAGGCGATAAATTCGATCAAAATAACATAACTGGTCACTGTCAATTTCTTGGAGGATGTCTAGTTTCTTAGCTTTGTAAGAAGCAAAATTGCACAATGTTTTTGATGATTGAAGCGTAATACATAGTAGCTGCTAGTTGTTGTACTCAAGTCTTATGAATGAAGCATCAAATACAGGATTTTTCTCTAAACTTTTCTCATATTCCTATATTATGTGATGATACAAGTGCTATAAATCTTTCTAAAATTCATGTGCATTATTCTAAGAGTAAGCATATAGAAATCAAACATCATTTTCTTAGGGTATGTTTGGTTGGGGGCTTTATAATAGAATGGAATGGAATGTGATATTATTCCATCATTTTGGAATAGGTTTTATAATGGAATGGGATAGAAGAGGAGAGTTTCATATTACATCCCATTCCACCCTAAACAGTAAAAATAGAAAACCTCCATTTTTGGGGATTTAGGATGGAATGTAAAATGGTACACTATATTACATTATAAACCCTTCATCCAAATAACATTTCACTATATTACATTATGAACCCTTCCATCTCTCCCAACAATAATTTTCTAATATTACATCCATTTACGATCCATTCCATTGTAAACCATTCCATTCTATTTAAAACTTTATGTCCAACCAAACATAGCCTTAGAGATCATGTTTTAGAAGTAACCATTGATCTTTTGCATCTTAATAATAATAATTGAGCAGCTGATATTTTCACCAAGCTACTCTCTGAAGATAGATTTTACGTGTTAAGAAAAAGGTTTGGAATGTGTAAACTCTCTGATATTATTTCTATATGAATATTCTTTGCTATGTGTCTTTGCATTTCATTTTAGCATGCTCCTTCTATTATGATTCCTTAGAAACTCAATCTTAGTTTGGTAGGTTCCTTCTAGTTTGGAAGGCTCCTTTCAGTTGAATGAGCAAGATTACGCGTGTTCTAAAAATAAGGAGTCATTAATGGTGACGTCTTAGCTTTTTTAAAAGTGCGAATGTAGTATAACAAATCTAAGCATGTGTCTGTCAGAAGATACATAAATGATTACGCTTCCTCTTACTTAGTATAACTTAAGCAAACTTCCTTTGTTTTCTCATCTATGTCATTCTCATTCTCTCTGTGCTCTAACTCTTTGTGTTCTTATTGTCTTCTCAAACTTCACCAAGCTCACCTACAATGGCAAGAATGAAATCAAAATGACAGAAGAAACTTTTGGCCTAAACTTCTAGCCATGAAGAAACACCTTGTCATGAACAAACCTTTGATTCTAATTCCTCATCTTTGTGTCCCATAATAGGTCCTCTAGATACTAATATCGATGTTATCTCTATCTCCTCAAAGCTCCAAACTTCAGAAATACCCACTTGGGAGACCTCATAAGATAAGAAAAGGAAGATTGTTGCTATGTTGTCTCTGGATTATTCTGATTACTCCTCAAATGCCAAAGAAGAAACAATCGAAAAATAATATTCTTTTGACTTAGAAGAAGAAGACGAAAAAGAATAAGGAAAAGAAAAAGGGGAAGAAAAGAAAGAGGAAAGTGAAGAAGAAGAAGAGACTTTCAGCAGGGGGGGGAGTTAATGAAAAATGTGAGATTTCATTTACCTATTCTCTCCCTACCCATTCCTACTCCAAAAACTTCCACAAATCCTAAAACTTGTCCTAAAGAGAAAAAAGTACCTAAAGTGCACTGGGAAATAAATGAAGATGGTTCAAATGAAGAACCCTCTTAGTTGGAAAGAAGACCACAGACTAGAGGAATTGTTTCAGAACAAGCTCCACAAAAAGAAACTGCTGAGGCAGAAGAAAAAGAAAAAGAAGAATCGAAGAAGAGAAAAAGGGAAGAAATAAGAAAAGACAAATTGCCTTTAGTCAAAGAAAATTTTGGGGATGTCATTACAAGAAATGAGCTATTCCTTGTAGAGGATTTATTCGAAGAAATGCAAATTCCTAAGGCTAAAAGAACAAAATTGAAGAAGCTAAAAATTCTTCGGATGGGAGAAGCTTCAGCACTAATGAAGTTATTCCAATCAACGAAGGATGAGGCAAGATGTAAGATGTGCTATAAGAAGAGAAAGGTGGTGACTGGACACAACTTACCTCCCCATCTATTTGATGGTATAGGTATTCCCATCACTCCCTATTTTCTTACTATTGGTTGGGATAATTTCTTAAGCTTGGATGAAACCATGTGTGATGAATTAGTCAAATGTTTTTACGCACATATGAGAAAGGAAGAAATTGATGGAAAACTGGCAATCATCTCATGGGTAAGCAATTGCAAGATTCTGGTTACAGTGGAAATCTTAGGAAACATTCTGGGCATAATTCTTGAAGGTAGGATAGACCTATTGGAGTTATGTAAATATAGTGCCCTGGAATGCAGGTGTATTTAGGATAGACCTGTTAGAGTTATGTAAATATAGTGCCCTAGAAAGCATGTGTATTTACTTATAACTCAATTTTCTTTCAGTTTATTTTTGTAATGAAAATATTTATTATTAATAAAACAAAAGAGTTTGGTTTTATATGTATGAGCATAATAAAACTAGTCATAAGGTACCGAGATTCTTTTGTAAGTAATATACATATACATAGAGATGTATGGGAAACATGTATATTATAAGAATCTAAAATAATGGATTCACAGTTGAATAATCAAGTTGGTCGCTTGATTATGGTTTAGACTGTAGTGTTGCGATTTATCTCCATGTAAGTAAAGGAGTTTACTTCAGGAAAATGACGAGTTTCATATCATGATAGTAGTTGACTGTCGATAATGGCACTATTAAATGAATCTATAATCACGTATGTTTTAATGAATAAAGTAGGTCATTACTTTAATCTTAAAACATACATTTTAGCATTTGCTTAGTATGGACCACAATCTTGATGGGTGGTGAACTCATATGTGTTTCATTATAATTATTGATATGATTAGAATGGATTTTTTACAGAGTATTAATCTAGTATCTCCATGTTGGAATTATTAACTGAAGCATGTATTAGGGATTGGAATTATTAAATAAAGCATGTATTAGGGAATATTCACTTAAATAAAGAGTTTATAGTGATATCATCACTTCTAGATGTTTTACGGGGATAGGTGATTAAATTAGTGCTAGGAGTTTAATGGACCAGCTACCCATGAAATATTATCACCAAGATGAGATCTTGTGTGTTAATCACCATATAGAGTAAAACGGGAGATCTATAAGGAAAAACCAATATAAGGGCAAAATGTTAATTTTACCATTTATTTTGTGGATGGCTATAATAAGGTTCATAATAGGGATTGCAATTGGACATCTTATTTGAAACATATGTTCTCATAATATTTAGTAATTCAAGAGTTCAACTAATTGTCTTTGGTAGAATGACATTTAATTAATAAGCTATAATTAATAATAATGAGCTTAAATTAATTTTGGGCTTATTGGAGCTTGAATTATCTAAGTCTAATAAGATTCCCCACTTGGCTTCAAGGAAGGTTATCAAGCAAAGTAAGAAATATAAATGGAGGTTTTAAAGCCAATGATTGAATGTTGGGCTTGCATTAATTAATGGTTAATTAGAAGCCCAAATGAACATTTAGAAATGGGCTAGACTTTGGTTTAATTTGATTAATTAAATTAAAACAAAATTCTTAAAGAAATGGAAGGTGCAATTTCGATTTTATTAGGGCTAAATGTGCAGCTGAACATTTAGCATTGAATTGGTAAATAAAGATGGTATTTATCATGATTTATCATGATTTATCATCATTAAATAGAGTAATGATCTTACTATTAAATGTTTTAATGGTTGTCTTTTAAGTATGGCATGTAATGTAACCTTTTACCATTCATTTGATTAAAGATGAAAGAGGTGCATTTGATGGATCATCTTCCTTCTTTCATCACTAAAACTAAAATTGACATGTCATTTTAGGTTATTGTTCTTTTCATATAGCCATCTTAAAACAAATGAGAAGAGTCTCATTTAATGGCTTCATTATGTTTGATTAAAGAATGAAGTGATGCATTGGATGCTCTCCACTTCTTCTTTCTTTTCATGAACAACTAAAATTGAAAAGGTGTAAGAGAGGGGTTCTTGCATTTTTTGGATTCTCTCTCTTTTCTTGCATGCATTACCCAAAAACTGCATGAGAGGTGTCTCATCTTTGGCTTCTTTCTTCTAAAAAAAATCTCCTCTAAATATTTCTTCTCCTTTCCCACCAAAAGATCTTGTTAACCAAGTTGTCCAATAAGAACAAGTGGTAG
This sequence comes from Erythroxylum echinodendron, assembly GCA_027575705.1. NCBI lineage: Eukaryota > Viridiplantae > Streptophyta > Magnoliopsida > Malpighiales > Erythroxylaceae > Erythroxylum > Erythroxylum echinodendron. Next base: position 15,880,255 of record JANZXR010000002.1, on the reverse strand, counting down.
ATCGGATTGGTAAGGATACAATAAGGAGAGGATACATTGATAAAGGAAAGGATTCAAAAGCAAGGCTAAAGATGGAGAGGATAATATAGTGAGGAGTTAAAGCTGTAGCAAAAGGAGTCGTAATATGATCTCCATCTTGTTCTTATGATAATTGTGTTTCACATACCATATCATGCATGGCTTGGCATGTTGATTTGGTTAGATTGTTTCCATTGTTTTTTGATTGTTAAAAGAGTTCTAAAATCTATCATTTGAGCTAAATCTTGTATGTTTTATTTTCCGATCCAACAATTGGTATCAGAGCCATGTTTATTATGCATAATTTCAGTTCCTATATGTGATTTATGGGTTGGCAATTATTTTTTGTATACTGCATATTTTTATTTGATAGAAATATATATGGTGTATGTTTTGCTCTTTTGCTCATCCGTAGAATTTATATTTACCGTGAGAGATTTCTTCATTTGGTTTGTAACAAAGAGGATGATCTATCATCACCATGTTTCCCACTTGGCTTCATTTTTCTATTTATTTTGATTTTGTAATGTACAAATTGATATAATGATAAAAATGAAGCAGTCATGGATTGAAGAAATGAAGAGGTAATGGTTTCGATGTATCCTTTTGTGTATTGACATAGTTTAGGTTTTGTGAAAACCAAAATGCTGCATTTTTGTTTCAATGAATCAAGTTTAAGTTTTTATGTAAAAACTGCATTTTTGTTTCAATGAATCAAGTTTCGGTTTTTATGTAAAAACAAGTGCTGGATTTTTGTTTCAATGAATCAAGTTTCGGTTTTGATTAAAAACAAAGTGCTGGTTTTTTGTTTTAATGGAACATTTTTCAGTTTTAATGAAAACAAGTACTAATTTTCATTTGTTATCACAAAGATTCGGATTTATGAAAATCTAGTGTTGGATTTTTTGTTTTCAAAGTGACAAATTTTGGTTTTATAAAATGCCATTACACATTTTTTACTGAATGGACTAGGTCAAGTGAGCGAGGAGTTCAAAGCGGAAGATCTAAGTCCAAGAAGATTATTTTGGGCCTAAAAGCTTTGTAAATTTTTTTATGTTCTAGGATGGGCAATCAAAAGTGACTTATTAGTTCATGAGATGCATGGATGCAAATAATATGTGATATTATGTGATTGTATGCCATTTAGAAAATTACCAACCCTAGGGTTTGTCATATATTCATTTTGTATGAGATATATAATGAAAAAATATAGGATGGATAATAAATTGCTTCGACACAAGATGGTATTTATTAAAACCTAAAGCCCAAAAAGATTGAGTGGGATAGGATTCCCATGTGAGAGCCATGGTCTCCATATGATGGCCCATTGTATGTGGTGAAATGTTACTCGCCACCGAAGGACATGGATCCTAGATCTTACATGGTTTGGGTCTCCTAAAGGATAAGTCAACTCATTGGTAGCAAATGCGACCTCCCAACGAGGCATTATTTGCAAGTACCTTTAGTGGATGAATCAAATGGTTATACACTCAACATAGTTTATCAAATAACTTGCCCATCGTAGCTCTGTTGATGAATTGTTTTCACTATGGTGAGATGGGCCACTGGAAAAGAAACTGTGCGGTCTAATTTGAGTTCCTTAAAAGCAAACAAGTTATGAGTTTCCTAAGTTTATTAGGAACTAGAAATGTGGCAAAATCATCTGATTCTTGGATATTAGATTCTAGAGCTACTAACCATGTTTGTAATTTTTTGTAAGGGATCTAACAAAGTAGAAGACGTCTTAAAGGCTAGTTTCAAGTTAAGATAGCAAATGGATCCTTTCGGTAGATCAGTGGGAGTTATTATCTTAAATTTTCATATTGGTTATAGGTTATATTTAGAGGATGTTTACTACATCCCAATGATTGTAAGGAACATCATTTCTGTTTTTTATTTAATAAATTCTAGTTATTCCTTATATTTTGAAAATGTTGTTTCAATATATGAGAATAAGGATTTTATTTGTAATGCAACGATTAAACAGGGTTTGTTCTTTATAGAACCTATGAAAGGCTCACTAAATACCACATAATTAATAAAACCAAGACATTTCAATGACTCTAGCATTAATTCAAAATATCCGTGGCACTTAAGAATGAGTCGTATCAATCAGAAAAGACTTGATAGTTTAGCAAAGGATGGGATCCTTATGGGCTTGGATAATGATCCATTACCGATATATGAATCTTGTTTTGAAGGAAAAATGACCAAGGCCTCATTTCCTTATAAAGGAAGTGGATCTGAATCTACGTTGGACTTGGTAAATACAGATGTGTGTGGGCCCATACATGTACAAGCTTGAGGAGGTTATGAATACTTCATAACCTTTACTGATGATTACTCAAGACATGGTTATTTGTATTTGAAGCATAATAGAGGGAATCCTTTGAAAAGTTCAAAGAATTAAAAGCCAAAGTTGAGAAGCAGCTCGACAAGCCATTAAAACAACTTTGATCGGATCGAGGTGGTAAGTATTTATCTAAAGTGTTCCAACAATTTCTAATTGACGATAGAATTGTTTCCAACTTATCATCTCCTCAAACTCCTCAACAGAATGGTGTAGTTGAAAGGAGGAATAGGATTCCATTGGAAATGGTAAGATCAATGATGTCCTATGCTAGCCTCCAGAATCGTTCTGGGGATATGCCATACAAATGGCAACATATCTTCTCAACTTTGCTCCATCCAAATCGGTGCTTAAAACACCTAGGGAGTTGTGGACTGGTCGAGTGCCTTCACTGCGGCACTTGAGGACTTGGGGCTACCCAACCCATGTTGTAAAATGGATTCAAGTCAGAAGTATGTTTATTTGTAAGATATCTTATGGGTACTCGAGGGTACTATTTTTACAGTCCTCAAGATAGGAATGTATTTTTGTCGACAAATGTGACCTTCTTAGAGGAAGAATTTGTGAGAAATCACGAAGGAAAAAGTGAATTAGTACTAAAAGAGTGAACTATTTCATCTAATTCAAGAGTTGATATAGATATAACAGCACAAGATGTTGAAATGGATTCAAGAGTTGAAATAGAAGAGCAACCTGAACATTAAGTAGTGCGTAGACGTAGTGGGAGGGTTATGAGACAGCCAAATAGGTATTTAGGTCTAGGAGAAGGCTTAATTGTCATCTTAGACCAAGAAGAAACGAATCCCATTACGTATACACAGGCTATTAATGATGTTGTTCTAGAAAAATGGCTCAAGGCGATGGAATCAAAAATAGATTCCATGTACGCTAATGAAGTCTAGATCCTTGTAGATCTACCACCAAGTATAAAAACCATTGGGTGTAAATGTATCTACAAAAGGAAAAGAGGATCAGATGAAAAGGTAGAGACCTTTAAAGCTAGATTTGTAGCTAAGGGGTATACTCAGAAAAAGGGTATAAACTATGAGGAGACTTTTTCTCCGGTTTCCATGCTTAAGTCCATCAGGATTCTTTTGGCCATAGCAGCCTATTTCAATTATGAAATATGGAAAATGGACGTCAAGACCACATTTCTTAATGGGGATCCTGAGGAGACCATTTATATGGCCCAACCAGAAGGTTTTGTTAAGCCAGGTAATGAGCATAAGGTATGTAAGTTGCAAAGGTCCATAGCAAGCATCTGGGTCTTCGAACATTAGGTTTGATAAGTCTATCAAAACCTATGAATTTATACAAAAACTAGATGAGCCTTGTGTTTATAAAAGAATACAAGAACGCAAGGTTGCTTTCCTAATCCTATATTTTGATGACATTCTACTCATTAGGAATGATGTGGGAATGTTATCTACAGTTAAGCGATGATTGAATGAACAGTTTTCAATGAAGGATTTGGGAGAGGCTAACTATGTTCTAGGGATCAAGCTTATGAGGGACTGTAAGATCAAATATATAGCCTTATCTTAATTAACCTAAATTGAGAATATGCTCAATAAGTTCGCCATGCAAGATTCCAAGAGGGGTTTTGACACCTACTAGACAGGAAATCAGACTTTCAAAAGAACAAGCACCTAAAACCTAAGAGGAGATTGAACGCATATATAACATTCCATATGCTTTAGCTGTTGGAAGTTTAATGTATGCAATGCTTTGCACTAGATCGGATATCTGTTACATAGTGGGACTGGTAAGTAGATTTTAGTCCAATCTAGGAATAGAGCAATGGACTGCGGTTAAGTGCATACTGAAGTATATTTGTAGGACGAAGAACTTAATGCTTGTTTACTCTAGAAGTAATCTTATTCTGACGGGATATACAAATTTTGATTTTCAATCAGATATTAATTCAAGGAAATCAAATTCTGGCTCTATATTTGCTTTAAGAGGTGTAGCAATAGTATGGAGGAGTATCAAGCAATCTTGTGTTGCTGATTTGACTATGGAGGCTGAGTATGTTGTTGTTTGTGAAGCAGCAATGGAAGTAGTCTAGCTCTACAAGTTCCTAAATGATTTGGAGGTAGTTCCAGAGGCAGAAAAAGCCATTACACTTTATTGTGATTATAGTGGGGCAGTGCTTAATTCTAAAGAACCTCAGAACTATAAAGCTGCCAAACACATTAAGAGAAAGTATCATCTCATAAGGGAGATAATACAATATGGTAAGGTGAATGTGGTAAAGATTCTCACAGAGCAAAACCTTGCTGATCCATTTATGAAAATGCTGTCTCAAAAGAGTTTTAAGGATCACCTAGCAGGGAGGAAAAGAGGGATAAGTCAAACTTGCTTTAGGGAAAGTGGGAGATTGTTGGAGTTATGTAAATATAGTGCCCTGGAAAGCAAGTGTATTTACTTATAACTTAATTTTCTTCCAATTACTTTTTGTAATGAAAATATTTATTATTAATAAAAGAAAAGAGTTTGGTTTTATATGTCTGAGCATAATAAAACTAATCATAAGGTACCGAGATTTTTTTGTAAGTAATATACATATACATAGAGATGCATAGGAAACATGTATATTATTAGAATCTAAATTAATTGATTCACAGTTGAATAATCAAATTGGTCGTTTGATTATGGTTTAGACTGTAATGTTGCTATTTATCTCCATATAAGTAAAGAAGTTTACTTCAATGGCATGATGAGTTTCATATCATGATAGCAGTTGACTATTGATAATGGCGCTATTAAATGAATCTGGAATCACATATGTTCTAATGAATAAAGTAGGTCTTTACTTTTATCTTAAAACATACATTTTAGCATTTACTTAGTATGGACCACAACCTATATGAGTGGTGAACTCATATGTGTTTCATTATAAGTCTTGATATGATCGGAATGGATTTGTTATAGAGTTTTAATCTAGTGTCTGCATATTGGAATTATTAATTGAAACATGTATCAGGGAAAATTCACTCAAATAAAGAGTTTATAGTGATCTTGTATATTAATCACCATATAGAGTAAAACAAGAGATCTTGAAGGAAAAACCAATATAAGGGCAAAACAATAATTTTACCCTTTGTTGTGCAGATGCCTATAATAAGGTTCATAATAGGTTTTGCAATTGGACATTTTATTTGAAATATGTGTTCTCATAATATTTAGTAATTCAAGAGTTCAACTAATTCTCTTTAGTGGAATGACATTTAATTAATAAGCTAGAATTAATTCTAATGAGATTAAATTAATTCTAGGCTTATTGGAGCTTGAATTATCTAAGTCCAATAAGATTCCCCACTTGGCTTTAAGGAGGGTTATTAAGCAACGTAAGAAATATAAATGGAGGTTTTAAAGCCCATGACTGAATGTTAGGCTTGCACCAATTAATGTTTAAGTAGAAACGCAAATGAACATTTAGAAATGGGCTATATTTTGGTTTAATTTGATTAATTAAATTAAAACAAAATTCTTAAATAAATGGAAGGTGCAATTTCGATAAATTAGGGCATTGAATTGGTAAATAAAGATGATATTTATCATGCTTTATCATCATTAAATGGAGTAATGATCTTATCATTAAATGGTTTAGTGGTTGTCTTTTAATGATGGCATGTAATGTAACTTTTAGCATTCATTTGATTAAAGATGAAAGAGGTGCATTTGATGGATCATCTTCCTTCTTTCATCACTAAAACTAAAATTGACATGTCATTTTAGGTTATTGTTCTTTTCATATAGCCATCTTAAAACAAATGAGAAGAGTCTCATTTAATGGCTTCATTATGTTTGATTAAAGAATGAAGTGATGCATTGGATGCTCTCCACTTCTTCATTCTTTTCATGCATAACCGAAATTGACAAGGGGTAAGCGAGGGGTTTTTGCATTTTTTTGACTCTCTCTCTTTTCTTGCATGTGTTAGCCGAAAATTACATGAGAGGTGTCTCAACTTTGACTTCTTTCTTCTAGGAAAAATCTCCTCTAAATATTTCTTCTCCTTTCCCACCAAAGGATCTTGTTAACCAAGTTGTTCAAGAAGAACAAGTGGTAGTTTGGATTGGTTGAGGATGAAACAAGGAGAGGATACATTGACAAAGGAAAGGATTTAAAAGCAAGGTTAAAGAAGGAGAGGATGGCACAACGAGGAGTTAAAGTTTTAGCAAAAGGAGTCAGTAATATAATCTTCATCTTGTTCTTATGATAATTATTTTCCATATACCGTATCATGTATGGCTTGGCTTGTTGATTTGGTCTTCCGCTATGTTTTGATTTCTCAAAAAGTTTTGAAATCTACCTTTTTAGCCAAATCTTACATGTTTTATTTTCTGATCCAACAAGACCTTCCTTATCATAAGTGGGACATTGCTGACATTGATTTGGGAGAAGTAGTTGATAGTTATGATTGGCATTAGGGTTCAATTTGTTATGTATTTAGTGTTAGTTTGAGTGTTGAGCGTGTATTTATGAATTACTATTATAAATTTACAACAAATCCTAATAAAGCTGTATATTTGTCCAAAGACTCCTATTTCACTAATTTTGCAAGCTAATGATTATTTATAACTTAATAGACTATGTTCAAAATTAAATAAATTTCACTCCATCTAAGCTATTGATACATTCATACAGCTCACAAAATACAACCTAATAACTATCATACAATGTGCAAAAATCACAATCAATAGCAAAACACATAATCCCTCGCCACACTTGAGCAAGACCTTGTCCTTAATGTGAGAAGAGAGCAACCACGAACATAAAAGAAAAATATAATTTAAAGTAGACAGAAAATAAAATAAAAATAAAAATAAAAATTATAACTGATGCTAATTTGAAAAAGAAAAACTGAATGGAAAATTTGGGTTAGACATAAATCCTATAAAGATGAAGTTGGTGATGGTGTTGGAGGCAGCAATTGAATGCCCTGAGCCTCGAAATATCTGTGGATTCAACGGATATCTCGTCTTTGGCGTCTTTGTGTCTAGGCCATCTCCTTCATCATTCTAGTGTTCTCTACAAGTGTTTTGTTGTTTTCGAAGATCGCATTGAGAACTTCCTTCCAGCCTTGCTCTTCTTACTCTTCTCAGATTCTTCATTGGACTTTTCTTCCTGCCGAGGTGGCATTGAGCTCGAACTCGCCTGGCTTGCCCTGATTCAGACATGTGTCTTCAGCCCATCATAAGTGATGATGGTTTAGGAATTTCGGGAGATGAATAGTTAATCCGCTAAGTTCCATGCCAAAATATTCTGCAATGGTAGACATTATATACCCCATTCCTAGATTGTTGTTCCTCTTGCATGGAGTCGCAACAATGGCATTCAGCACATATGTGGATGTGCATACTAGAATCTTGTGGTCCATGCTTCACAGCATAAAAAGTTTCTTTGTGGAACACTTGTTGGTTTCAGTTTTGTCAAAAACTGGCTGACACATAAATTTGTGCAGCAACAAGTGTTCATGGGACCTTACGATGTTGTTATAAGCATTCTTGGTATGAAATTGCTCAATTCCAATAAGCTCATTCTAATATTGAGAAGGACAAAAATTTTCATGATGATTGATGATGGAGGGTTCGGGGAATCCACACATCTCCCACATGATTCTATATTTAATTCATAGGCTCATCCTCCTAGCCTAAACCACAGTGCTTTGGGATTCTTAGGGTTATAATTCAAGGAAATGAAAAATTCCAATGTGAGCTCCTGATGGACAGGAAATTGGAATCGTATGAATTGGGCCTAATGGATCCTCTCAGCTAGGTCTTCTACTCGCTAACGCAACTCTAGCCTATCGAATATGTCAAAATCCAAGTACTTGGGAAATACAATTTTTCTAGCACTAAGGGATTGGAAACAAGTACCTTCCTCCTCTATGTGGATCTGGAAAGGCGAGCCAAAGTCTACTGTGCAGTTTCTTCGTCCACGTCTCATAACTTGCTGTCGTCTATATAGCTCTCTTCGGGATGATTTTTTAATGCACAACATAATTGGGTAGAATTTGGAAGAAAATTGGAATGTTGAAATTTTTAGAGAGATGTGAGAGCTTTTGTGGCTTTGAAGTCTAGATAGATAAAGTTAAAATGAAAGTGAAGTTAAAACTGAATATATAGGTGGTTAAAAGGGTAAAATGGTAAAAAATTTAAAAAATTTGCATCCTCTTTATTACTGCCCAGTTAGGGATGTCAATTATGGCCTGCCCCGGCCCGTTTTTAGCCCAGTTTGGCAGGCTACCAACTGACCATGGTCCATCCGAGCTAGGCCACGATCGGCCTGGCAAGGCCTATGGCCCGTCCCTTTTTTCCAAAATAATGTCATTTTGAATTCCTTTTTTAAATAAATTGACGGGCCATCTCGGTCAGGCCTGCCAGTGGCCCAACGGGCTATAGCCTGGTCCCTAGGTTCATGGGAAAGGGCGGCTGGCCCATTGACATGCCTATTCCCAGTTGCAATCCACGATCGTAACCTGCGACTTTCCCACACTTCATTTTTTTCTCTTTTATTCTTTCTCCAATCTTTTCAATTTCACTTATTGATTCTTTTGTAGTCCCTTTTTACCTCTCTTTACTGGCTTGCTCAGTCCATCCACTTTATTTCGAAATCCTATTACTTCTTCATTTTATTCAAAATGAAAATAGTCCTAACTATGAAATTCAAATGTTTGAACCCAAACAATCAAAGAACTACTTTTTCATGGGTTGCCTCCTATGTAGCGCTTCTTTTAATGATGGTATCTTGACGTTCCTTTAAGCTCACTGTAGTCAAAATGAATAATGCGATGGTAGCGTCATCATTAATCTCAAAGTTTTAACTTTAGCTACCATGCTTACAGTCCCCATCTTCCTTGCAATTGTCTTTTCCTTGTCTTCTTCTTCGCGAGCACTTCTTCCTGAATGCATTCCCAGGATCCTCGATATCCTCCCATTTTCCTCGAGGTTTAGGTTTTTTTCTATTTTGCGGAGGTAAAGGAGATCATTAATCTCTCCATGACACTTGGAAGGTTATCTGCTCTTTTCCTATCCTCAGAGTCAATTTACCCCCATCAACATTAATGATTGAAGGCGTAGTAGCGAAGAGTGGTCGTCTAAGAACTATTGGGGTATCTACATCTTCTCCAATGTCCAATATGTAGAAGTCAGTGGGAAAGATATATTTTTCAATCTTTACTTGCACATGCTTTATAATCCCCATTGGTTTGTGCATCATTTTATCTGTCGTCTTTACCAAAAACTTAGTGGGCACTAACTCCCTTTACCCCAACTTCAGACTAAAGGTGTAGGGCATCGTATTTTTAGTCCTTCCTAGATCCAAAAATGCCCTATCTATCATAATTCTATTGATACTATAGGTGATGAAAAAAAAAGCCATAAGTCCTCTTTCTTTTGAGCGATGTTAGGGTTCTCTTCCGATGTCTGCTCCTTAATCTTCTTCTTGACAGATTCCTTTATTGTGAGCTTCATTTGTATTTGTTCCGTCACTTCTTCGATCTTGTTTTGCTCACTCTCCTCTAACGTCCTTGCCACTCTCTTTGCATTTAACTCTCACTGAGTTAAAATAGGGAATGGAAGTACATGTCGAGTTGCCTTAATTGACTCGATCACTAGTTCGCTTAAAAGGTCTTCTTGATCTTTCCTTTTATCTCCTTCTCTCTGCACCTTCTCCAGTTCTTCACCCTGGGTCTGACTGATGACCATAATCCTTTCCTTCATATTAGACTCAGTGTTGCTTAGAAGAGTTCCAACATTCTGAGTGGTCATTACCTCTGCTAATTGGCCTAATTGGACCTTGAGATTATATATGGATGAGGCGTGGTTCTTCGTTACTTGCTCAAATTTTTTCTCAAGCCTCCTATGTGCTTCTTCCATGCCCAAGATCTTATGTAAAATCTTATCCAATTTCAATTCCATCAAGCTTGCTTTATCTTGCTGGAAGGCTGATTGTCCTTGAGGCCTGAACTGTTCTCCATTGCTGTTCGACCAGAAGAAGTTAGCGCGGTTCTTCCACCTGTGGTTATAAGTGTTATAGTAAGGATTGTTACCCCCTCCTTGTTTATATTGTGCCCCCATGTAGTTCACTTGCTCCAGAGTGTCTTCTTTCAATAGGTATCAATCCACGGTGTCATGGTCTAACTATTCATAAAGTTCACACTTCAATTGTACGGACTTCACTGAAGCTGAGGACGATGCCTTCATATTGTTAAATTGTCATGTCAAATTGTCGATCTCAATCATTTGATCGACCGTGACGATTCCCTTCTGCTGTCTAAAAGTAGTTGGTTGTCTACTTTGCTCATTCGTTTATAAGCAGCTGCTACTTTCCATCTCCTCAATCAACTCCTCTGTTTCATCAACAGTCTTTTGCATCAAGGATCCTCTTGACGCTGCATCGATCATGCCTCTCGTTGGTGGGTTCACTCCATTGTAAAAAGTTTGCAAAAGGAACTCCTTTGGTAGGTTATGATGCGGTTAGTTCCTTTACAAATCCTTATATCTCTCTTACGCTTCATAGATTGACTCCTTGTCACCTTGTTAGAAATTGGTGATTTCCTTTATAATCTTGGCGGTTTTTGTCAATGGGAAATACTTGTCCAAGAAAGCACACATACACTGATTCCATATAGTGATGTTAGTTGGGCTTAGTGAATGATACCAAGCCTTCACTCTATCTCTAAGAGTGAAAGGAAACAACCTGATTCTAACTGCATCCTATGGCATCTGATGATACTGAATGGTATCACAAATCTCGAGGAAATTGACTATATGCATATTTGGATCCTCGTTAGCAAATCCGTATAATTGCACGTTCTATTGAAGCATATTGAGGAGTGTGGGTTTCATCTCGAACGATGCTGCCTGCTACCACTCCTTAGTTTGACGGGTTAAACCCCAGCCTTATGAAGTCCATCAGGGTCCTCTGTTTCCATCCTTGGATCACTTCCTGATCCATATTTTGTTGGAACTCCTCAGCCATTGTTGATTTTCTGATCTCTGCTTTTTTCCTCGCCGAGCTTTCCTAACAGTTTGTTTTAGTCGAGTAATATCTAAATCTAGAATCTCCGCTACATGACTCAAACCTCTTGTGACTTTTGTGTTCATGCAAGAGAACGAATTTTAAAGTGAAACCAAAGAATCGAAAACAAAATTAAAAACTAATCTAATGCCTTAAACTATAGAACTAAACCATCGTCTCCCCAATAACGGTGCCAAAAACTTGATCACAAGATTATGTATGCTAAGTTTTAATATTATTTACCTTGATATTTTCACAAGCGTAAAGGTCGTTCGCATAGTACTTAAGGTATCATTCCCATAAGGAGGGTTAATCTAATCTTAAAATATAAAGCTTGAATAAATTTTATAATAAATCAAAATAAACAACTAATGTAGAAATTAACCAATCAAACAATCAATATCAAAAATTGAACTCATAAAATATAAACAAAATAGCAATTTTGCACAACCTAATCCAGAATCAACCTAGAAACTACCAATTAAGAGAAAAGGGGTTTAATCTGAATTAATGAAAATCTAATCAATTATGTAATTATCGAATTACTAGGTCTAGATGGTTCTAGGGTGGATTACTCTCTCTCGAGTTATAATCTTTAACCTTAATTTGTAATCCTTAATTTAAATTATGGAGTTGTAATCTCTCGATATCCATTTTACCTAAAACCTAAATTAGTTATGAATTTGTCTAACAACCTACCGGAAACTTATGCTCGGTCTCTCATTACACGATTTTACCAGTTTAAATAAATTCTTATCTATCAAACTACCTAACTCTCGTTAGCGCAATTTGATGATATTCACTCAATTAACCCTCCCAATTTATTACCAAATTGTTAAGCATAGGTATTGATTCACAAATAACTCAATGAAAACACAATAAATCAAGCTTCATTAATCTCAAGAATTAAAATCCCGAAAGTGAGTTTAGATAAAATCGACATTCAATAATTAACTATTCTCAATGATTATCCCAATTCTATACATCAATAAAATTGAAATAAAATGGAAAATACTGTCGGAATGGGCTCGTAGAGGCAGCGACGACAGGAAACCACCTTTTTTGGGAAGTACTTCGTGTCAAGCTTCTTCTCCATATCTCTCTTTCTTTGTCTCCTTCCTCAAATCTCTTGATATGCTCTCTAGGGTTTTGGAATTGAATGATGAAAAAAGACTACTCTTCTATTCTTTAATGTTCTATTTATATCTTAGAAGCCCTAGGTTGATTCGGGGCTAAAATGGTCCAAAAGGTCCCACAAAATTTGACATTTTCAGCTATTTTCATGTCTGTCCGATGTAGGCCACAATTGAGGCTAGCACCTACCTTCTTTGCCACAATCGTGGCTCAAAGTGCACGATCGTGGCCTGGTTTAAAGCTCTCTGTCACGATTGTGACTAAAAGTGCACGATCGTGGCCTTGGTCCTGTCAGCTCACCTCTTTTTGTCACGATCGTGGTCTATTATGCCACAATCATGGACCATATTTTTGGCCCGAAACTCTTCGAAACTTATCTATTTTTTGTTGTTTACCCTAAAACACTAACAAATATATCAAGGTACCTAAAAAATATAACAGTTAAGCTCTATAAAAACACTTAAACACATAAACTAACACATCTAAAATATAAATACATACTAAACACTCAAATTAACACTAATTACTTAACAAATTAAACCCTAAAACACAATGCATATCATAACTATCAGGAGGCGATAGTTTAGTTCTATAGTTTAAGGTGTTAGCTTCATTTTTAATTTTTGTTTTCATTTCTTTCATTTTATTTCAAAAATTGTGCTTTTGTATGAACACAAAAGTCACGAGAGGTTCGAGTCGTGCATCGAAGATGTTAGATTTAGATATTAATTTACTAAAACAATTAGGAAAGCTCGGCGAAAAAAAGAAGAAGAGATCAGAAAATCGTCTATAGCTGAGGAGGTTCAACAGAATATGGATCTGGAAAAGAACTAAAGACAGCAGTAGAGGACCCTGATGGACTTCAACAGGCTAGGGTTCAACGTAGCGAACCAAGAAGTAGCTAGGCCGGTTGTTCAAGTGGCCTCGTTCGAAATTAAACCTGCACTTCTCAATATGCTTCAATAGAATGTGCAATTCTAAAGATTGGCTAATGAGGATCTGAATGCACATATAATTAGCTTCCTAGAAATCTGTGATACATTTCGATATCATCAGATGCCGAAGGATACAGTTAGAATTAGACTGTTTCCTTTTACTGTTAGAGATAGAGCGAGGGCTTTCATTGAGTCTAGTTAAAATCACGATGTGAGATCAGTTTGTATGTGCTTTCTTGGACAAGTATTTCCTGTTGACGAAGACCACCAAGATTATAAAGGAAATCACCAATTTCCAACAAAGTGACAAGGAATCAATCTATAAAGCGTGGGAGAGATATAAGGACTTGCAACAGAAGTGTCAACATCATAACCTACCAAAAGAGTTCTTATTGCAAACTTTCTACAATGGAGTGAAGCCACCGACGAGAGGCACGATCGATGCAGCTTAAGGAATATCCTTAATGTAGAAGAAAGTCGATGAAGCAGGGGAGTTGATAGAGGAGATGGTAAGCAACAACTGTTTGTGGACAAATAAGAGAAGTAGGCAACCTGCTACTTTCAGAGAGAAGAAGGGTATTATTACGAAGATCGACAATTTGACGAGACAGCTCAATAGAATGAAGACGTTATCCTCAACTCCGGTGAAGGCTGTACATTTAAACTGTGCTTTGTGGACACATAGACCATGACACTGTGGACTGCTATTTGATGAAAGAAGACAATCAGAAGACAATCAGAAGCAAGTGAACTATATGGGAGTGCAATATGGTTGAGGTAGGGGTAACAATCCCTACTCCAACACTTACAACCCCAGGTAGGAGAATCACCTAAACTTCTCTTGGTTGAACAACACTGGCAGACAATTCAGACCTCAGTGACCTTCGGGCTTTTAGCAAGATAAACCTTGGACAAGATTTTGGATAAGATTGAATGTATGGATGATGCATACAGGAGGCTCGAGAGCAAATTCGAGCAAGTAATAAAGAACCGTGCCTCATCTATACACAATTTAGAAGTCCAAGTGGGCCAATTCGTAGATGCAATCTCTACTCAAAATGTTAGAACCCTTCCAAGTAACACCGAGTCTCAAACCTAGGATGAAGAACTAGAGAGATAAAGGGAAGGCTCAAGAAGACCTCCAAGAGAGCCAGTGGTTGAGTCAATTAAGGCAACTTGACATGTATTTCCATTCCCTATTCTAGTATAGCGGGAGTTAAATGCAAATAGGGCATCTAGGAACCTATATGAGATTGAATCAAATAAGGTCAAGGAAATGACGGAATAAGTACAGACAAAGCTCACATTAAAGGAGTATGTCAAAAAGAAGGTTAAGGAGCAAACATCAGAAGAGAACCATAACATCGCACAGAGGAAAGAGTACCTAGGGGACTTTTTCATCCCCTACAGTATCAATAGAATTATGATAGACAGGGCATTCACAGATCTAGGAGCGAGTATAAACATGATGCCTTATACCTTTAGCCTAAAGTTGGGGTTAAGAGAGTTAGTACACACATAGTTTTTGGTAAAGACAGCCGATAGAACGATGCAAAAATCGATGGGGTATAAAGGATGTGCAAGTAAAAGTTGATAAATATACCTTTCCCACAGACTTCTGCATATTGGACATTGAAGAAGATGTAGAGACCTTGATGGTTCTTAGATGACCATTCCTAGCCACTGCACAATCAATCATTGATGTTGATGGGAGAGAATTAACTCTGAGGATAGGAAAAGAACAAATAACCTTCCTAGTGTCACGAAGAGATTACGGATCTCCTTTACCTTTAAAGAATAGCAAAGAACCTAAACCTCGAGGCAAATAGGAGGATATTGAGGATCTTGGGAATGCATTCAGGAAAACGCTCGCGAAGAAGAAGGCGAGGAAAAGAGAATTACAAGGAAGATGGGAATTGTATCTTGGTAGCTAAAGTTTAAACTTTGATATTAATGATTACACTACCATCACACCATTCATTCCAACCACTGTGAGTTTAAAGGAATTTCGAGCTACTGATATTAAAAGAAGCGTTGCATGGGAGGCAACCCATGAAAAATTAGTTGCTTGTCATTCTTGTTAGAACGTTTGAATTTTATAGTTAGGATTATTTTTGTTTTGAATAAAATGAAAAAGGAATATGATTTGTGAATAAAGTTGATGAATTAGGCAAGCAAGTAAAGAGAGGTAAAAAGGGGCTAAAAAAAATCAAGAAATAAAATTGAAAATATTGGAAAAAAATAAAAGAAGAAAAAACAAGAAGTGTGGGAAACCCACTAAGCCACGATCGTTGTTTGCGGCTATGCAAAACAAGGGAAGCATGTAGTTTTTATTAGATTTTTACCATTTTACCTTTTTAACCACTATGTATTTAGTTCTAACTTCACTTTTACATTCACTTTCATTTTCACTTTATCTCTCTAGACTTGAAGCTTACAAACACTTTCACATCTCTCTAAAAATTTCAAACTTCCAATTTTCTTCCAAATTCTACTCAATTCTCAAAAATTATGCCACACATTAAACAATAAGCCTGATGGGAACAATTAGGACAAATTCAAGTTGCGGGACGTGGACGAAGAAACTGAGCAATAAACTTTGTCGTTCCTTTCCCAATTTACACAAAGGAGGAAGGCATCCATTTCTGAACTCTTAATGCTAGACAGATTGTAGTTCCCATATACTTTGATTTTGAAACACTTGATAGGCTAGAGTTATGTGAGAGAGTAGAAAATTTAGCGGAGAGAATCTAGTGTGCCCAATTTATACGGTTCCAATTTCTTGTCTATCAGAAGCTTATATTGAAAATTTTCACTTCACTAACTTATAACCCTAGGAACCTAAGGAATTGTGGTTTAGGTTGAGAGGAAGAGCTTATGAATTGAATGGAGAAATCATGTACGATATTTGTGGATTCCCCGAATCCTTCATCATCGATCAACATGAGGATTTCCATCCTTTTAAATATTGGAATGAGCTTACTGGAATTGAGTAATTTCATGCCAAGAATGCTCATAACAATATAATACAGTCCCATGAACACTTGTTGCTGCATAAATTCATGTGTCAGCAGGTTTTTGACAAAACTGAAACCAACAATTATTCCATAAAGGAACTACTTATGTTGTGGTGTATGGACCACAGTATTCTAGTGTGCACATCTACACATGTACTAAATGCTATTGTTACGACTTCGTGTAAAAGGAGCAACAGTCTAGGAATAGGGTATATAGTGTCTGCCATTATGGAATATTTTGGTGTAGACCAGAGTGGAATAGCTGTTCATCTCCCTGAATTCCTAAACCATCACCACTTATGACGGGCTAAAATCCTTAAGTCCCACAACATAGAACTTAGGTATATTATCCAGAAGACACATGTCAGAGTTAGGGCCAGTTAGGCAAGCTCAAGTTCAGCCCCACCATGACAAACAGAGGAGGACTCTACCAGTGAAGAATCAGAGGAAGAGGAAGAACATGGCTGGAAGGAAGTTCTAGATGTGTTCTCCGAAACCAAAAAAACAATTGTGGAAAACACTAGAATGATAAAGAAAATGGCTCGACTACAAAGATGCTAGAGCTGGGATATCTATCAGATCCACAGATATTTCGAGGCACAAGGCAGTCAATTGCCACCTTCGACACCATCACAACGTCAATCTCCATAGGATTTGTGTCTAAACCATTTATTTTTCTTTTTCAAATTAGACTTCAGTTCTAACTTTTATGTTTAGTTCTATTTTATTTTCTGTTTACTTTAATTTCTGTCTTTTCTTTTATGTGTTGTTTGTTCCCTTTGTACATTGAGGACAATGTGTTGTTCAAGTGTAGAGAGGGGTTATATGTTTTAGTTTTTTTGTGATGTTGTATATTATATGATAGTTATTAGGTTGCATTGTGTGAATTGTTTGAAAGTGTCAATGGCTTAGATAGAGTGAAATTTATTTAATTTTGAACATAGTTGATTAGGTTGTGAATAATCATTAGCTCATAAAACTAGTGAATTAGGGGTCTTTGGATGAATATATAGCTTAATTAGGATTTAGTGTAAATTTAGCACCTTATAGGTTGTCACATTCATTTATAATTTGAGGCCTTTCAACTTAAGTAGATTAACTAGTATTTTTCATGGAATTAAGTAGCTAAAACAACAAAGTAGGCAATAATAATAAAAAACTGTATTTTGATGTTAAATAAATCACTATTCCACTGACTTTCGGGTTATGAATAAAGCTAGTAGCTAGTTAAAAATGTGATATAGCTGAATAACTGGATCGTCACGTATCACAAATGCGTTCCTTCGTGTCAAAAAGCTATAAGGACATTTCAACCAAGCTGGTTAATAAAAATGACTTAGTTAAGTAATCGGATCGATACTTATCACCAATGTTTGCCTCTGAGTAAAAGACTAAGTCCTTGCTAAAATAAATGAAAAAAAGTGTGTTCTTAATAAAAACTACTAGACTTGTAATAAGCTTGATTTTTCATAGAAATATACTTAGGAACAGTTACAAAGTTTGAAAGAACAAAGAATTATTAATGTGCGTGTGCAATTGAAAAGGTAAATAAATCAACCCTTAGATCTCAATTAATTTGTATATTTAGTTCAAAGCTCTTAAACATAGATTTTGAATGTTAATGATTAGATATAACTTGTATGACTGTGTTTAAGATTAAATTTATTTCATGAAGTTAAAACCATTGCGCCATTGTTGCATTGTTTGTTATTTGTTATTTCATTTGCTTGAGGACAAGCGAACGTTTAAGTATGGGATGTTAACAGTTGTGATTTCCATTATGTTTTAGGGTTCAATTTGTTACGTATTTAGTGTTAATTTGAGTGTTGAGTGTTTATTTATATTTTAATTGTGTTAGTTTATGTGTTTAAGTGTTTTTATGGGTTAGTATGAGTCTTTAAGCTTAAATGTTATGTTTTTGAGGTACCTTGATGTATTTGTTAGTGTTTCAGGGTCAACGGCAAGGAACAGAGAAGCTTCAGAGAATTTCAGGCCAAAACCATGGCCCACGATTATAGCACAATAGGCAATGATCGTGACAGAAAGATGCGAGCCACCATGATTGTTAGTCTTAGGTCTTAGTACTTATTTCATGGCTACATTATGTGAGGATTAGGTGAAGATCAAGTGAGAAGCAGGCAGGAAGCTCAAAGTTGTAATGAGAAACTCAAATCAGTTACTTTCCTAGAAGCTTTCCAACATATACCCTATCCAGTGACATTGTCTTGCAAAAATCATATATCTCAATTCTAACGTCCAAAAATTTCAATATTTATACCATTGGAAAGATATGAGGATAAGATACAACTTTCATGAAGACAAATTTGTCTTATTCCATCTATATCAATACGATATAATCATTGAAATCAGGACACAATTTTCGTCAGAGATAGCACTGCAGCCTCTGCCAGCACTAGTGACGTTATCGTGTGAAGGCAATATCTCTTTATTTCCGAGTCAAAAAATTACATAAAATACAATTAGAAAGATAAGAGACGAAATACAATTTTTGTGAAGACAACTTTGTCCAATTCTAACTAGACTAATACAGTTTATTCGTGGAAGTTAGGGTCACTAATTCTATCCAGGGTAGTGTTGCAGCAGTGCCCCCCTTTTTTTCTTTTACCTATTACGAGCTTTTACATATTCCAAAAGGATCCAACAAACACTAAATGTAGATATATGACTCTTGGCATGACAATTGATTTTAAATCTATCTACGGCCATCTATCAACATACTATTCCATTTCCAACAACAACTAACAACTCAACAAAGAAGATAGTTTTGAACATGTACAAAGGGAACTTCTTCAACACTTACTTTCATTGTTTAATCAAAAATGAGTTTGAATGTACCTTTAATTACATATCAAAGTTCACATCAATAGAATAATACAAAATATAAATGAATGCTCATGCTTGATATGCTTATAAAGCTAACAAAAATAGTCGAACTGACTTAGTTAAAAAAGGTAGATATCTTGGAGTTTACCAAGGCATACAAGGACCAATTACCTTCTTGTTCTACACCTGAGGAGTGGAAAAATAATAGGTTGAGTTGTGAAGTTCATTGGATAATGCATTTATAGCCATTGGTATTGGGCCACACACAGTCAAGCATACACACACACACACACACACACACACACACATATCTAGTAATTAAATTATCTACAGTTCTAGCTTAAAGAACTCATAGTTAAAAAAAATGTTATCACATAAATCATATCATATATATTCATCAAAACATAACATTCAATTATATATCATGCTCAATAAATCAAAATGAAATACACAAATATAATGGCTTGAGAGAGTCCCATAGGTTGAAATGGAGAAACTGAAGTTTACACTATGAATTAAATGAATTCGTTTCTTAAGAGGTCATGTGTCGAGAGAAGGCTTTAAGTTAATGAGAACGTGGCAAATGAAATGGTATCTCTCTTACCCAAACATAAGCAAATTTTGATGCTCAATTCATTTCATCGTATGTTCATACCTTTATACTTCTTGTGTCTTTTCCTCTTTTCATTAATACAAAATGCTGTAACATCTTTCAAGGCATAACATCATAATAAATCATAGTGCATTTTCCAGCAATCGCGAGAATTCAATATCAAGCAATTAAGCATACAAGCTAGCAAGAAATCAGCCTATGATCCACAATAACTATAAACATATTACCCATCTAATTGATTGTAAGTCCAAACTCAAGTTTGCCGTTGCTCTTGCTTTTGCCTTGGATTTTCTTGGTTTCCTTCAAACAAACAAATTTTCATTCAAAAAATATATAAATAGAAAATCCATAAAGCTTTAATAATCAAAATTGAACTTAGAATTAGTCTACCTATGGTTTATCTAGGCTAGAATACCTAAGATCTAGTTGAAAATCCATGAAAATAAAAAATGGGTTTCTTGGTCCTCTCCTTTATCCCATTATTTCCAGCACTTGAAACTCATTTTCTCTAGTTCCTTTTTCCACCAAAGCAAGAAGGTTACCTAAAGCTTATCTGAATCCTCAACCTTCTTCTTCTTTCCCCTTTTTTTTTCCTTTCCTTCTTCCTTTCTCTGGTTCGTTTTCTCATTCTCTTCTTTTAAGTCCTTCTACATTTTTCTTTTCTTTCTTCCTAGCTTCTCCAATATGCTTCACTTCATCTTTCTCATTTCCTTTGTTATTTATTTAAGACAACTTTTAATCCTTCCAAGTTTACCCTTCCATATTTAATTTAATCTACTTGCTCTTTTATTCTCTTATGTCTATTACACACAAACTTAATTCTAACATTTCTATTTAATTCATGCAAACACATGAAAATAAAATATATTCATGAATAAAATCCAACAGATTCTAATTTAATAATTCTAATTTCTATTCATGCTTGCTAAATTAATTGACCAAATTCTAAGAAAAATTTGGGGTCTAACAAGGATCTAGGCCATGATCGTGACACTTTGGTCACGATTGTGACAGAGAGGCTAAAACTAGGCCAAAATCGTGACACTTTGGGTATGAACATGATAGAGAGGGTTAGAAGCTGGCCACAGCCATGGCAGGTATGACCACGATCATGGCCTGTGTCGGGCAGACACGAAAATAACAGAAAATGTCAAGTTTCGAGAGACTTTTTAGACCGTTTCAACCCTGAATCAAACCTAAGGCTTCCTTGGTATAAATAGAACATTAAAGAATAGAAGAGAATCCTTTTTACATTATCCAAGTTTTGAAACCTTAGAGAGCTTATTGAGAGATCTGAGGGAGGAGACGAAGGAAGAGAGACACATAGAAGAAGCCCGACACAACGTGCTTCCCTGAACAGGTGGTTTCCCGCTGTTGCTGTCTCCACCATCATCCATTCTTACTATTTCTGGTTTATTTTGTTCTTACAATTGTATAGAATTTGAGATAGCCATAGATGATAGATTGTTGAATGTTGAGTTTAGATGTCTATGCTCACCTTCAGGATTTTTGTCTTTGATCTTAATAAAGTTTGACTTATTATGTTTTTTATTAAGTTATTGTGATTTAATTTTTGTGTTTAATATTTTGGTAATAAACTGAGAGGGTGAACCAAGTGAAAATCATCAAATTGGGCTAGCTAGAGTTAAGTAGTTTGATAGATTAAGAACTGAGTCAAACCAATAAAATTATGTAACGAGAGACCGAGCGTAGATTTTTGGTAGGTTATTGGATAATTTTAGAACTAGTTTAGGTTTTGGGTTAATTGGAAATCGAGATATTACAATTCCATAATCTAAATTAGGCATTATTAATTAAGGTTTGAGATTATAACTCGAAAGGGAGTAAGGCACCCTAGGACTGTGTAGACCCGGTAATTTGATAATTTCATAATAAATTAGATTTTCATTAAAGTCGGATTAAAACCCCCTTTCTCTCAATTAGTAGTTCCTAGGTTGATTCTTGATTGGGTTGTGGAAATATGTTATTCTCTTTATAACTTCTGAATTTAATTTTTGAGATTGATTATTGATTGATTAATTTTCTGCCTAGTTGCTTATTTCAGCTATTTATGAATTTGAGTTAAACCTTAGATTTTAGGATTAAATTACCCCTCCTTGTTGGATCGATACCTTACGTACAACACGAGCGACCGATACGCTTGCAGTATTATCAAGGTTGTAAATATTAAAACTTAGCATACATAACCTTACGATCAGTAGTGAACATCATTTGTATAAATACTAGAAATGCCTATGAAGGGAGACCCTGGTGCAGGCACTTGGACCTTTTACAAAAATGCCTTGCATCCATTTCAGCCACCTCTATTTTTTTAATGAGTAGTTCAGTAGAGAGGTGTAGTCTCTTATACACGTATGTGGTTTACAATTTGTTAAAGGGCAATAAGATGAATCTCCCAGTATGATCCTGAACCTCGTGGTAGATAAGGGAAATCACAAGAACACAGCTAGTGGTCTACCTTTTGGAATATTGTTGACTAAGATTTTTGCATATTTTGGAGTGTTGTTTGATAAACTAAATTGGTATGAGCCAACAAAGTTTCATTCCTCCATTCATTACCAATTTGGTTACAAGATGAAGGACAACGTGTGAAGTAAAAAAGAGTTGTAGGCATCTTGAGTCAAACCCACAAAAATCAACACTTATTCCACTCCAAAGCATAAATGACCTGATCTTACAACAACTGAAGGACATTCACTCCAATTAGAATTAAATGCGTTAACAAATTGATAGCCTCAAAAACTAAGTCCTAGATATGTAAAAAAAACTTAAGAAATCTCCTCACTGACCGTGTAAATTTTTTATTTCATTTCCTCCCTATACTCTATTTCTTTTTTATAATGAAAAAGGGGGAGAGTTTATATGGATATATTTTTGCATTTTTTTTGCATATATGATGATATATTTCTCAATGTTGCCATGATTATATATGTTATTGATTATGCTATTGTGAAAATTTATGATGTGTAAACGATAGGTTCCTTTCTTAAGAGATAGGCTCCTTCTAATTATGTCTGAACATATAAAAGTCACAGATATCTTTCAAAATCATCTGTTATCTTTTTGAATTTTGAAAAATATATCTATTATTGCTTGTCATCATAAAAAAAGGGAGATTATTAGCTCAAAGATTATAATTAATGATTTTGATGATAAATGTATAATATTTCTAAATTTAAATTGGATCTATTTCTTTGTAAAATTAATGGTCTAAATTCTCAAAAGGAAATAAAATCATAAGAATTACTTTTTCTCTTATAGGAGCCTTCTTTATGAACTTGCATTATTAGAAATGGTTTATCTGAAAGGATCCTACTAATTATGAAGGTCATATATTAGCTCCTTGATAAATGGAAGACTTTTGGCAAAGATGACATCGAAGTTATTCAGTCTCAAATTAATCCAGTTGGATGCAAATGAAGCAACGACTAGTTGAATAAATGCCTATTTAAGGAAGAGCAATGCAACTATGAAAAACAACTAAAACAATACAAAAGCTTGTAAAGTTATACTGTCAAAATTCATTAAAAGTACATACATTATTGAAAGGGAAATCTTTGTAAAAATTCTCTTCTACGTTAGGAAATGAAATTCTCTTGGGAGAGATTACTGAAGCTCATATCAAGAAAACCTATTTTTTTTATTTTGAGAACTTGAAAAGGCTAGTGAAATATTATTAGTGTGGAAGGTTGAAGAGCCTTGAAAAATATTAATGAAAAATATTAACTTAAGAGCTTGAAGAGGCTCGTCAAATTACTTCTTGATTTTATAGTGAAACACTCAAGATGGATATTTAGAGACTGGATATAAGCTTGGGTTGTAAGCTGTATCAGTATAAATTAACTGTATCATTCTTCTCTCTCTCTTTTTCTCTCTCGCTCTCCTTATCTTTTATATTTATGCATTATTGTGCATGTTAATTTCAACAAGAGGCTCCTTCTTTTTTACACTTCTATTTTCATCTTGCTAACATTTCCTTTCATTTTAATAAGCACCTTCTTTTTATTATTTTCAATGGGACTCATACTTTAGCAGGGTCTTATCGACTAACAGGCTACTATTGTTATTTTTAACAGGCTCTTGCATTTATAAAAATTGAAAGTAACTTAGGAAAAGTTTTATGTCACACACAATTCACCCCCTTCTTGCACGTGTTTGCGTTATCAAGTGAATCCTTCTTTGAGTAAGGTAAACTTATCTTCATTCCTTTAGTAAGAAAGGATGAATTGAGATTCCTCTTGTATAGTCTACCGTAATAAAAAGAAACACCTATTAAGTTTAAAAGGTGTGAACTTTTAGATCATAACTATTAAAGAATATTTAATGGCATTATATATTATATCAATTGAAAGAAATGATGATAATCTTTTTTTTTTAAAAATACGATATAGTTTGTGCAAGTTAAAATAAGATTTATTACAAAAGTCCTTTAAACCAATGGAATACAATCAAATACAAATAAGTGGTTTTCTAAATTATGCATACGATTTGGAAGATCATATGTTATCAGTATTAAATATTTTTCTATAATTAGTATCAGAACATGTTTCACATGTATCTTAACTATGAAACTTATCTTAGGAAAATTAAAATTGTGTTTTCAGTTCAATTCAAATAATGATAATGCTTTTATGATATTGAATCAAATCTAAATAAATGATGGGAGTTGATTAATTGTATCAATACTTCCTATGTATGGATTGTATGGAATGTGGATATGCATTTTAATTATAGTCTTCGATTAGTTAAAATTATATTTTATTTGACTATTTTTTAAAAGAAATAAAATAATAAGAATTGACAATGTATTGTAATTAAAATGCATATCCACTAAGTTGTATCAATTAGAAGGAAATGCTAGAGGAGCAAGGGTTTTAGCTCTATAAAGGAAAAATTCACTAAGGTCTTTCATAGTTTGGAATATTAGAGGTCTTAACAATCCTCTTGAACAACAAGTTTTGAATGATTTTATCCGTAAAGAAAATCCTCTACTAATTGGTATTTTGGAAATAAAAATAAGCTGGAGAATATAAAAATTGGGGAAGCACTGGAATTTTGTCTCTAACCATTCTCATCGCATTCTAGGAAGAATTATTATATGCTTTAACTCGGATAGAATGGAGGTAGAGGTACTAAGTAATTATGATAAAATGATGCATCTAAAGATCTCTTTTAAATTGGAGAAGGTGATCATCTTGCTCACATTAGTCTTTCATAACAAATTTGAATTCCAAATGAATGATCTATGGAACAATCTCAAGAATTTGTGAATCAATGTTAATCTACATTGGGTTATATGTAGATATTTTAATTCCACTTAAATTGAGAAAAAACTCAAGGAAAGTGATGTCTTAAGAATTTTATAGAGGAATTCTCAAATTGTGTTACTTATTTGAGAGTCACTAATTTAAAATTAGAAGGGCATTTCTTTACCTAGAACAATAAACAAGGTAATTATTGATTTATAAGAAAAAATGCTTAACAGGTCCATTGTTAATCCCTAATGATTATCTAAGTTTCGTGATAGTTCAGCTAAATTCTTAGACCGCTAGTTCTTTGACCATACTCCCATAAGGTTGTCAGGTTTTCTACCTTCTAAAGTTAGGCATTATTCTTTTAGAATTAACAATTTTTTGGCTCAAAATATTAATTTCCTAGATGCCAGTAGAAAGCCATTTTTTTGTTCTAAACAATACCATTGTTTGCAAAAATTTAAAGTTATTAAGATGGAGGTTAACCTGCTTAATAAATCCATAGGGTTTAACACTCAATCTACAGTGGAAGTTGCTAGGATAAAATTGTCTAAAGTTCAAAATATGTTGGTTTCTGGTCCAGATAATGCAGATCTCTTGAGTAGTGAAAAAGATTTGTTAGAGAATTACCTAAATGCTATGAATAATCACTTTTCTCTTCTCAATTAAAGAAACATGATTGCCTGGCTCAAAGTTAGGGATTTATACACAAAATTCCTTTTCAATGTTGTATTGATAAGGAAGAATAGAAACAAAATATTCTTTATGGTTTTGAATGATGGTTATTGGTAGCATGTCGTAACATTATACAAAATAACTAGACTTAAAACTATAGCTAGAGATGAGTTAGGATGATACCATAAGAGCATGTGTAAAGTTTTTGAAATGAAAAGAATCAGTGTTTACCTTAGGGAGTTTTGGTTTTGAATAACAAAATAAAGTAAAAATAAACTAACAAAGTAAATTAAAGAAAATAATCAAAAATGAGAAAAGTGATGAATGCATTAAGGGTCTAGTTATCGGTCCAATTTTGACCTACACACGATCAATTGTTATCCTCATACCTCTCCTAGCAATTATTAATTGTAGGTTAACAATAAGATCTGTTAACCCTAATTTTCCTTTAGGTTGTGTTTAAATAAAACAAGCTCTTTAATTAAGCTTAACTACTGAACAATCTAAAACAAGCTCTATAGATTTAGTTAGACAACCGCATTATAAGTTAGGAAAATAGATTAATCAAGGCAACAATCACATAAGGTTGGGTCATTTAACTAAGACTACAATATCCCTAATGATTTGACATCATTAGTAGCTCCTAATAAACATAAAATAAAACAATTACATATTGTATTGAAGATTCTAGCAATGGATTTACATAAAAAATCCAATGAACACATTCAAATCATTCTTACATAATACCCAACTCAATAAGCATAAAATAACGTAAAAAAATCCAATGAACACATTCAAATCATTCTTATGTAATACCCAACTCAATAAGCATAAAATAACGTAAACTTTTGAAAGAGAGAAAGAGCAACAAACACAATGTAAATATGCCCAAATATGTTGTTCAGCATCAATTTCACCTCTGAGGTTAGGGAAGCTTAACCCTCCATGGGTCTCCAAAGTATGCCTGCTCTACACCTCATTTTCCTCCTAAAATGGTTCATCTTCTTTTTGCCATCAAAATGTCCTATTTATACCAAAAATTAAGTTTCTGGCTCAGATCATGAAAGTTCACGGTCGTTCACTTTGAGTCACGCTTGTGAATGTTGATGCACAAATGTGACTCTTGATTTATAGCTATGAATGTTGATGCACGACCGTGAATGATGATACACGGTAATGACTTTTACATTACATGCCATATTCTTCATTTTATGGCATTTTCTTGTCTCCTCTTTGCTCTAATCCTTCTCCTTCTTATTCCATAAAGACAATTTAGTATGAATCTCCAGAAGACGACTCAAAGATTGTGCTTTTAACTCACTTTAGCTTTTGTGATTCCAAATTGTTCCTAAAACCAAATATGAACCAAAATAAGTTTCTTAAACATTTCATACAATTAATCACTTGTTTTTATGGAATAAATGTACAATTAATTAAATAGATATCAGTTATGTCTTGAAATACTAGAATTCAATATTGTTTGAAGCTTTTAGATTCTTTTCCAAGCTATTAGGTACTGCTAAAGCTTCTGATTAATCCCTATCTCTATTAAGTAGCTCATTCTCTAAGAAAATCCTAGAACATATTACTTCATCCCTGATTGCTCCAATTGAAATAAGGAAGTTGTTGATTCTATATTCATATTATAAAGGTTGAAAGCCCTAAGGTTTGATGGCTTGAATGGCCTTTTCTATAAGAAATCTTAGGATGTTGTAGTTGAAATGGTTATAGAAGCAAATCATGAATTATTCAAATCTGGTAAGCACTTTAAGGGATTAATAAAATATTCATTTGCTTAATTCCCAAGTGGTCTAATCCAAGTTCTTTAAGTGATTATATACCAATATCTTGCACTAATTTCCTGTATAAGATCATCTTTAAATTGATTGCTATTATATTGAAGAATGTTGTTAACGAGTTCATTAGTGACAATAAAGGTGCTTTCATTGAAGATAGACAAATTAGAGATGACATTTTGTTTATACAGGAGCTCCTTAAAGGATATTCAAAAAGATACAATCCTGCTATTTGTTCTATTAAGGTGGATTTCAATAAAGCCTTTGATAGCATCAACTAGGGCTTTTTATTGCACTTACTAAAGGTATTTTTTATGCCAAACTAAGTTCTAAAGAAACTTAGGCTATCCCACTTGCAAGTATACGAGGTAATTGTAGTTGAATACCTAAGGTTGTCTTTCAAGGAGATGAAATTGGTTCACTCAAATTAACTCTTAATAAAAATAAAAAAATACAATCCTAAACACTCTATCCCAATTTATTGAGTAAAAGGTTTTAAAGAAAATTAAGAAATTAAGCTAAAAAGTAAATTGATTTTACTTGAAACAGAATGATTTGATCAATTGATTTGGTGAACTCTTGAGAAATTATCTTCACTAATTTAAACTCCTATGCATGACTAAGAAGAATTAATTAGATAATTGTCTTGCTAAAATTAGCAATTGGCTTCTAAAATCAATTCAGGTAATAACTAAATCTAACCTTTGTATTTGACAAGTTTATCATCCAATTCAGTTATGTAAACCCAACTAATAATTTCCCACTTAAGTTAATATATTTCTAATTCATAACTTTATCATCTATAGTTTCTCGTTCTAATATTAAACTTCTTCTCTCGATTCTTCATTTAATATAAAAATGATGCAAAATCTAGCCAAACTATTACATCAAATAAGTTCAAAAACCACAAAAATATCAAGAAAATAAACAGCAACTTAATGGTGCATAGTCGACAAAATTAGTTTCGTTAATTCTCAAGAACAAGCAATTAGCCCATAATGAAATAAAAACAGTTCATCATCCTTATAAGCTTCAATCCCATGTTCAACAGTAAAGAAAGAAATATCAAAGCAATAACAGAGGAAAAAAACAAAAGATGAAATATCATAGCAGTAATAGGGTAAACAAGTTCAACCAAAAAGAAGATAAAATCAACAGCAGTATTAGGATATGAAATAAGACTGGACAAACGAAATGAACTCTCGGATGAAGAAGTTATAGGAGAGTCTCCTGTCAAGCTCAAGCTATCTAGCATCAACTCTTACCTTCTGCCTCTACTCTATTCTAACCTAGAAGAATGGTTGCTCACATTGACTGGGCTTCATTTTTAGCTCTCACTCTCTACATCTACTTCATTCTCACCAGCTTTCTGCTATTTTCTTTTCTTTCTCATCATTCGACTGCTTTGTACTGTTTTTCTCCTCTTTTTCTCAGCCTCCAGCTTTTAGCCCTCTTTCAACTTCACTTCACGTTTTCTTTCTATAAATGTTCTCTTTAAAAAGAGGGTCTAGTTTAGGTTTTGTTTTAATCCAATCCATTGTCATTTGCATGCATGACATGCGTGATGTTAAATTCAATGTAAGAAAATGTGCATAGGCATGACAATGACTATTACTTTGGAGCATGTTGTTTTCATTGTTGTTCCTTGAATAGTTTAGTTTTCTTAAATTTTCTTGTGGATATGCTTAGTTTAAGTGTGGGGGACTTGTTGTGACTATTGATTTTGCAAGCCTTTCTATTTTGATTTTTCATAACAAATTCCTATGTTTTAATCCAAAGTTGAATGAAATAAGGATATATGGTGTTTAATGCTTTTGTAGCAGAAAAACAAAGAAAATTTGTTGCGAGATAAGAGAGACACGCTAATGACTCTCCTTGTCATACCATTGTCATATATGATGATCGTGAGTAACATTGTCACACCCATGACAATGGTGTGACAAGGAGAGTCATTAGCGTGTCTCTCTTATCTCGCAAAAAATTTTCTTTGTTTTTCTGCTACAAAAGCATCAAACACCATATATCCTCATTTCATTCAACATTGGATTAAAATATAGGAATTTGTTATGAAAAATCAAAATAGAAAGGCTTGCAAAATCAATAGTCACAACAAGTCCCCCACACTTAAACTAAGCCTATCCCCAAGAAAAATTAAGAAAACTAAACTATTCAAGGAACAACAATGAAAAAAACATGCTCCAAAGTAATAGTCAAAGATATCAATAATCATTTCAATAGATACAACCTAAGAACTTGAAACTCATAATGCTCTATGAACAAGCTAATCTCTGTATACTTAGCCAAAATTAACAAGAACTTCAATTCAAAGAATCATTAACAAGTGTGATAGACACTCACTCCACTCTCCATCCTCTCAAGCATTCATGGGTAGGATGTATTCACTCATCATTCATTTCATCTAAGGCTTTTACTATAAGCTTGCTTACTAATCCAATCTCCACCACTATCAATCTAAAGGTCTTTATTTTAATTGTAATGGGTCAAGCTAAGGGTAGGAAAAAGGAAAATCTTAGTTTAAGACCACAGAACTAATTGAGCATTTAAAATAATACAATAATGGAGCATAAAAAACTCAATATTTCCTTTCAATTGACAACATTAGTACTCACCCCCTCTCTCCTTTTTTTAAATGTATCTCCTCTTTCTTTTCATTTTCTGGTTGTCTTCTCTTCCCTCCTTTTCTTTTCTTTTTCTTTTTCTTTTTTTTATTATTATTATTTTGGAACAAGGAAATAAGTTTAGAAGAAGAAAAATGTAGAGGAGAGACACAAGTTATTACAATTATACCCATTCCTAACTTAATAGCCAACTATATGATATAATTCCCCCATATTTATTCAAGCAATTATTCCCTACCCCGTCATACCATTTTAAATGCTCAACTTGTCCTTATGTTAGGTATAATGAAAAGGATAAATAATCAATATTAAGGCAATAATTTTGGGTTTAAAGAAAGAAAGGGCTTCATGTTAAGCTCAAAAGGGGTCACTAAGGTTAAAATTATGGTGGCTTTTTAAACAAAAAGGGTAATTCCTAATTGCATTCATCATTTCAATGTTTGCGTAAGATTATGTGATCTTAAAAAGTATCCGCAAGAAAGTTTTAGAATTCCTTAATCATAAAAGAACACTCTCAACAAAGAAGACTTGATTTTAGTGTTTAATATTTCAAAGAAGCTCAAAATATCACAAAGAAATTGTCATTCATCTATCACAACAAGTTAATGTCCTTTAAGTAAAAATTCAAGTCAATCAGCCCAAACATACAAGTATACTTATTCACTCATATTATAAATTTCTAATCCCAATCAAGTTAACTTTATGATAATGTATCTCTAACTACTAAATGAGAAAAAGACATGATACGTGCTTAAATATTGATACATTTAATTTAATAAATTTAGTGATTAATGCCTTTAAATGTTTAGGATACTAATGATTTTAGGTACATTTCATAAGTGAAGGAACTAAAGTGACCCGAAAGTATACTCATTGAGTCATCTTCTTAATGTACATACTTTATTGTCTTCATGGACCAAGAAGATTAAAAGAAGAAGAGACAAAATGTGAAGAACCAAGGTTAGAGGTGTCTTACGGCGTAGCATTGCTCACAGCTATGACATCACTTGCATAGGCATGAGACCACTCTCATGCCCATGCAAGAGTTTCTCATGGGTATAAGAAACCACTCACACCCATGAGACATGAATCATGGTGGTGAGATGGTGCCAGGTGTCCCATATAAACCTATTTTTTAACTATATAAAGGAATATGTGTGACAACTGAGAGAATAAGTTGGGAGTAAAGGACAGAAACAAAAACACCTACATTTTCATCATTTTCTCTCAATTTTCCAAACCAATAGAGGATTCATGGCTAATTCTTAGAGGTTGATGGAGAAGTTGGAGGACTATCCTTCCCGACGCCAGTTCAGAGGTATAATCGATGCCAAGGAGCATATTAAGTATAGCATCATTGTGTATAATTTTCTTTCCCTCTTTTCAGATTGTTTATGTTGTCTTGAGATTAATGATTGGGCATTATGTAAGAATGCTTTTGATGCTCTATTGAATTTTTCTTCATGAAAACCCATTGCTAGAACTCGAATGCGATACATAATATTTGTGTTAAAGGTTATATCTGGAAACTAATGGTGTTGAATCGTTAGGGACAACGTAGCATAAGTTAAATAATTCGAGCTTGTGTGGTTATTGCTTAGATAGGTTCATTTTTCTCGCTTGTAATGTGACTGTCCGAATAAATTTAAAGAGCTTATTATAGGTTTCCCAATAGTCAGGGTTAATTAAAGAGCTTATTTAATTAATTATGACCTAAGGAAATATCGGGATTAACAGATATTGATTTTAATTTACGATTGATAGTTCAGAAAAAGGTGTAAGGATAATAATGCAATGACATATGTTAAAATATGTATAGGTTGAGATTAAACCAAAGATTAGGGTTTTACACACATTTATCACTCATCATTTTTAATTGTTTTGTGATAAATTGCTTGCATTAGTTTAATTTTATTTTGTTATCGAAATTGAATCTACCCAAAACCACCCTATTTTATTTCTTTTACATCAATTATTTTCATTGTAAAAATTAACCAAACTTCCTTGTGGATACAATCTCGACTCACCACAACTACAAATTTTAGTGTTCAAAGTTAAGTAAATTTTATAGTGCACTCGACACACGTCAAATTTTAGTGTTGTTATTGAGGAGTATGGTGATTTATTTTTTTAAATTTTAGTTAGAGTTTTATCTATATATTTGTTTACAATTGTTTCTTTTTGTTATTTGATAATTTTTAAACGCAGTGACCAGATCTCCTTGTAGAGAACTGGAACAAATTGATCTGAAGATTGAGAGGATACTACAGAGAGTATGAAGAGAAGCAAGAACAACTTTGAAACTTGAACGAAAACTTGAATCTGAAGATAATATGGCCAATTCGAGAATATTGAAGGAGTTGGTTGCTCTACACTTAACTCAAAGACCTTTATGCATTACATTTCCAAATTTTATTGAGCATGTTACTTTTGAGTTAAATTCTAGATTAATACATTTGTTACCCAATTTTTATGGTCATGCATATGAGGATTCACATAAGCATCTCAAAGAGCTCGATATGGTTTGTCTGATCATGAAGCCTCCTGGGGTGATAGACGAGCAAATCATGTTGAAGGCATTCCCATCTTACTAAAAGATACAATAAAGATTTGGTTATTCGATTTGCCTACTAGGAGTGTGAATACTTGGTTAGAGTTGAAGAGATTATTCATGGAGAAATATTTTTCAGCATCAAAGACAACAAGTATTCATAATGAGATCGGTGGTATCAAATAGCATAATGGAGAGTCTCTTTACAAGTACTAGGAGCGTTTTTATAAAGATATGTGTTAGTTGTCCGCATCACAATATTCCGGAGAAACTTCTTTTCCAGTATTTCTATGAAAGATTACAACAGATGGAGAGGAGTTTGGTTGATACAGCGAGTGTTGAGGCACTTTGTGAGAAGACTCCCATTGAAGCCAGAATTCTACTTAAGCAGATGGCCACTAACACTTAACAATTTTATACTCACAATGATATTCATCGAGTAAACGAGGTAAGTACTTCATTTATTGAACATTGTTTAGATGAGCTAACATCTTTTGTTATACAGATTGCAGCTGGACAAGCCAAGGTAAAAACATGTAGAATATGTTCAAACATAACCCATCTGACTGATGAGGGCCTGAGACTACAAGAGGGAAGTATAGAATATATGAGATGAAGGGAACATTCCGAATCAATATAACCGGTACATGTAGAAATATAATCCAGGGTGGAGGGATCATCCCAACTTAAGTTATGGAAGGAACAAACAGTAGAATTACTTCTAGAATTAGTAGCAAGGAATATAACAATTTCAAACAATGCCATAAGGAACACAAGAAGCCTCTTTTTCCAGTTTAGGTAATTCTCTGGAGGGATTGAACATGACTCTTACTGCTAACAATCTCCAGTTTCAATAGAGCATACAACAAGAGAATAAAGCAAGTATATAGAACATGGAAAACCAACTGGGTCAGTGGCAGTGAGGCTCAACAGTCTATAATCACAAATTGGAGGAAAGCTGCCATCCCAACCTGAGGCGAACTCGAAGAATATCAGTGTTATCAACCTGAGGAGTAGAAAGGAGATTGAGGGTCCCAAGAGAACAACAACGATTGTTATTGAGGAAGAAATTGAGAAGGAATTGGGAAAGGAAGAAAATCCTTAATCAAGTACAAAGGTAAAATTTAAAAGACCTAATATCATTAAGACTAATCCTCTACCTTTTCTAAGTAGATTGGCAAGACCAAATAAGGAGGATAAAGACAAAGAGATATTGGAGACTTTCCAAAAAGTGGAAGTGAACATAAACTTGCTCAATGCAATTAAAAAGGTACCAAGGTATGCCAACTTCGTCAAGGAATTGTGTACACATAAGATGAATCTGAGGGGTGATGAAAAACTAATGATAAGTAAGAATATGTTTACGATTTTTAGAAAGAAGATGCCTCCAAAATGCCAAGATACAGGTATATTCACCATTCCCTACAAATTTGGTAACACTGTGATCAATAAAGCTATATTGGATTTGGGAGTTTCAATTAATCTGATGCCTCGTTCTATTTATGCTTACTTGAATTTAGGTCCTTTGAAAAAAATAAGTGTTATCGTGAAATTGGCTTATTGCACTTGCCTTTATGGTGTAGTTGAGGATGTTTTGGTGCAAGTGAATAAGTTAATATTTCCTGTAGATTTTTTTATTGTTGATATGAATGATGACACTTCATACAACCTGATACCTATCTTGTTGGGGAGATTATTTCTCAATACAGCTCAAACTAAGATAGATGTACGTGAGGGTACCC
Organism: Erythroxylum echinodendron; assembly: GCA_027575705.1. Lineage (NCBI taxonomy): Eukaryota > Viridiplantae > Streptophyta > Magnoliopsida > Malpighiales > Erythroxylaceae > Erythroxylum > Erythroxylum echinodendron. The sequence goes on along the minus strand of JANZXR010000002.1, from coordinate 15,845,640 downwards.
ACGCGATGGAATTTGATAGGGAAGTGATTCATTTTAATATATTTGATTCTATGAAATATCCTCATGTTGATCACTGTTTTTTCTTTATTGAAGTGATTAGTACTTTAAGTTAAGTTGCAAGGATCATTTCGAAATAGTCTTGACTGAGCAGATGAAAGCAAAAGCCAACAATGATGTTGAAGTGGGAGGAGAGCTGATGGAAACAGTAGCTACTTTGGAATCGTTAAAGAGTTCTCCAAAAAGGTATGATTTGACCTCTATGAAATTATCTAAATCTTACCAGAAGATATAACTTTTTAATATGCAGGAGCTAGAATTGGAATCGAAGCCACTCTCCATCGAACTCAAATTATCATTTCGTCAGAGATGACTTTGAATATAAAAGACAAGGTGGTTTGAATGTTAAGAGAGCATAAGCCCAACTATATACATGCATCACATTTTTTTAGAGGAGAATGTAAAGCCTAAAAGACAAGCTCAGTGTAGGCTGAATCCTTCGATGATGGAAGTTATGAAGAAGGAATTATTGAAGATTTTCGACACTAGAGTTATTTACCTGATCTATGACCATAAATGGGTAAGTCTTGCTCAGGTGATTCTAAAGAAGTATGGAATCACCATTATGACCAATCAAGAAGGTGCGTTGGTTCCCACTCGAGTGCAAACTAGGTGGTAAGTGTGTAATGACTATAAGAAATTGAATTCGACAACACTTAAAGACCATTTTCCCTTCACTTTATTAATTAGATGCTTGAGAGATTGGTTGGTTATGATTATTATTTTATCTTGATAGCTTTTTAGGTTATCTTCAGATCCTGAATGCATCATGATATGTACTTAATTGATTATGAATTTATTCCATAACATTTATTGATTTTTTCTATGAAAATGTTTAAGATACTCACTTTGAAGTTAAATTTAAAGTAAGTATCTGGTAATCTTCGTATGTGGTTTTAGGCACAATTCAGAAGTAAAGAAGTTAAAGTGAGTTGAAAGCATATTCGTTAAGTCATCTTCTCGATGTTGGAACTCACTTGTCCTTATGTAATAAGAAGGAGAAGAATTAGAGCAAAGAAGAGAAGACTTGAAGAAGGTTGGAGGAAGAACCCAAGTCCATAATCATGGCCTAATTGGTCACTATCGTGATAAAAGAATGTTAAAGTGCCATGATCATGGCATAATTGGCTACGATCATGACAGAAGCTTATCACACAAGCCATAATTCTGGTCTGCATGATGACAACTCAGGGACTACTTCCAAACTCAATTTATTGATGGTTATTTTGGACAATTTGGGCATGGTAAAACCTAATTTTTATGCTAATTGGAATGAATTATAAAAATAAAAGAACGAAACCTTGAAAAGGGCTCCATTCTTGCTACATTGGGGATAAGAGAAGGTTTTAAGAGAGAGTAGTAGCAAGAGGGTCTTCGGTGGAGGCTTTTGGGGGCTCAAGCAATTTCTTTTTAGGAGCTCTTGGTTTTATTGAAGAATAGGGGCAAAACTCTCAATTGTAAGAGACCCATGGAGGGTTAAGTGTATTTCTCCTTGTATTTTTTATTTCTTTCTCTCTTTAGAAATTTCTTATGTTTAATGTTTACGTGTTGTGTAAGAATGAATGAATAATTTATTTAATTATTTTTACTTAAGAAACCATTGCTAAAATCAAATACAATATGTAATTATTGCCGATTCATTTGTAGCAACTATTGGTTCATAATCATTAGGGATAACATAACCTAGGTTAAATAATCCGTGCTTGTGTGATTATTGCTTAGATTGGTCTATTTTTCTCACTTGTAAGGTAGCTGTCCAATTAAAATTAGTGAGCGTCTCCTAGTCTATCCAATAGTTAGGGTTAATTAACGCGCTCTTCTTAATTAACTAAGACCTAAGGAAAAACTAGGATTAACAGATCTTGTTGTTAATCCACGATTAATAGTTCAAGGAGAGGTAAAAGAACAATAAATCAATGAAATGTGTCTAATTAAGGTTTAGGTCAAGATTGAACCAAAGAACTGGTCCCTACCGAATTCCCTACTGTTATCATTTTTAATTTTTCTTTTATTTGTTGTCATTAGGTTATTTTACTTTCTTTTTTTCAAATCAAACACACCCCCCAAACCCTAAATACCAATTATTTTCATAACAAAGCCTGACAGAACACTCTTTGTGGGATTGACCTAGACTTGCCATTGCTACAATATTAAGTCTAGTTTACTTTACTTCTTAATGTTTTCTTTCATTGGTTTTCACTAGGTTAGTTTGAATTTATTTTATTGTCAAACCAAACCCAAAACCTAAATAAAAGTTATTTTCATAAAAAAACCTAGCCAAATGCTCTCTGTGGGATTGATTTAGACTCACCACTACTATAGTAGTATGTCTAGTTTACTTTGACTAATGTTACAACATGTTACTATCAATTTTGGTGTCATTGTTAGAGAGTGCGATGTTTTAGTTTTTGTTCTTAATTTTAATTGGTTTTTTATATATTTGTTTATAATTAGTTTATTTCCAATTATTTTTTGTTCTTTTCACTTTTTATTTTGTGTTTGTGATAAACAAATTGATATGGATGGAAGTAATTTCTTTTATAACTTATATTCTCAATCTTATAACTATGTTTGCACTGATCAACCTAACTTTAGTTATGAATAGTATAAGCAATATAATTATGTCCATGATAGTTCGTAGGATGCACAACAATTCTCGTATAGATTAGAAGCTTCTTATCACGACTTAGGTACATATCTGGAAGATTTACTTAATATTATGACTGTTGACAGTATTCGACTTCAACGGAGTGTACTAGAGTTCTAGCAGGAAGTAAGGCAATTTCTACAAGATACAACATCTAACGTACAATATTTGGAAAACTGACAAAACTCTGGTACTTCTCTGGAAGAATTAATTAATGTTTTTGTTGCTAATACTTTGCGATTAAAAAAAGAAGAGATGTAGTTCCAAAAAAAAAAAGCTCTAGGATCCATAACTTGGCAAGCCAGATGGGTCAGTTAACGAAAACTCTCGACCATCTAGCATCACAAGGCGAAGAAACACAACTATCTCAACCTGAGGTGTACCCAAAGGATGTTAGTGTAGAAGCCTTACCGAGTGATGAGAAGCTTAAGAATTTTGAGAGCAAAACTCAACGAATTGCTTGTGAGCAGAGGTAAATACTGAGTTCCTAAATATTGTTAAGATTGACTTTTTACCTATACCTAGCAGGTTGTAGATTTAAAATATTTCAAGAGTGTGTGGAATCAGTAGAGATTGAGAATATGAAGATAGGGTATATACTGAATATGAAGGATTATCAACCAATGCCCTATCCTGAGTAACCTCACGTGGATGAAGATCATAATTTTTTCATATGAGGAAAACATGGAGTCGAGCCAATGACCTTAAAGAAAGGCGCTTTTTGGGAGGCAACCCATAGGAAGTAAATTTATTTTTAAAATTTTTCTTATTTGTGTCTTATATGCATGTAAGTTTTTGAATTTTTTGTTTTTACCTGTTTTTAAGTTTTCAATCAAAAAGAGAGAGAGAGAATAAAATAAACAAAACAAATATTTTCTCTTTTCTATTGCTTCTAAGACTATATAGTTATAATTAGAGAATGAATTGACTAGAGAATTTCATAGTAGCTCAACATCTACTTTTATTTTTATGATTGGGCAATGTTCATTATCTTTAAAAGAGTAGTGACCAGTGGTAGACAAAGCTGGTGAGAATTTGAGCCTTATTAGACTGACACATCCATATAAGTCTTACTTTCTTTTGATAATGTGTGACCTTTATGATATGTACATCCTAATTTTGCCTAAAATTTCGATTCGAGACCACATTTTTACCTCATGACTTAACATGGAAATGATTAGGCATTATTTGTTTTTTTGAACTACATTAGCCAAATAGCCTACCCTATTGACATGATTTCATCCTTCTTAAGCCCTATTGAGCTTTATTTGCCTTATCTTTGAGTATTAACCACATTACTTGCTCTAACCCTAACCAAATATCCTTTCCAAGTCTTAAAGTTAGTGGAACATTTGTTGATTGTTGAGTTTGTGAATATACAAAAGTTTAAGTGTGGGGGTGTACATATGTGTGGGTTAGTTATAATGTTGGGATGCTATTTTTTGTCTTATCATTGAAATTCCCATATTGATGTAGTTTCTTTTAATTTTCATAAGAAAAAGAGAGAAAGAAATAAAAGAGAAAAGAAAAAGAAAAGAAAAAATTTAAATAAATGAATTAAGGAGGAAATGTATTGGTGTTGAAAAGTTTTTTATGATTAATGCATCCTCCTAAAGTTGTAATGAATGGGGTATTTGAGTAAGTTGAACATAAGGTAGATGTTAGCTTAGGAAGGTTCACTCTTTTTTGTTTCAATGTATTGCCATCAATTATACGAGTGATCCCTTTGAATTGGTATATGCTTCATGTGGTTTATATACGAGAGATTGAATTTGAGTTGTGGAACATCGTTTGGCATTCATTATAGTTGGTATACATAATTGTGAGTGAATGTTGATTTTTGGACTTGATAGTATATTGAGTTTTACTTTTGTTTCACTACCTTTAATGGCTTCCAAGCTACTTGACCCTAATACATTTCTCCTTAGCATTGTCCACATTACAAAATTGAAATGTTCTTTGATCCATGATTTTGCATGTGAACCTTAGTGGTAGAGAAATGAAATGATAGACAAAGTTATGGAATGTATTGATTGTGAATGATGTTGAGTGTATAACTTATTTAAACACATATTCCAAGTCTACCATTCGATTATTCAGTTTTAAAGATGAGGAATGTTGATTGATCATGAGTAAAAGCTTGGAATATTGATTTCTTGCTATGATTTTTGAAAGTCAATCATCTTTACTTATGATTATGTAGTCTTGGAAAATTTGGAAATTGAGAAACTTTTTTTAGGTTTTTGAGCTTAATTTTGATGTTCTGTCTGAGGAGGCAAAAAGCTAAATGAGGGGAAAATTGATATGTGCTTAATTGATTATAAATTTATTCCATAAAACTTAGTGATTATTGCTATGAAAATGCTTAAAAATACTCATTTGGACTCATATGAGATTTTAGGAACCATTTGGAAGCAAAGAAGTTAAAGTGAGTCGCATATGAATTAAGTCATCTTCTCAATGTTGACACTTGTTTGTCCTTATGGAATAAGAAGAAGAAGAATTAAAGCAAAGAAGAGAAGACTTGGAGAAGGTTGGAGGAAGAACCCAATGTAGAAGAATGACGGAGTCTTCTGGCTTGTGCGATGATAGCTTGGGGACTACTTCCGAATTTAACTTATCGAGGATTATTTTAGACATTGTGGCTAGTTAAAAACTAGTTTTTATCCTAATTGGAATGAACTATAAAAAGAAAAGAATGAAATCTTCAAAGGGGCTCCATTCTTGCCATATTGGGGAGAAGAGAAGGTTTTAAGAGAGGGTAGTACCAACAGGGTATTTGGTGGAGGCTCTTGGGGACTAAAGCAATTTTTTCTTGGGAGCTCTTGGTTTTAATGAAGAAGAAGGGCAAAGCTCTCAACCGTGAGAGAGCCATAGAGTGGTAGCTTTCCCAATGCCAGTTCGAAGGCAACATCGACATCATCGACCTGATTAAGTGTATTTCTCCTTGTATTTGTTATTTCTTTCTCTCTTTAAAAGTTTCTTATGTTATCCTATATTTAATGTTTGAGTATTGCATAAGAGTGATTAAATTCTCTATTATATTATTTTTATGTGATAACTCATTGCTAGAATCGAATACAATATATAATCATTGTTTTCTTGATTCATTTGTAGCGAATAATGGTTCGTAATCATTAGGGATAACATAAACTAGGTTAACTAATCGAAGCTTGTGATATTATTGCTTAGATTGGTCTATTTTTCTTACTCGTAAGGCAATTAGCTGATTAAACTTAGCTAGCATCTCCTAGTTGTCCGATAGTTTGGGTTAATTAATGAGCTCTTCTTAATTAACTATGACCTAAAGAAAAAGTGGGATTAATAAAGCTTGCTATTAATCTACTACCAATAGTTCAAGTAGAGGTAAAATAACAACAAACCAATGAAATATATCTAATTAAGGTTTAGGCAGAGATTGAACCAAAGAACCAAGTCCTTATCAAATTCCACACTTTTTTCATTTTTAATGTTTTGTTTTATTTATTTTCACTAGTTTATTTTTACTTTATTTTGTTGTTAAACCAAACAAACTGCTCAAAAACTAAATGCCAATTATTTTCATAATAAAGCCTAATTGAACACTCTTTGTGGGACTGACCTAGACTCAGCATTGCTACAATAGTATGTCTAGTTTACTTTGACTAGCATTACGACATGCTATCCTTATACCGGAAGATCAGGAAAAGACCAACTTCACATGCCCAATTGGTATGTTCGCTTACCGAAGGATTCCATTTAGATTATGCAACGCAACTGCCACATTCCAAAGATGTATGAGAAGCATTTTTTTTAGTATGTTGAGAAGGTCATAGAGGTATTCATCGATTATTTTAGTGTGTACGGTTCTTCTTTTGAATAGTTCCTTAATAATCTTGCTATTATCTTGGAATGATACATTGAAAATAAGCTTGTGCTGAATTGGGAAAATGTCATTTTATGGTGGATTAAGGTATAGTTTTAAGCCATGTTATATCTACTATAAATATTGAGGTAGACAAATCTAAGGGTGTTCTTATTTCTTCTTTACTTTACCTCTCTATTATGTGCATTCTTTTCTTGGGCATGCAATTTTTTATCAAAGATTCATTAAGCAGTTTTTGAGGATAGCTGCACTATTGTGCAAGCTCTTACAACGAGATGTCTCCTTTAAGTTCGATGATAATTGTAAGGAAGCATCTAATAAACTTAAGGAGCTTTTGATATCCCTGCCAGTGATTCAACTGCCAGATTGGAACCTCCCCTTCAAAATCATATGTGATGCAAGCAACTATACAATGGGGGCAGTTTTAGGACAAAGAGTGGGAAAAGTTTTGCTTGCCATCTATTATGCTTTAAAGACTCTCATCCCAGCTCAATTGAATTATTCGATCATTGAAAAAGAATTCTTATCTGTAATTTTTGCTTTAGAAAAATTTCGATCATATTTGCTTAGTGCTAAAGTGATTGTTTATTCTGACCATGTAGCTTTACGGTACCTACCCACAAAGAAGGAAGCAAAATCAAGACTAATTAGATGGATTCTCCTTCTTCAAGAATTTGACATGGAAATCAAAGATAAGGAGGCATAAAATGTGGTGGCTGACCACCTCAGCCGTTTGTTCAAAGAAGAAGACGGCATCCCTTTACGAGAGACATTTCATAATAGACAATTATTTTCTGTCGATGTGACACGACCATATTATGCAGTCATTGTAAATTTTTTAGTTACTAAAAAATTAATCGTCGATTTGTCAATGAATCAGAGGGATAAGATACAAAATGAGCAGAAGTATTATGTTTGGGATGACCTGTATCTTTGGAGGCAATATGCAGATCAAGTCATTAGGAGGTGCGTACCTGAAAGTCAAACACCCTCGATTTTAGCCTTCTGCCATTCACATGCATGTGTACGACATTTTGGAGTAAACAGCGTTGGACCCTGAAACTTTTCTTAGAAAATTTCGAGTAGTAAATAAGAAGTGTAGATAGATTCATGTTTTGCTTTGGTGTTTTTGGTAGTGAGAGACTATGAAATGGGAAAAATTAGGGTGAAAGTGATGAAGAACACGTATATATATATACGTATGTTCTATTATTGATGTTCATGATTAATCATGGACTATAATATCTTTATAGATGATATGGAGTTGTAAATGAAGTAGAGAAGATGATCTTGGTATGAGTTGTGATAAGGAAAGTATTAGAAACAAAAGTGGTAGTGATCTAGAAAATGTTCATTGAGTGTGCTTCGATCTAGTATCTGTAATTTTTTTCCTCTAGTTATCCAAATGAGATGATTATTTGCTTGGATTACACTAGAAACATATGGATATATTTTTTATGAAGAAATCAAATTTCAATTCTGTCTCTAAGAGTCTCAAAATTTCATGAAGTTAAGAACTGGGTGCAGTACATTGGTGGATGAATGTAAAATTTATCTTTGTACTTAAGGGGAAAATCTGGATTGATCTAGGCTGAATTGGATGAAGTTACCTTCTTGGAAATTTTAGATTATTTTTCTAGCTTTCCAATGATATATAGCATGAAATTTTTAGACATTGGAGTCAAAAGTTAGGATCTTTACAAGTGAAGATGTTCAGAAGTTTAGAGGTATCGTCTGTGATGACGTCATCTTCTTCTGTAAATCAACTTCCTCTGTGAATCAACTTCTTCTATGATGACTTCAGCTTCCTCTGGGTGACGTCTTCTTCTTCTGTAAGGATGCATCATCTGTAGAGATGCATCCTCTGTAAGTCATCTTCTCTGTAAGCTCTCTTCTTCTGTAAGTCATCTTCTTTTATAAGGATGCATCGTCTTTGTTTTGTATCCTGTGAACCAACTTCTTCTGTGATGATGCCATCTTCCTCTGGGTGACGTCATCTTCCTCTGTAAGGATGCATCGTCTGTGTTTTGTATCCTATGTGAACCAACTTCTTCTGTGATGATGTCATCTTCCTCTGGGTGACATCATCTTCTGTGTTACTGTTCATGAACTCCTTCTATGTTACTGTTCATGAACTCCATCTGTGCTACTGTTCATGAACTTCCTCTGTGTTACTGTTCATGAACATCCTCTGTGTTACTCTTTATGAACTTCCTCTGTGCTACTGTTCATGAACTCCGTCTGTGTTACTGTTCATAAACTCCCTCTATGTTACTGTTCATGAACTCCCTCTGTGTTACTATTCATGAACTCCCTCTGTGTGCACTGTTCATGAACTTCCTCTGTGTTACTGTTCATGAACTTCCTCTGTGCTACTATTCATGAACTTCCTCTGTGCTACTATTCATGAACTCTGTGTTACTGTTCATGAACTTCCTTTGTGTTACTGTTCATGAACTTCCTTTGTGTTACTGTTCATGAATTTCCTCTGTGTTACTGTTCATGAACTTCCTCTGTCCTACTGTTCATGAACTTCCTCTGTGCTACTGTTCATGAACTTCCTCTGTGTTATTGTTCATGAACTTCTTCTGTGATGATGTCATCTTCTTCTATGTTTCTTCTGTGATTTCGTCATCTTCTTCTATGTTTTGCTTCTTCTATTTTTCATCTATACCTATCTTCTGTTCCATTTTTGACCCCTAAGAAGATAAAATTGGTCTTCGAGGTCTTCATAAAAGTTGTAGCTCTTAAAGTCTAAGAAGATAGAATTAGTCTTCGAGGTCTTCATAAAAGTTGTAGCTCTTCACTACAAGAAAATAGTGAATTAGAGACGGAAATTACCGACGAAATAGACAAATATTTTGTCGGTATACCAAATTACCGGCGGAATAAACCGATGGTCAAAAACGTCGGAGATTCGGCCGTAGCTAAATTCACCGACGGTAAGTTTTTCTACCGTCGGTAAAATTACCGACCGCAAAGGTAAACCGTCGGTAACATCAACGAAAAATTTACCGACCGTCTGATTTATTCTGTTGCTAAATTTACCGACTGGTGGCTTACTCGTATGTAAATTTAGCATTAGAAAGTTTTTAATACAGTCGGTAAATTTACCGACAGTAAGATGTCCGTCGATAAATTAGCAAATATTATCGACAGAAAGTTTGTTCTGTCGATATAGTATTTAGACAGTTACCGACGGAAATCTTGCATATTTCTGTCGGTAAAAAATTTATTAATTTTTTTTTTAAATATATATTTCCATTATATTTAAATCATAAAATTTATTAATAATATATATTTAATTAGATATAAATAATGAAATAAAAATTTTAATGAATGAATATAAATTAAAATATCTTAATTAATAATAAAAATGTTATATTACAATAATATCT
>JANZXR010000002.1:15818943-15835573 GCA_027575705.1 Erythroxylum echinodendron | reverse complement strand
CGCTGGAAAAATGATTTCTTAAAAGTTTTGAAATCTACCGTTTCTCCAAATATTGCATGCTTTCTTTTTCCGATCCAACATTCATCTTCTTTGTATTTTCAACATATATCTCCTTTTTCAACATTTTCATGTCTTCTCCTTTTCTTTTAATTTTCTTCTTCCTGATATAAGAAAACAACTGCAAAGTAATTATTAGAAAATGACCCAAATATCATGCTTTCGACTCATATTAGCTCAATCACTTCCGAATTGTACCTAAAACCACATATGAACTAAAGTCAGTATCTTAAGCAATTTTATGTCATTAATCGCTAAGTATTATGAAATAATAAAAAATTAATTAAGCACATGTCAACATTTGTTCGGAGGTGTAATCGATGTCGAGGAGCACATTAGGCACATTGTCATTGTGTATCAGGTTCTTTCCCTCTTTTTTGGATTGTTTATATTATCTTAGGTTAATGATTAAGTATTGTGTAAGAATGATTTTGATGCTCTATTGAACTGTTTTTCGTGAAAACCCATTGTTAGAACTTAGATACAATACCTAATAGTCATGTTTGAAGTCAAATGTGACAACTAACGGTATTAAATCGTTAAGGATAACGTAGCATAAGTTAAATAATTCGAGATTGTGTGATTATTGCTTATATTGGTGATCATGTCATTTGATCTTTAAAATTTATAAGTCCTCTAATACTGCAAGCGCATGGGTTGCAATTGTAGTATAAGAGGTGTTGATCCCACGAGGAGGGAAACTAATCTAATCCTAAAATCTAAGGCCAACAATATATGAAACTCAAAATAACAATGCAATGGAAAGTAGTCACGACAATTGAATTCAATCACTTAAATCAAAAATTAAATAAGAAAGAATTAACAATTAAGTAATATGCAATCACAATAGAAATTAACCTAAGGAATTTACCAATTTATAAGAAAGGGGATTTTACTTAGCATTAACGCTAACCTAGTCGATTATGTTTCAATGGAGTGTTAGTTCTAGACTGTCCTAAGGCTAATTACTCTCTCTCGAGTCATGACTATTAACACTAAATTATAAACCCTAATCAGATTATGGAATTTGCAATCTCTCAATTCACAAATTATCCAAAACTTGATTAGATTTAAAGCACTCTAATAAACTATTGAAACATCATATAGGATCTTTCTCCACAAAATTAGCAATATGATTTATTACTGTTTCTAGTAAATCACCTAACTCTCATTAATTTGATTTAATCATTTTTTCATTTAGCTCACTCTCTCAGTTTATTACCATCATCAGCAATGGGAGAGTAGAAGAATACATTTTTATGTTCATGCATAATATAGCATTCATGCATGTGAATTTGATCATTACACACATTATAATAATTTGTTCATGCACTCATTTCACATTTATGGATATAAATGATTGTTTTAATGTGAGTATAATATCAATTGTGGATTATGTGCCTTAAAAATTGAATTGGTATGTTTAATTAGTGGTTTAGAATTTTTGGTAAAATTTGAGAATTTTCTGGAATTAAGGGTATTCTTGGACTAGGAAAAATGTCAACTGGCGAGACAATTGATGACTAGTAACAAAAATAAGTGTCAGATGGCAGTAGAAATTTTGATGAATGACATTAGGGTTTAATGACATATTTCATTAGAAATTGGGAGTCAATTGGATTAGAAATTGGAAACAAATGAACTAGTATTTAAAAGAACCAAATGGAGACCACAAATAAGTGATAAGTGGAAAGTGACAAGTGGCACTTACCTTGCCATTTATTTTAACCCACGATGATTAAAGTGAAAGACCATCTTTTACCTTGTCTTTCATTTTAATTCCAACTCTCATCATCTTCGTTGCTTTCTTTTTCTTCTTTTCCTTCACAATTTTTTTCTTCACTAAACTGCATTAGCATTGCCGCTTGCTTTCATCCATCATTTACTACTTCCATTTTATTGTCTTCTTCTTTTTTCATAAAAGACCTAACCTTTCCACCTTGAATGATGATAATCATATGATGATGCTTAGAGGCTAGGGTTATTTGATGATTTGAAGAAGCTTTGGAGCTAAACATGTAAGTTAAACCTTGTTTTTCATAGGTTGTCTAAATAGAAGCATATATGATGATAGTTGGTGATAAAATGATCATGAAGAAATAAATGTGTTTATATCTAGTTTTTGTATGATTATGAACATTAATGCATGGTTTGTTTGATGGAAGTCTTTGAGATGGAATTAAAGTAATTTTGATGAGGAAATGAGGTAAAAATGATGGACTAAGCATAATATGTCTTGGTTGTAAAACATAAGATTTAAAAAGGTGGAAAAGTTGGAAGATAACTGATGGGAGTTTTGGATTTGCATAAGCCATGATTGTGGATTCCAAGAGACTGGCTGGAATATGTTAGCTATAGTATTTCCACTAAACATACATCTGTATTTTAGCCAGATCTTGATATTTAGATATCCAAATGGGATGATTTTTAATTAAGATTAAATTATAGGCATATGGATACAATTTTCATGAAGGAATCAAATTTGAATTCTATCTTAAAGGTTTTATAAAATTAGCTTGAAGTTGAGAACTGTGTGTTGTCATGGTATGAGAATAGTCTGTAGTATTTTAGGTATAATTTGCAGAATACTAACCCAAAATATTGAATTTTATTTCATTAGAAACTTAAGACATATAAAAACATTTTAAAAAATAAGATGTTACCTAAATACCTCATTTTTTAGGTCATAAAGGTCATACAAAACTGTCCTGAAAATGTGTCCTGAGAAAAACTGAAAAATTGCAGGAAAAATAAGAGATTAGTTTTTGTCCACGATCATGGGCAATGCTTTTTCATGGTAATGTTTTAATTGTGCAATTGTTGAACCAATTATGGATAAGGTACTTAACTATGATGCATTTGGACTTAGTTTAGGCATGAATGGAGCTTGAATTGAACCTAGAATAATGCTTAGATTAAGTGACTAAATGTGTGATATGTATGAAGTGATAATTGAGGTTATAACTTAGTAAATGAATTCTTGATATCAAAGTACCAAAGGCATGAGTATAATAGGAATTAAGATGTTCATATGATTGTAGTTGTGATTCATAGGAGTTGAGTAACATGTATTAAGTAAAGGTGAATGAGAATTGGATATTGTGAGAGAATATAATGCTAGAAAAGAAATGACGAGTGATTGATTTATGATATTAGAACAACCAAGTGTTCTTAAGGAGTAAACTTAATAATAAGTTAGACACATACAAATGATATGGTTTGAATGATCAAGAGATGTGATTAAGGAAACATACCTGGAATGGTCAGTTTGAGCATGCATTATACATTGCATATATGCATATGTGTATAATTGAATGCATATATGATTGTGCAATTAATAATGTATGTGCAATATGTGTATTGCATAATGTTGATATATAGGATAGAACATTAGCATCTAAACGTTTCCGGATCATACAAGCTAATGCTAATCTGGAGTATACTGTGAGTCGACCTATATGGTCTCACTTTCATTTTTTGTTCTGTTTTAAAATTCTGTATTGAATTATATGACGTGAATATGTTGATTTCGGACAATAAATGCCTGAGGCATTTGATGCATATAAAAATCCTTGGAAGTGCTCCTTGAATGTGAATTTAACTGAATAAGTGATTCTCAACTTAAATGTTGAATGTCGGACCAAGGTTTGATAATAAATATGAATAAGAATGTGAATGTGAATGTGAAAGTGTAAAATGGAGTACAACTGATTGACTAAATATATGTGATGCATTTCATTACATGAATGCATGACAACGTAAAGGCTGTTGTGACTATAGTAGCTACCGAAAAAGAGCTTAAAGCACAAGATTTAAGAAAGAGCTTAAAGCTCATAATTTGAGAAAGAGCTTAAAGCTCATAATATGATAAGAGCCTCTGGCTCACTATGTAAAATGAGCATTGTATCCCCAACAGATAAGCGACAGTTATTAATGAGCCTAGTATCCACAATGGATATGGGACAGTTACAGGCACTCTGTCATAACAATAATAATTAGAATTGAGTCTCATAAGCATTGCATATATAATTGATATTTATGATTTAAATGATTGAAATAAATAGTTTGCATGATTTCTAAATGTGAAATATGAATTCAGCGAATATGAAGTGTATGTGATTCAACATGTTGACTAGTGGAATGGTGTGAATTACATGATTACATAAATTGATGTGTTATGTGAATTGAGTGAGCCATCGAGGATGGTCTACTAATTGAGTTTGCAAAACTTAACCCAAAATTTGCAACATATTTTTCAAGCATGGAGGAGACAACCAGTTAAACCAACCAGAGTCTAACTACTGCATTTAAGTAAGAGATAGTGGTTGGGATCAGTTGGCATCTGCATATATTTTATGTAAATTTAGCATTAAATATTGTATTCCACAAGCTTCATTTATTATATAAATGAATTATGTTTGTAATAAAAGTTATGACCAAATACATTTAATATTTGTAGTGGGCCTAAAAGATTATTGAAATTCTAATAATGTGTTTAATGTTTAGTCAATATAAGTTTGTAATGACAATTGTAATTGGTGATGTTTTAAATAAAATGGACTGAAACGATTATAAGTTTTTCTAAAAATGTGTGTGTTGCGCAAATTTTTTTTAATGATTATGATTGACTGTCTATCCTAGCACACCACCCTTGTAGAGTGTATTCTTAAATATCGTTGGTGTGTTTAGGAATATGCCCTATGGGAGTAGGGCGCTATAGTTTCAGCCAAAATGTCTTTAAAACTCCTTCGTTCTTTGATGTTGACCTTGACATACTAGTAAACACATCAAAGTACCTCAAAAATATACTATTTAATCTCAAAAGCTTGTACTAACCCTTGAAACACTTAAAACATAAATAAATCACAAACTAACAAAATTTTAGCCTAAACACGTAATAAATGATTGAATTAACGACTAAACACATATTAAACTACACCCTAAAATATGATGCAATTTACATGTATCACATCCCCACACCTAACATTTGCTTATCCTCAAGCAAACGAAATAACAAACAACATAAAATCATAAAGCACACAATGCAATAGTGAGGCAATGACATCAACTTTATGAAATAAATTTAACTTTAAACACAATCATTCAAGATGTTCCAAATCATTAATATGCAAAATTCGCGTCTAGAAGCTCTGGACTAAATATACACTTAATCAAAACTTGAATGTCGAGTTTATTCACCCCTTTCAAGTGTACACACATATTAATAATTATTTGGTCATTAAAACGTTGTAACTAATCTTAAGTATGTTTTCATGATAAGTTAAGCTACTTACAAGTTTGGTAGGATTTATTAGAAAACAATTTTTATTACTTTTGTGGACATAGATGGAGGCAAACATTGGTGATGAATATTGATTCGGTTACTCAACTAAGTCATGTTTTATTAAGTTTCTTGTTTGGAACATCATTATATAATTTTGACACGAAGGCATGAATTTGTGATGCATGTTCTCGGTTACTCAGCTACATCACGTTTTGAATTGGCTACTAGCTCTATTCATAACCCTAAGGCCACCAGAATAATTATTTATTTAAGAATTTACAAACACACATTTTTTTAATGCCTACCTTGTTTTCATGAGAAAATACTGGCTAAGCTACTTAGTCGAAAGACTTAAAATTATGAATGTATGCGACAACTTATAAGGTGATAAACAAACACTAAATCTTAATTAACTTGCATATTTTAGCCAAAGAATCTAGATCACTAATTTGGAAAACTAATGACTCTTCATAATCTAATAGATTATGTTTAAAATTAAATCAATTTCAATCTATCTAAGCCATTGATATATTCGCACAATTCACAATATGCAATCTAAATACACTAACATAACAATATGCAAAATTCACATTCAAAGAAAAACACACAATCCTCCTTATACTTAAACAACACATTGTCCTCAATGTGAGAAGGAGACAAACAAACACACATGGAAAGAAGTAATATAAAACAAAACTAAACTAAAACTAAAGTGAAAAGAAAAAGGGCTAAAAACAAAACCTTATGGTGATGGAGGAAGAGATGGTGTTGGAGGTATAAATTGTACGCCATGAGTCTTGAAGTACCGATGAATCCGACATATATCCCGGCTCTGACGTCATTATGTGTAGGCCATCTCCTTCATCCTTCTAGAGTTCTCCATAAGTGTGTCAGTATTTGCTTTGGTGTTAGTAGAGATTGTATCAAGCACTTTCTTCTAACCAGGTTCTTTTGTGTCTTCTTCCTCTTTGGGCTCCTCACTAATTGAGTCCTCTTTTGCCTGCTGAGGTGGTGCTGTGCTAGAACTTGCCTAACTGGACTGGATCTTCACAAGAGTCTTTTGGCTGATTTCTCAAAGTTCCATATTATAGGACTTTAGGACTTTAGCATGCCACAAGTGATGATGATTTAGAAAATCAGGGAGGTAGATGGTTAGACCACTACAATCCACACCATGGTACTCAACAATGGGAAAAACCAAGTACTCCATACCTAAATTGTTGCTCCTTTTATGTAAAGTCACAACAGTAACATTCAACACAAGTGTGGAGTTGTAAACTGAGATGCTATGTGCCTGAGTCCAAGTTTATCACATAAATTGGCGACATTTTCATGACTTTTGCTATACTTTTTGACTCCTATCTCTAGCTTTTGTGCTTAAATTGATTCTTGAGTGTGTGTTTTATTTTATGTAGTTTGGAGTAAAATTTGTTACAAATCAGTATTCATTGCAGTAATTAATTTTCTGAGAGCAATTGATACTGCAAGCTACCTGTTTTTATTTATTGTAGGAGACTCAAGGAAAAGGAAGTCAAGAAGAAGATGTGGATTGAAAGAAGGTTGAAGTGAAGAAAACGAGAAAATGAGGCGTAACAGAAAGTTCGCCGTGGCAAAGTGGATCTGTCACCGCAGCGAAACACACAGAATCCAGGCTAAACTTTCAGGAAAAGTTCATCACGGCAAGGATTAATTCTTTCACTTTGGCGAAGGAACCAGCAACAAAGCAAAACCTTTGGAGAAAAGTTCGCCGCGGCAAAAAACATTTGTCGCCCCAGTGAACCTTCGAAAACTCGGACCAATTTCAAAAAAATCACCTATTGTGTGACCCAACCCAACATTCTTCATTTAAAAACCTACCAAATTATGTTTTAGCAGGGAGACATATAAAGAACAATAAAGAAGAGGCAAAAAAATACGAAGCACACTCTCGGCTCTTCCTCTCCACTTGACCATCATTAATCACTTCTTTCCATTTTTCTATCGCCATTTTCATTATCTGCTATTGTCGCCATGGATGCTCTTAGTGGGTTTCCGGTTGTGAGTTCTCCCGAAGCAATGCTTGGCTAAGAACCATTTCCTCTTGAAGATGTAGCAATGGCTTGAGTTCAATGGGCTTCGAAAGGGAGTAGTTTGTTCATATTTAACTACATTGTTTTGAATTCCTTAGTTAGGATTTATGCTTTGTAGTTGGATTTTCTTAATTATAGTTTAATCAAGTGTTGAACAATATATTGTGTTATTGGGTTTGTTGATGTAGGACTTGGAGCTTGAATATATGAAGTCTCATATATGTCATTTCGTGATTTTGTTAATTCTCCTTTATCTACCGAGTTGTGTTTGATATTGAGATGATACTTGATCACAAAATTGGCCATTTACATTAACTTACCCTTGGCACTCACTAAGATGCATTCAACAAGGTTTTAAGAAATGGAGTTTATTGATTAAAATCTTGGACTTAAAAAGTTCTTTAAGGTTTGTTGTTTGGAAACTTAGTGATTTTTGCTCCCACAAAGATTTATTTTGAACTATGATAGCCAAAGCTCAATTTTCAAGAGGATTGTATCATATTTGATCATTGTTTTAATCTTTGATTTCTTATTCCCAAAAATCCAAAAATATTTTTTTACACACTTCCCTTTCAAGTATTTTAATTTTGTTAGTTCTCAAAAGAACCAAAACCCCCTTCCTAACTAATTTAGTTGCATTTCATGACCTTTAGGCTAGCTTAGACCCATTGCATTAGGTTCCAATTAAGTGAGACGACCCGAGGTTGCATTCTATATTGCAATGCTTGGAATTCAATTTTTGATTCGAACTCCAAGGGTAAAATCGAAAGATGAAGCGGATAAAAAATGACGTCATTACTGGGGAACCAAGCAATTGGTTTTCTTTAGGTTGGTTGTTGTAATTTTTATTTCTCATTATATTAGGAACCTTTTCTTCTACGTTTCCTTTCACATAGTTTAGTGTCATACCTATCGATAGTATAGGATTTTTATTTTCCTTTGCACAGTTTTAAAATTTTGAAAACACAAACACAAGCATATCATCACAGTTGGACTTTTTATATTTAGCATTCCTTTTGCATTCGGATAGTTTTTAAGTCTTTTCTTTGATTAATGTTTGAGCCATGCATACATACTTTCATACATAATTTCACATACCATACACTTGCATCCATCACATCTCATCTTTTATTTGACTTCTCGTGCTTGCAAGTAAATTTTGTTACGTTTTATTTACCTTTGAATTGTTTCTGTGCATGCCCCGGAAAGCAAGACTCTTACCTTTTTATCCTGAAATTAAGAGACGTTTGAGAAAAATCAAAAAAGAAAGAATAGAAAAGAGAGAAGTAAGGGGTTTATTGAAAAAGAATCAAATAAGCAAGATAATGAGAGCAACCCTGTGGAAGGAGTGAATATGGCCGAGAACCCATTTTCTCCAAAACCCTAACTTTCATGTTAAACAACCTAGGAATGGTGATAATGGAGGTAATAGGGAGCATGAGAGAGTACGTGAAAATAATGGGAATCAAAGGAGAAGGACTATCAGGGAAGCAACAACTTCTGATGTGAATTATGACCCATTTATTGCTGCTTGTCTTAATTTTGATGTTAATTTTGAAGTTAAGGGATTACTTATTAATTCTCTTCCTAAATTTCATGGCTTGACAGGAGAGGATCCCTACATGCATTTGCAGTGCTTGTCCATGATTTGTCAGAGTATGAAACCAATAGGAGCTTCACTTGATCAGGTGCTATGGAAGGTTTTTCACCTATCCCTGGAAGGAAAAGTAAGAGAGTGGTACACGAGTCTTCCAAGGAATGTAGTAAATGCCTACTATAGCTGGGCCAATCTAAGGAAGGCTTTCTTGGAAAAGTACTTTCCAGCTTGTCGCACTTCATTGATGAGGAAGGAGATTTACTCAGCACACCAGGATTATGATGAGTATCTTTATAACTATTGGAACCGCTTCCAAGATTTGTTATCTAGTTGCCCCAACCATCAAATACCGAATGAACAGTTAGTGCAATATCTCTATGATGGATTGAAAAGTCAACACAAAGGTATGTTAGATGCAGCATCAGGAGGTTCATTGATTGATCTTACAGTTTCAGAAGCATGGGATTTGATCAAAAAGATGGCTCTAAATCATCGATAGTACAGTGTGAGAGAGACACGAAGAGTGCATAAGTTGGGTACCACAATAGCCTAATCTAAAAGAATCGAGAGTTTGGAGTCAGAAGTTGATTCTTTGGAGAGCAAAGTGACATCACAATTATCCTTCATCACTACCAAGCTGAAGAATATGAATGTGCATCACCCGACATCTTCTATAGATCTCACAGCACCTAGCTGTGATACTTGTGGGTCAGTGGTGCACATATCTAGTGTTTTCCCCAGTCGGTTTGAAGAAGTGTCTGCAGTGTATCCGAGATGACCAAATCAAAAATGGGACCCCTACTCTAACACTTATAACGAGTAGGGGAACCCTACTCCAATTTTTGGTGCACTTTGCTCAATTATTCTCATCAGGAAGGTGAGGTAATTAGGTAATGCTTCCTTATAGAAAGTTTTTTCTCTTTGCCTTAGGTTTCCAATGATACCAAGATCATCCAATTTGGTCTAGTATTCAATGAGTTATGCTTAAAATACCACAGACTGTGTACATTGAAATTTTGGCTAATGCATGATCATGCCTCCAGGTTTTACACCTCATAACTCTCAATTCCAATATCCAAAAATTACAAACTTTATACCAATTTAAATATAAGAGAATAAGCTACAACTTTTAACAAGACATCTCAGTCTAATTTAGCTTAAATCAATATAGTTTATTCAATAAGCACATGACATGATTTCCATCCCTTATAGTGCAACAGCCTAAGCCAAGACACAATTTCATGCAAATTTTGAAAATCTTAGAGACAGAATTAAAATTTGACTTCTTCAAAAAAGTTGTATAAATATGTCTCTAGTTTAATCTGAACTAAGAATCAATCCATTTAGATGAAGCTATAATTAAAATACCAAAGCATGTTCTTGAAAATCTCCAGCTCGTAGCATTCCAGCACATACCCTCATTTTGAGTCAGTCTATCTTTTTCTAATCAATTCAGATGAGCTTTAAATTTTTATGGAAAGAAAGAAAAATGTCGTAGGAGTATATTGGTTCAAGTTTCAAGTCAATTAGAGATCGGATGGAAAAGTTATAGCAAATGAGTTAGAACTATTCAATATTAGAAAGTTTGATTTTTGCACTACCACCTTCTACTGTAGAATCAAGATTTTTTCACGTAATTCTGCACGTTTTTGCAAAAAATCTGCTCCATCTTCTTCCTCTCTTCTACTAAATTCCTCATCATAAACTTATACCCTTACATTTATCCCTCTTATTCACTTCTATATCAACTCAACTGAGGCCTAAAACAACACAAATCCAAGTTTATATTCAAAAAACCAAAACCAATCATACACATATTTTACCATCTTCAACTCTCTCTCTCTACTGTAAATTCCTATATTTCATCTGATGCTTTTCTTTTCACTTTCCTCTATGCTTTCACTTCATTTAACTCCCTTCTATATTAAAATCTCACCAAATCCTTTAAACACTTTTTGAACAAACCCCATACGATCGGTATTACACTGCCACTGCACAATACTATCAACACGTCTTTCATCACTGTTGTCGTATTAGTATCACACACAACTCATGCAAGTGATCATTTCCAGTACATAAAACATCATCCAACTCATGCATGTATTTATTTCTAATTCTAACATATTAACAGTATCATTAACAAAACTCTTAAACTTAAAAACTTTACTAACCTTGTTTTAAAAAAAACTATAACAGTAACCTTTGGTGGAAGCATAAATAAATCTCCAGCAGTGAGGTTTCGGTGATGGCTGAAAAGCAAGACTAAAGGGAAGCAATCTAACAGCTGGACTAAATTATTTGTGTTTCAAAGTACAATACTGATATAAGAATTCAAACTAGTGTTTCAGTGATGAAGGCTCAGTAGCTTTTGGTAAAGACCAGACAATCCGAAAAG
The DNA here is from genome assembly GCA_027575705.1 of Erythroxylum echinodendron. Lineage (NCBI taxonomy): Eukaryota > Viridiplantae > Streptophyta > Magnoliopsida > Malpighiales > Erythroxylaceae > Erythroxylum > Erythroxylum echinodendron. The sequence continues at coordinate 15,824,171 of JANZXR010000002.1, read as the reverse complement.
AAACAACAAAGAGCTTCAGTAACTTTACCATACACAACTTGTGACATGTGCTTTAACAACCCATTGACACGTGGCCTCATTGCATGTGGGCCATTTGGCATCTATATAAAGATGCTACAGGCCAATTGACTATTTTTCTTAATCCATAATACCCTGAAATTTTCAGAAAAATTTCCTAAAATTTCCAATAATTTCGAAATATTACTAATAATCTCCAAACAAAATTTTGACACCTGAAACTACAATTCTCATCCTAATCGAAAATTTAAAACCAATTATACCCGAAAATATCAATGAATGCATGTACAAATATTTGTATGTGTCCAAAATTGCATATGCACATATAAGGGAAAATTCAATTATGCAAAGCATAAAGTGCACTGAAATTCCTCAATATTCTAACCCCTAACAAGGGGTGTTACAAGGAGGGTTAATCTAATCATAAAATCTAAGGCCAGACTAAAGTTCACAATAAATCAAAATAAATAACTAATGCAGAAATTAACCAATCAATAATCAATATCAAGAATTGAACTCACAAAATATAAACAAAATAGCTATTTTGCACAACCCAACCTAGAATCAACCTAGAAACTACCAATTAAGAGAAAGGGGGTTTTAATATGAAATTAATGAAAATCTAATCAATTATGGAATTATCGAATTATTGGGTCTAGACGGTCTTAAGGTGGATTACTCTCTCTCGAGTTATAATTTCTAACCCTAATTTATAATCCTTAATTTAATTTATGGAATTGTAATCTCTCGATTTCTAATTTACCCAAAACTTAAATTAGTTTTGAATTTGTCTAATAACGTACCGGAAACCTATGCTTGATCTCTCATTACAAGATTTTACCAGTTTGATTCAATTCTTATCTATCAAACTACCTAACTCTCGTTAGTCCAATTTGATGGTATTCACTTAGCTCACCCTCTCAGTTTATTACCGAATTATTGAACACAGATATTGAATCACAAATAACTCAATGAAAACACAATAAATCAAACTTCATTAATCTCAAGAATCAAAATCCTGAACGTGAGTTTAGACAAAATCGACGTTCAACAACAAATATTCTCAACGATTATCCAAATCCCATACATTAATAAAACTTAAATAAAAATGGAAAATACTTTCAAAACAGACTCCTGGAGGCAAAAACTGTGAGAAACTACCTGTTTTAGGAAGTACTTCACATCAAGCTTCTTCTTCGTGTCTCTCTCTCTACATGCTCTCTAGGGTTTCAGAATTGACTGATGGAAAAAGGTTTCAAAGGCTCCTCTCTCTGTTCCTTAATATTCTATTTATATCTTGGAAGCCCAAGGGTTGATTCGGGGTCAAAACAGTCTAAAATGTCTGGCAAAATTTAAAGTTTTCAGCTGTTTTTGTGTCTGCCCAACGCAAGTCACGATCGTGGCCTTGCCTGTCACTATCGTGGCTAGCGCCTAACCCTCACTGTCATGATCATGGCCTATTGTGCCATGATTGTGGGTCATGGTTTGGCTCGAAACTCTTCAAAACTTCTCCATTTTTAGCTATTTACCCTAAAACACTAACAAACATATCAAAGTAACTCAAAAATTTAACATTTAAGCTCAAAGATTCATACTAACCCATAAAAAAAAATAAACACATAAACTAACACAATTAAACCTAAATACACACTAAACACTAAAATTAACACTAAATACCTAATAATTTAAACCCCTAAAACATAATGCAAATCATAACTATCAGTTAACTATCACATAATAGGATGTTATTATAACACACTAATGGATCCAATTGACTAACACATATGGGAATCCAAATGCCTCAAGTTTGTGAATAATAAAGCTCTAACCAAAGGTCAAACGACTTGTGAAATTATAATTTAATTACACAATTCCTAGGGAAACTCTTTTTTTTATAAAACCTAAACAACTCTTAAAAAGGAGGTTTTTATTACCAATCAACCTATTCTAGACAAAGGCACCTTAAGCTTCACTTATAAGAATGACCTAGAACAAAGTTTCATAACATGATATTAGCCTATAATCCGAGATAAAGGAAGGGTTGGGATTCTTTAGGATAAGGGTTATAAAGATTCTATTTATTTCTTTAACATTTTTCCATTGCTAAAGAATTCAATGATCACTTTAGTAGTCACATTATAGGTCCATGGCTAAACTTTTTGAAAGAATAAATCGTTAAGTCCATTTGGACATAGGGATTTATCAAGGTTCAATTGAAATAAAATAATCTCTTATTCTTCACCAGTTAAATGTTTACTCAAGTTGAATAATTCATTTACAAATAACTAATAGTTGATGATGCTTCTAACCAACTAAAGAGAGAAGGAATAGATAACTTAGGTCCTTATAGTAATTTTAAAGTAATGAAATACTTCATTACTAATCTTATCTTGCAAAATAGCTATCCCTCCATCTTGCTTCAAAAGTGAGGAATTTTGTTCAAATTCTTCCTTGCATTGATTGATTAAAATTTTATTTTTCTGCCACCTTTTTTTAGCCAAAAGATCCTCGCTCTCTATTTTATAATGGAATTTTGAACCTCTAAAACTTTGTATAATTTGATAAAGCTTCCTTTTTCTTTATAAGAAAGTTATCTTAATTAAGATAATTACTAAGTTTTTCTTGAATTTTAAGGAAAAGAGCTTTGGACTCATCACTATGCTTTTGAATGTCTCTAAATCTGTCAAGGTTAAGTAGCCTGAGTTCTCTTTTAACCGTTCCTAGATTCCTTGTACAAAAAAAGGATTTAAAACATTCAAAAGACATTCCTTTCCTAACTACATCTTCTAACCCAATAACTTGTGTAAAGAAATTGGTAAAGCGAAAAGTGGCTCCTTTTAGTTGTGAAGAAAATAAGTTTTGGATAATAATATGACTATGGTCTAACATGTTCAATTACAAAAAGAAGTTGAGTTCATATGAAACGTTTGAATCCACTTTTAATTAACCATTGCTCTATTGAGTTAGTAGCAAGGAGCATATAGGCCTCCTCTTGATCTAGATTAAAAGAAAAAAATATTTTTACTATAATGGTTAAGATCATGGTTGGAAACTAAATTGCATTTTTAAACCCATAAAGCTTAATTTCTTACACTTACTAGCCTTAATTGTAGGCTTTAAAACACCAATAAACATTGGTTTTATTTCATGAATAAAATTTCCAAGGTCTTGTTATCTTTTAGGAAAATTAATACTATTAACATTTTAGGATATAAAGACATCAAGAGTTAGAAAGGCCCCTAAATCCCTTATTCTTCATCCTAGATTTCCTCTTACTTACCCTAACAGAAGTATCATTAATAGAAGTAGATTATTCTATACTAAAAATACTAAAGAAGAAACAATAAGACCAAAGCTTGACCCTTTGAAGAAAGGATCACTGGTAGAGGGAAACTTTTCTTGAGCTACCAATTCTAAAGAATAAGCAATGAGAATAGAGGTTGAGCCTTTAAGCCAGATATTGTTTGTAATAACAAATCATTAGGTTTGACCATATAATGATTAGCAAACATATGGACCTCAGAAGTATATTTATGAAATTTACAAAGTTGAACTAGAGATTTTATCTTATCATCTTGATATTGTATTGTATTAATCTCAATTATAGGAATATGAGTAAGGGGAAAAGAAGTAGATGAAGTGTCCAAATTAACTATAAATTCTAGATAGTTACCTCTCTTAAAATTTCTACTAGTGGGCTCCCATACTTGCATTATTGTACATTTGTAGGTTTCCAAGAGTATGAGACTAATCGAATCCCTCGTAAGATTTATCATCACTAAGCATGGTAATAGGTATAAAATATGGAAGATTTGTTAACCATCACTTAAATTCTTACATACTCAACTCTCCTTTTAGCAACAATATTCTCACCATATAGATAAGATTCCTAAGGTAGGTTTCAAGATGGATAATGCCTTATATAGATCAATATTCTAATGGAATATTATAAATATTAATCCATAAGGGCATTTGGGTCTCATTAATGCTTTCCATGGCAAACTAGACTTATAGAAGTGGAGGAAAATAGGAACACTTTCTTGATGCCATGAATATCCTTTAAGGATCGTCTAAGCTAATTTAATGGAGTTGAAAGAGAGATTATCTTCATTTTAAAAAACATTTTTAGACTAGCATTCCTCATTACTTTATAGCCCAGACTGAACTATAAGGAAAGTTTATATGAAAGTAATAGGATACCCTTTAGTTGAGACTAAGAAGAAATAAGACAATACTAGCTAAGAGCTTAAATATGACCTAAGTTTTAGGAAGGGTAACTAGAACTACAAAAGAGATCACTATTACATTCAGAACACTAAAAGAAGTAGAAAGAAAGCTAGGAAAAACAAAACGTGAAAGATCTATTGAGCTCGATAAGGTCGATGGATCCTAAAGGGATGTAGAAGAGTTTTAGAGAGAGCCATTTTGCTATAAAAAAACCATTAGTTTTATGCTTTAAACACTTATATCCTTTCCTTTCATATCTCTCTTTAAGTGGACCTTTTTCTTTAAGTAGTTTTTAAACTCTCTTGTGATTTTAACAATATCATCATCATCATCACTTCACTAAATTAATTCTCTTCTTCTTCTTAACTCCCATGCTTAATGTTATATAGGCTAAAGCTCCTCTATTAGTCTCCTCTTATCCAAGGAAAGAGATCTAACCAGTTATTAGATTAGTAGAATGTGTAAATTCTTTTCCTCTTAAAGTTGTGATTTTTAGTTCTCAAGCTTTTTACAATCACTTAAGGATCTTCCTTACCATCTTAAAATTTAAGTTTCTTACCAAGTATTCTTTAATTCATTTAGAATATCAATGAATTATTTATATATATGAAAATTATTTCTTTCATTAAGCTTCATATAAATACATTGATAAACTAGCATGCTAACTCTACTCTTTGTAACTTAGTTTTATTGTATTCCAAATATAGTGACCTGTTTGAAATATTAGGATTTTACTAAAATTTCTTTTACTTAATGCATATAATAAAATATATACAACCTTACTATTTAATCTAATGCATCATTTTCATTCCATTCATTTTTTAACTTATGTAGTACCCCCTCACCGCAGGATACGCACCGAGACACCCGTGGGTCATTCCGGTACACATCCTATGGTAAGGGAGTGCTACGTGCGATCACTACAGTACTCCACATGGCATCATATGAATTTGAATAATTAAAACAGAAATTATAAATCACAA
>JANZXR010000002.1:15777219-15818843 GCA_027575705.1 Erythroxylum echinodendron | reverse complement strand
CAAACCCCCTTCCTAACCAATTTAGTTGCATTTCATGACATTTAGGCTAGATTAGATCCATTGCATTAGGTTCCGATCAAGTGAGATGACCCGAAGTTGCATCCTATATTGCAATCCTTAGAATTAAATTTTTGATTAGACATCCAAGGGCAAAACCAAAAGACGAAGTACGCAAATCAAAATGGCGCCGTTGCTGGGGAACCAAACAATTGGCTTTCTGTAGGAAGCCATTTGTCATTTTTGTTTCTCATTGAGTTAGGAACCTTTTCTTCACTATTCCCTTTTTGCATAGTTTAGTGTCATATTTGTCAATAGTATAGGATTTATATTTTCCTTTACATTGTTTTAAAATTTTGAAAACACAAACACAAGCATACATACTTTCACATACCATACACTTGCACCCATCACATCTCATCTTTTATTTAACTTTGTGTGCTTGCAAGTAAATTTTGTTACTTTTTATTTACCTTTGAATTGTTCCTATGCATGCCCCGGAATGCAAAACTCCTACTATTTTATCCTGAAATTGAGAAACGATTGAGAAAAATTAAAAGAGAAAGAATAGCAAAAGAGAGAAGTAAGGAGTGAGTTGAACAAGAATCAAGTGAGCAAGATAGTGAGAGCAACCCTGTGGAAGGAGTGAAAGTGGCCAAGACCCTAGTTTTCCCCCAAAACCCTAACTTTCATGTTAACCAACCTAGGAATGGTGATAATGGTGGTAATGGGGAGCATGAGAGAGTAGGTGAAAACAATGGTAATCAAAGAAGAAGGACTATTAGGGAAGGGACAACTTCTGATGTGAATTATGATCCCTTTACTGCTGCTTGTCCTAATTTTGATGTTAATTTTGAATTGAAGGGATTACTGATTAATTCTCTTCCTAAATTTCATGGCTTGACAGGAGAAGACCCCTATATGCACTTGCAATCCTTGTCCACGATTTGTCAGAGTATGAAACCAGTAGGAGCTTCACTTGATCAAGTGCTATGGAAGGTTTTTCACCTATCTCTGGAAGGAAAAGAAAGAGAATGGTACATGAGTCTTCCAAGGCATGTAGCGAATGCCTACTATAGCTGGGCCAATATGAAGAAGGCTTTCTTGGAAAAGTATTTTCCAGCTTCCCGCACTTCATCGATGAGGAAGGAGATTTATTCGGCACGCCAGGAGTATGATGAGTCTCTTTATGACTACTGGAACTGCTTCCAAGATTTATTATCTCAATGCCCTCACCATCAAATACCGGATAAACAGTTAGTGCAATATTTCTATGATGGTTTAAAAAGTCAAGATAAAGGCATGTTAGGTACAGCATCAGGAGGTTCATTGATTGATCTTACAGCTTCAGAAGCATGGGATTTGATTAAGAAGATGGCTCTAAATCATCAACAGTATAGTGTGAGAGACACCCTGCATAAGTTGGGTACCAAAGAAGCCCACTCAAAAAGAATGGAGAGTTTGGAGTCAAAGGTTGACTCTTTAAAAGGCAGAGTGACATCACAATTATCCTTCATCACTGCCCAGCTGAAGAATATGAGTGTGCATTGATCAACATCTTCTATGGATCTCACAGCACCTAGCTGTGAGACTTCTGGGTTGGTGATGCACATATCCAGTGTGTGCCCTAGTCGGTTTGAAGAAATATTTGCAGTATATCTGGGATGACAAAATCTGAAATAGGACCCCCTACTCCAACGCGTATAATGAGGGGTGGAAGGCCAACCCTAGGTTTAGTTGGAGGAATGAAGAAGGATGGGTTCAAAACCGATTTCAACAAGGGGGAGGAGCTGGTACTTCTAGTATCCAGTTCCCTAACCAACAGCAACTCATGACTGTCCCACCTAAGGAGGATACTAATCAATTGCTGTAAAACATGATGACTTTGATGAAGGAAGAGCGGACTTCAACTAATAATCAATTCAATGCCATTGCTTCTCTGATTCAGCAAGATTCTTCAAAGAATGCTGCTTGGTTCGATGCCTTGGAAAATAGAATGGAATAATGGGAGACAAAACTGGAGAACATTAACTCTTTTGTCACTCAATTGCCAAACAACATGAGTAAGAACCAAGCAAGAAGCAGTGGGACCATTCCTTCCAACACTATGATGAACCCAAAGAGTTTAATTGTAATTGCTCTCCGACGTGGGAAACAAGTACAGTTTAATCATCAAGATGACGAAGAATGTGACGAGGAGATGGATAGTGGAGAATTGCCTTTACCCAAGAACACCATCAAGAATTCCGAAAACTCCAAAGAAAAAGCACTATTGAATGAAAAGAAGTCTGAATCGAAGAACAAAAGAGCTACTTCAGATGGTTCCAAGGAAAAAGCACCAACACATGAGCATGGGGAATCCAACAAGCATGAAGCCCAAGGTAAGGAGGTAAACCTTCAAGACTTACCTTTTCCTAATTCATATTTAATGAGTAAGCTTAAGAATGACATTAAAAATGAAAAAGATGTTATTGATTTGTTTGGAAAAGTTGAAGTCAACGTCCCTCTACTTGACTTACTGAAAAGGGTTCCGGGCTATGCTAAATATTTTAAGGATTTGTGCAAAAACAAAAGAAAGTTTAGGCCTAATGAGAGAGCCCAAGTGAGCTCGAATGTGTCAGCCCTTTTTAAACCCTGAATACCCGTTAAGTGTCAAGACCCTGGATCTTTCACCTTTCCATGCATAATAGGAAAAATTATCATAGGAAGGGCTTTGTTAGATCTAAGGGCCACAATTAATGTGATGCCTAAGTGTGTTTATCAATCATTCGGAGTCAAAAGTTTAAAGTCCACATCTGTTGTGTTACAATTGGCTGATGGATCTTTTAGGAATCCAGTGGGGATTGTAGAGGACATTTTGGTCCAGGTCAAGGGTTTAGTTTTTCCTGTTGATTTTTATGTGCTTGATATGTCTTCTGAAGTTGTGCAGGATACATCTTTAATTCTTGGGTGACCTTCTTAAGGACTGCTAGTACTATTATTAGCATGAAAGAAGGTAAGATCACAATGGAGGTCGGGGATCACTAGGTAAGCTTTAATATTAACAAAGCTATGAAACACCCCCATGAGGACTACTCGCTCTTAGGAGTAAACATGGTTGACATTGCTGTTGATGCACTAATGAATTTGATTTGCCAGAGAATTTCCCTGATTCTGACTTGTATTCATTTGATCTTGGGCAAAGGTTTTCTGTTAATGTTTCAGATGATTCAGGCATCACCAAGATCGATGTTGATGAGATAATAGATGGGAGCATTATCCGTCATGACAAAAAATTTACTGAGAAGAAGCAGAAGGCAATGACCTAAGCCATTGTCGCAACTGATTACCAGGAGATGGATTCCACATCGAAAGAAAAAGGGAGTCACCTTTTCTCTTTCGAACTACCTAAATTAATCCCTTCGATTGTGCAACCTCCTATACTTGAGTTAAAACCTTTACCCAGTACTCTAAAGTACGCCTTTCTTAAGTCTGATGAGCGATTGCCTTTGATAATTGCCAATACCTTGTCTCACACTGAGGAAGAGAGACTCTTGAATGTTTTGACGGAACATAAACAAGCTATAGGGTGGACCTTAGTGGATATACTTGAAGTTTTCCTATCTGTTTGCAAACATAGGATCTTATTGAATGAAGGTTCCAAGTATGTGAGACAACCTCAAAGGAGACTAAATCCACTGGTTTTAGACGTGGTTAAGAAAGAAGTCACAAAGATATTGAGCACTGGGATAATATATCCCATTTCTAATAGTGAGTGGGTTAGTCCAATAGATGTAGTGCCGAAAAAGAGTGGGATCATGGCGGTCAAAAATGATAAGGATGAGCTTATTCCCACTAGAGTGCAGAATTTGTGGCATGTGTGTATAGATTATAGATGATTAAATGATGCCACCAGAAAAAATCACTTTCTCCTACCTTTTATTGACCAAATGCTTCAACGGCTCGCGGGCAAATCACATTACTATTTTTTGGATGGTTTCTCCGGGTACTTTCAAGTGCCTATTACACCGAAGGACCAAGATAAAACTACCTTTACATGTCCTTTTGGAATCTTTACATATCGAAGGATGCACTTTGGTTTATGTAATGCCCTAGGAACTTTCCAACGTTGTGTGATGGCTGTTTTTTATGAATTTTTAGAAGAATGCATGGAAGTCTTTATGGATGATTTCATAGTTTATGGTGATTCTTTTAATGCTTGCCTATTGAGTCTTGAAAAAGTTTTGGGAAAATGCATTGAGAAGAATTTGATTTTGAACTTTGAAAAATGTCATTTCATGGTCAATAAAGGCATTGTGCTTAGTCATTTAATTTCTATCAAAGAGATTCAAGTTGATAAAGCTAAAATTGAGGTTATATCTTATTTTCCCTATCCTACCTATGTTCGAGATATCAGATCATTTTTAAGTCATATAGGATTTTATAGGAGATTCATAAAAGATTTCAGCAAAGTTGCATTACCTATTTCTAAGCTTTTACAAAAATATGGAAAGTTTGAGTTTGATGATTCTTGCAGGAATGATTTTGACACATTGAAATCAAAACTCATTTCTCCACCCATTTTAGTTGCTCCTGATTGGAACTTACCTTTTGAGCTCTCATGTGACGCTTCCAACTGTGCTGTTGGAGCTATACTGGGTCAACGAGAGGAGAAACTAGCGAGAGTCATCGCATATGCATCAAAAACATTGGATTCATCTCAGATCAACTATACAACAACTGAGAAAGATCTGTTTGCAGTAGTTTTTTTTATAGAAAAATTTCGTCAATATTTGTTAAACTCACATGGAGTTATTTTTACTGATCATGCAGTTGTTCACTATCTCCTCAAGAAACCATAGTCGAAGCCTAGGTTAATAAGGTGGGCATTATTCCTCCAAGAATTTGATATTGAGATTAAGGATCGCACTGGAACAGCTAACCACGTAGTTGACCATTTGAGCAGGCTACCAGACAATACACAGGGCGTGGACTCTTTTGAATTGACTTACGACGCTTTTCCTAATTCAATTTTATTTTCAAGGAACCTTGATATGCACATATAGTCAATTATCTCATGACTGATCTCATTCCCCCTTTTACATCTCAGGCACAGGCTCAGAAGCTAAAAAGTGAAGCTTGACATTACATCTGGGATGCTTCGCATCTATAGAGATTGTACAGTGACCAGGTAATTTGGAAATGCGTGCCTAATGAGGAATTTGATGCTATAATTTCAGCTTGCCATTCCATAGTTTGTGGTGGGCATTTTAGTGCGAAGAGAAAATATAGGAAAATTCTAGATTCTGGTTTTTATTGGCCTAACTTTTTTAAGGATTCATTTAACTTTTGTCAGTCATGTGACAAGTGTCAATGTTTTGAAGGGTTAGGAAAATGATATGAAATGTCACAGTAACCTCTATTATTTTGTGAAATTTTTTATGTCTGGGGAATTGATTTCATGGGTCCCTTTCCCCCATCTTTTGGTCTTATGTATATTCTTTTAGCTGTCGACTATGTGTCTAAATGGATAGAGGCTATCCCTACTAGAAAAGATGATGCGCAAGCAGTGTGGGGGATCGACCATTCTAGTAGGTAGATAGCTGTTTTCTTACTTTCATTAATAGGATGTAAGCAAAGATGAACCACTAACAAGAGGCATAATTGACGTAGCTTTAGGAGGATCCTTGATGCGGAAGAATGTTGAAGAAGCAGAGGATTTGATTGAGGAAATGTTGAGTAACAACTGCTTATAGATGAATGAGCAAGGTACGTAACCTGCTACTTTTAGAGAGCAGAAGGTATTGTTGCATTTGATAAAATGACTGAGATGTAAGCAACGATTAACAATTTGACACAACCACTCAACAGTATGAAGGCATCAACCTTAGATCCGGTGAAGGCCGTACATTTAAAGTGTGAGATTTATAGATAGTTAAACTATGACACTGTGGACTACTACCTAATGAATGAAGACACTCAGAAGCAGGTAAATTATATGGAAGTGCAGTATGGACGAGGAGGGGTAACAATCTCTACTCTAAGACTGATAACCTCGGGTATAAGAACCACCCTAACTTCTCTTGGTCGAACAACAATGGTGGACAGTTTAGGCCTCAGGGACAATCGAGCTTCCAATAAGATAAAGCGAGCTCGATGGAATCAAAGTTAGAAAAGATTTTGGATAAGATTAGAGGCATAGAGGATGTGTATAGAAGGCTCAAGAACAAATTTGAACAACTAATGAAGAACCATGCCTCGTCCATACACAATCTAGAAGTCCAAGTAGGCCAATTAGCAGAGGCAATGTCTACTTGAAATGCTGAAACTCTTCTGAGCAACACTGAATCTATCCTAAAAGAACGTATCGTGGCTATTAGTCAAACCCAGGATGAGGAAAATAAAAAAGTGAAGGAAGACGGGGTTAAAGGAGTGTATGAAGAAGACCTTCCAAGTGAGACAGTGATTGAGTCAATTAAGGCAACTTGATGTGTATTCCCATTTCCTATTTTAGCTCAGCGTGAGTTAAATACAAAGAGGGTAGTAAGGAACCTAGAGGAGATTAGGCCAAACAAGGTCATGGAAGTGATGGATCAAATACAGATGAAGCTCACAATGAAGGAATATGTCAAAAAGAAGGTTAAGGAGCGAATATCAGAAGAGGACCCTAACATTACATAGAAGAAAGAGGAACCGTGGGACATTTTCATCCACGCAGCATCAATAGAATCATCACAGACAGGGCATTTGTGGACTTAGGAGAGAGTATAAACATGATTCCCTAAACCTTTAGTTCGAAGTTGGGGTTAAGAAAGTTAATGCCCACTAAATTTTTGGTAAAGACGGTTGACAAAATGATACACAAATAGATAGGGATTATAAAAGATGTTGATAGTAGTGTTTTGTATGATGTTTTAGGGTTTAATTTGTTATGCATTTTGTGTTTAATTGAGTGTTGATCAGGCATTTATGGTTTAATTAAATTAGTTTTTGTGTTTACATGTTGTATTACGTTAATCTAAATCTTTGAGCTTAAATTGTATATTTTTAAGGTGCCTTGAAGTGTATGTTAGTGTTGCAGGGTAAACAGGGAAGAACGATGAAGATTTGAAGAGTTTCAGGATAAAATATATAGGCCACGATTGTGCACAGTTGCTATGATTGTGATAAAGAGGAGGAGCCAGTAGCAGCCAGGCCACTATTGAGCATTATGGGCCACGATCGTGATAGAGAGCGTCAAGTTAGGCCATGATCGTGGCAGACAGGGCCACGATTGTGTCCTACATCGGGCTGACAGAAAAACTCAAATTTTGGGTGATTTTTAGACCATTTCGTCCCTAAGTTTGACCCAAGGCTGCTACAAAATAAATAGAGTAATACCTAGCAATAAAAAGAGAGAGACTCCTCTAAAAATTCGAGGGAAAACCTAGTTAGAGATTAATCGATCAAGGAAGGAGATGAAGGAAGAGAGGCACAGAGACACGCTTGACACGACGTACTTCTCAGAATAGGTGGTTTTCAGCAATCGCGGCTCTGAGATCCATTCCAAAGGTATATTCTAGTTGTTATTTCGATTTCATCGATGTATGGAGTCTTAATATTGATTAAAGATATTTGTCCTTGAATGTTGATGCTTTTGTATAAACTCACCTTCAAGTTTATTCTTGAGATTAATAAGATTGTGTTTTATTTCAATTTATTGTGATTTAATTCGATTCTTCATAGCTAGGAAATAAACTGAGAGGGTGAGCTAGTGAAAATCATCGATTTAGTTTAACGAGAGTTAGGTAAATAGATAGGTAGAGAATTGAATCAAACTAGTATAATCGTGTAACAAGAGATCGAGTACAGATTCCTGGTAGGTTAATAGACCACGTTAGAACTAATTTAGCTTTTAGACAAATTGCGGATCGACAGATCACAATTTCCACAATTTCAATTAAGGGATATTAATTAAGATTAAGAATTATAACTCAAGAGAGAATAATTTACCCTAGGACCATCTAAGCCCATTAAATCGAAAATTTCGTAATTGGATAGATTTTCTTTAATTTCGAATAAATTCCCCCTTTCTCTCAATTAGTCACTTTTAGCTTTAATTTCAGATTATTTGTGTGAGTTTGCTTATGTTAATTCTATTGGTGATTTAAATTCTTATATTTGACTCTTGATTTATATTAATTCCTGCAGTAGTTGTTTAATTAGGTATTGCGAACTTAGCTATCATTAGATTTTAAGACTATTTCCCTTCCTCGTAGGATTGACACCTTAGGTACTACACGAATGACCCGTACACTCGCAGTAATCACCAAAGTTAAAAATTATTAAAACTTAGAGTGTGTAACCTTGAGCGAACAAGTTTTTAGCACCGATGTAGGAGAAGGCAACTTAGTTCTACAGTTTAAGGTGTTGAGGTAGCTTTTAATTTTTGTTTTTGTTTTTTGTATTTCTACGTAAGAGTCATGATTTTGCATGAACACAAGAGTCACGAGGGGTTCGAGTCACAAAATTGAGACTTTAGATTTAGATATAATACGTTTAGAACGAACCTTTATGAAAGCTCGGCGAGAAGAAGAATAAGAAGAGTTTAAGAAAGCACAAATGGCCAAGGAATTCCAAAGAAACATGGATCAAGAAGTCAACCTTGGTAGGCAACAACAGAGGACCCTTATGGATTTTATGAGACTAAGGTTCAATCCTGCGAACCAAGGAGTGGCTAGACCGCCTATTCAAGCGGTTTCTTTTGAAATCAAGCCAGCCCTTTTGAACATGCTTTAATAGAACTTCCAATTCTATGGAATTGCAAATGAAGACCCGAATGCTCACATCGTGAGTGTTCTCAAGATTTGTGATACTTTCCGGTATCACCAGATGTCAGAAGACATAGTTAGAATTAGGTTGTTTCCCTTTATGCTTAGGGATAGAGTGAAGCCTTGGTATCATACACTGAGCGCCACTAACATTACAATGTGGGAACAATTAGTACATGCCTTCTTGGATAAATATTTCCCACTAACAAAGACCACCAAAATTATTAAGGAAGTTACAAATTTCCAACAAGGTGATGGAAGTCCATTTATGAAGCGTTAGAGCATTACAAGGATTTATAGGGGAGATGCTAACACCACAATCTACCCAAGGAGTTCTTACTGTAGACATTTTATAATGAAGTAAAACTATAGACTAGAGGAACCATTGATGCGGTGTCAGGAGGATCTTTAATAGCAAGACAGTCGACGAAGTAGAGGAATTAATAGAGGAGATGGCTAATAATAGTTGCTTGTGGGCTAATGAACGTAGTAGGCAAACTACTAACTTTAAGGAGCAAAAAGGAGTTGTCACTGTCAATCAGGTGATGGAAATGAAAGCTAAGATCGATAAATTGACATGATAACTTAGTAATATGAAGGTGTCATCCTCAGCTATGGTAAAAGTTGTGCAATTGAAGTGTGAGCTATGTGGACAATTGGATCATGATACAGTGGACTATTTTTTGATGAGAGAAGATAACCTGGAGTAAGTTCATTATAAAGGAGGCCAATTTAGATGTGGAGGGGGTAATAATCCCTACTCCAGCACATATAACCCTAGGTGGAAGAATCAACTAGACTTCTCCTGGTCTAATAACAACAATGGAGGGCTATTCAGACCCCAAAGACAATTGAGCTTCCCAAAAGACAAAACAAACTCAATGGATTCGAAATTGGACAAAATTTTGGATAAGATAAGGGAAATGGAGGAAGCACATAAGAGGCTCAAGAGTAAATTCGAGCAAGTCATAAAGAATCATGCTTCGACTATCCACAATTTAGAAGTCCAAGTGGGGTAGCTCCTAGAAGCAATGTCAACTCAGAATGTTGGAAGTCTTCCTAGCAACATCGAGTTAAACCTGAAGGAGCGTATAATGGTTGTAAGCCAAACTCTGGATGCGAAGCTAGAAAAGGTAGACAAAGGAGAAGGTTAAGTAGTTAAAGATGACCTTCTAAGTGAGACTGTGAGCAAATTGGTGCAAGTAACTCGACGAGCATTCCCGCACCAATTATTTGCTCAGAAGGAATTATATGCTAGTAGAGTAGCAGGAACATTATAAGAAATTAAGCCAACCAAAGTCAAGGAATAGACGGAATGAATACAATCTAAACTGGAATTACAAGAGTCTGCCACAGAGAAGGGGAAGGAGCGGATACTGGAAGACACCTCCAACATAGGGAAGAAGGATTATCTAGGGGACTTTTTCATCCTTTGCAGTATCAACAAGATCATCATAGATAAGGCATTTATAGGCTTAGGTGCAAGTATAAATGTGTTGCCTTACACTCTCAGTATTAAATTGGGGTTATGAGAGTTAGCACCTGCAAAATTTTTGGTTAAAACAGCCGATATAACTTCACTTAGATCGATAGGAATCATACAAGATGTGCTGGTCAAGGTTGGCAATTGTATCTTTCCCACGGGTTTCTATATTTTGGACATCAATGAAGATGAGGATACCTGATGATTCTTGGATGACCATTTTTAGCCCTTACATGCTCAATGACTGATGTGGAGGGGGCAAACTAACTCTACAAGTAGGGAAGGAGCAACTGACCTTCAAGGTGACTATTAGAGAGTACGGAGCTCCTTCAACTTCAGTGAATTGCAATAAACCCAAACCTCGAGGAGAATGGTAAGACATTGAGAATCCTACGAATGTCTTCCGAGAGAAGCGCTCGCGAAGGAGAAGTCCAGGTAATGAAAATTCCAAGGAAGGTGGCAGTTGGAAGATGGTAGCAAATATTCAAACTTTGAGATTAATAATGACACTACCATCAAATTAGACATTCAAACCATTGGGAGCTTTAAAGGAGTGTTAAGCTATCGACGTTAAAAAGAAGCGCTATATGGGAGGCAACCTATAGAAAAATTTTAAATTTTAGTTTGTTGTCTAATCTTGTTAGGTTAGTTGAATTTTGTAGATAGGTTCATTCTTGTTTTGGTTCAATAAAAGCGAAAAGAGGACTAGGATTTCGGAATCATGGGGAACAGTACGCAAGCGTATTAAGAGAAGTGAAGAAGAACTATGAACTGAGAGAAGGAAAGAATTGGAAGAAGAAGGTTTTAGTGTCAGGATATAGGCACTGGCCACGACCGTGACCTATTAGGTCACGATCATTACCTGCAATTGGGATGTCCTTCTGTGATACACCGCATGCCACAATCATATCCTGCAATTATTCATAAGAAGGGGAGGACATAAAATTTTAAGTAACAACTTTACCATTTTACTTTTTTTACCACCTATTTATTCAATTCTCACTTAACTTTCACCTTCGCCTTCACTTTTATTTTTACTTTATCTCTCTAGAATTTCAACTTTCAAACACTCAAATATATCTCTAGAATTTTTCATCGTCAATATTCCAATTTTAACCCAATGATGCCTCGTATCAAACAAACTAGCTGAAGAGAGCCTTATGGAACATAATAAGTCACGGGACGGGGGAGACAAAACAGAGCAGTGAACTTTAAAGCTTTATTTCCTATTTACATCGAGGAGGAAGGTATTCATTTCCATTCTCTTCATTCTAGGAAAATTACTGTGCCTAAATATTTTGATTTCTATACATTGGATAGGATAGAATTGCATGAGCGGGGAGAGAACTTAGCAGAGAGGATCCAGTGGGGTCAATTTATTATACTCCAATTCCCATTTATGAAGAGCTTACCCTAGAATTTTTCCTATCCTTGACCTTTGGCCCTAAGAACAATAAGGAAATATGGTTTGGATTGAGTGTATGAGTTAACGATAGAAATTATGTGCGACATACGTGGATTCCCCGAATCCACCATTATTGACCAACATTATAACTTTCGTGCCTCCAAATACTGGCACGAGCTTACCTGTATTGAGTGCTTTTATGACAAAAATCCCCACTACAATATTATTCGGTCCCATGAATACTTGTTACTGCACAAATTTATGTGCCAGCTAGTTTTTGACAAATTAAAGGCCAACAAATGTTCAACCCAGGAACGATTCATACTGTGGTGTATGGACCATAGTATTCTAGTATGCACATCTACGTATGTGTTGAATGCTTTTATTGCAGTTCCGCGGAAGCAGAGGCAACCATCTTGGAATAGGGTACCTGGTGTTTGCCATTGCAAAGCATTTTGGTGTGGATCGGAGGGGGTTAACGGTGCATATGCCCAAGTTCCTTGGCCACTATCATCTATTTCAGGCAGAGATCATTCACTCCACCAACATGAGTCTATGAGAAATAAATGAAAAGACACATGTGCAAACCAGGACAAGTTAAGCAAGCTCGATCTCTACGCCACCTAGGCAGGCACAAGAAGCATCAACGAGCGAGGAATCAGAAGAAGAGAAAGAAGAGTACCAACATTAGACAATAGTTTGGACACAATATCTGAAACCAACAGAACATTAAAGGAAGTGGTACGTATATAAAGATACCAGAGCCGAGAGATCTGCCGACTCCATCGGTATTTCAAAGCTTAGGGTATTCAATTACCACCTCCCACACCATCACCACCTCCATCTCCTTAGGATTTAAGTCTAACCCAAAATTTTTCTTCCATTCTATTTTGTTTTATGTTATTTATTTTTCTATTAGTTTTATTTTTATTTGTATTGTTAATTTTATCTATTCTTTGTTATTTTAATTTCTGTTTGCACATTTCATTTATGTATGTTTCATGTGTGTTCCTTATCACATTGAGGACAATATGTTATTCAAATGTGAGGAGGGATTCTGTGTTTCTTTTTTATATGTGAGTTTTGCATACTGTATAATAATATTAGGTTGTATAATCTGAAGTGTGTGAATGTGTCAATGGCTTAGATTCAATGAAGTTTTTTAAATTTTGAGACATAGTCCATTGGGTTGGGAAGCCTGCGAAATTAGTGAATTAGGGGCCTTTGGATAATTATACAGCCTAATTAGGACTTAGTGGAAGTTTAGCACACGATAGATTGTCGCATTTATTCATAATTTGAGGCCTTTTAGGTTAAGTAGCTCAACTAGTATTTTTCATGGAAACTAATAGCTAAAAGCAACAAGATAGGCAATAAAAAAGGTTTAATTCAATAAATTACTATTCTACTGGCCTTCAAGTTATAAGTAGAGTTAGTAGCCAGTTAAAAACATGATGCAACTGAGTAATCAGATTGAGAAACAACACAAATGCGTGCCTTTACATAAAAAGGCTATAATGACGTTTCAACCAAGCTGTTAACAATTGACTTAGTCGAGTAACCAGATTGACATTCATCACAAATGTTTGCCTCCGAGTAAAAGGCTAAGTCTCGAAAAAATTGTGTTTAAATAAAAACCTAATGGACTTGTATTAGGCTTGAAGTTTCACAGAACAATACCTAGGAACAGTTATCGAGCCTGAGGGACTGAAAAATTATTAATTCGTGTGCACAAATAAAAAGGGTAAATAGGTTAACACTTGATCTTGAGTTAGTTGTATATTTAGTACAAAGCCCCCAAGCACATGTTTTGTATGTTAATGATTTGACACAACGGAGTGATTATGTTCGAGATTAAATTAATTTCATGAAGATCGAAGCTATTGTCTCATTATTGCATTGTGTGCTTTGTGTTTTGTGTGTTATTGTTTTGTTTGCTTGAGGACAAGCAAACATTTAAGTGTGGGAATGTTGATAATAGTGTTTTGTATGATGTTTTATGGTTTAATTTGTTATGCATTTTGTGTTAAATTAAGTGTTGAGCAGGCATATAGGGTTTAATTAGATTATTTTTTGTGTTTAAGTGTTGTATTAGGTTAGTCTGAATCTTTGACCTTAAATTGTATATTTTTTAGATAACTTGATATGAGTGCTAGTGCTGCAGGGTAAACAAGAAAGAACGGTAAAGATTTGAAGAGTTTCGGGCTAAAAGATATAGGTCATGATCGTGCATAATGGCCATGATCGTGACAGAAGAGGAGGAGCAGCAATATCCAGGCCATAATCGTGCATTATGGGTGCATCGGGCTAACAGAAAAACTCAAAATTTGGGTGATTTTTTAGATCATTTTAACCCTAAGTTTGACCTAGGGCTGCTGCAAAATAAATAGAACAATACCTAGCATGTAGCCATATGTTTCTAGTGTAATCCAAGCAAATAATCATATCATTTGGATGACTAGAAAAAAAGTTATGCCTAACAGACTGAAGCAAACTCAGTGAACATTTTCCATATCACTACCCATTTTGTTTCTAAATCTTTCCTTATCACAACTCATACCAAGATCACTCTTTCTACTCCCTCTACTTCTTATTTTCAATAAAATCACATTTAACATCAATTATACCTAGAGGTTGTCAATAAATGCATGTACCACTTTTTATGTGCAAACATTCAATATTTATGTGCATATATATATACTATCATTATGCGTGAGCAAGAAAATGCATTTCCTTAATCTCTCTTTGAGCTCATATGTACGGGTCCTAACCTTTAATATGAGAATGGGATGTTACATAGCAGCCATAGGAGAGAGATTGGAGAGCTAAGAGCTACAAAAAGAGAGACTCTGTCAAAAATCTGAGGGGAAAACTAGTTAAAGATCAATCGATTGAGGAAGGAGACGAAGGAAGAGAGACACGGAGACACACTTAACGTGATGTACTTCCCGAAATAGGTGGTTTCCTACAGTTACGACTCCGAGATCCATTTTGAAATTATATTCTAGTTGTTATTTCGATTTTATCGATGTATGGAGTTTTGAGAATGATTAGAGATATTTGTCGTTAAATGTTGATGTTTTTGTCTAAACTTACCTTCGGGTTTATTTATTCTTGAGATTAATAAGATTGATTTGATTGTGTTTTATTTCGATTTATTGTGATTTAATTCGATTCTTCATAACTGGGTAATAAAATAAGAGGGTGAGCCGGTGAAAATTATCGATTTAGGTTAACGAGAGTTAGGTAAATCGATGGGTAGAGAATCAAATCAAACTAGTAGAGACGTGTAATAAGAGATCGAGCACAGATTCCTGGTAGGTTAATAGATAGTGTTAGAACTAATTTAGGTTTTGGACAGATTGTAGATCGAGAGATCGCAACTTTCACAATTTGAATTAGGGAATATTAATTAAGGTTAAAAATTATAACTTGAGAGAGAGTAATTCACCCTAGGACTGTCTAGGCCTGTTAAATCAGAAATTTCAAATTGGATAGCTTTTCTTTAATTTCAAATAAATTCCCCCTTTCTCTCGATTGGTCACTTCTAGGTTGAATTTTGGATTATTTGTGTGAGTTTGCTTCTATTTGTTCTTTTGGTGATTTAAATTCTTATATTTGACTCTTGATTAATTTTAATTCCTATAGTGGTTGTTTAATTAGTACTGCAAACTTAGTTGTCATTAGATTTTAGGACTAGTTCCCTTCCTTGTGGGATTGACACCTTAGGTGCTACACAAACAACCCATACGCTTACGGTAATTACTAAGGTTAAAAATTAGTAAAACTTTGAGCGTGTAACCTTGAGTGAGAAGATGTGCAAGTAAAAGTTGATAAATATACCTTTCTTATAAACTTCTATATAATGGATATTGGAGAAGATGTGGATACCCCAATAGTTCTTGGACAGCCATTCTTGGCCACTGTGTATTCAATCATTGATGTTGATGGGGGTGAATTAACTCTTAGGATTGAAAAAGAGAAAATAACCTTCCAAGTATTACAGAAAGATTACGGATCTCCTTTACCTCTATAGAAGAATTTGAACCTCGAGGTAAATGGGAAGATATCAAAGATCCTGGGAACGCATTTAGGAAGAAGCGCTAGCAAAGAAGAAAGCAAGGAAAAGAGAATTGCAAAGAAGGTAGGAACTGTAGCATAGTGGCTAAAGTAAAAACTTTAAGATTAATGATGACGTTAACATCACATCATTCATTCCGACCATTGTGAGCTTAAAGGAGTGTCGAGCTACTGACGTAAAAAGAAGTGTTTCATGGGAGACAACTCATGGAAAAAAATTAGTTTCTAAATTAATTTTTTTAGATTGTTTGAATTCCGTTGTTAGAAATGTTTTTTATTTTCGAATAAAATTAAGAAAAAATAGAATTTCAGAATAAAGTAGATGATGTATCAAGTAAGCAAAAGAGAGGTGAAAGGGGGGCACAAAAGAATTAAAGTGTGAATTTGCAATGATTAGGGAAAGAACAAAAGAAAAAAAATAAGAAGTGTGGGAAACCTGCAGCCCACGATCGTGGCCTCGACTGGACAATAAGAGGGAGGACATAATTTTTAAAAGAATTTTTACCTTTTTGCCCTTTTAACCACCAATATATTTAGTTCTAACTTCACTTATACATTCACTTCCATTTTCAGTTTATCTCTCTAGACTATAAGCTCACAAAAGCTCTCACAACTCTCTAAAAATTTCAACCTTTCAATTTTCTTCCAAATTGTACCTAATTATGTGTTCGTAAGCTTACACGTGCTAAGTTTAATATTTATAACCTTGGTAAATTCTGTAAGCACACGGGTCTTTCGCGTAGTACCTAAGTTATAGATCCTACGAGGAGGGTAACTAGTCCTAAAATCTAAGGTCACACTAAACTACAATAATTCAAAAGAAATAAAATAATGTAGAAAATAGATCAATTAAACAATTGATTTCAAGAATTGAGGTGAAGAAATTTAAATACAAAAACAAACCACATAGCCAATCCCAAAACTAACCTAGAAACTATCAAGTGAGAGAAAGTAGAACTCAATTCGAAATTAACAAAAAACCTATTCAATTATGCAATTCTCGACTTAATAGGTCTAGACAGTCCTAGGGTGAATTACTCTCTCTCGAGTTATAATTCTTAACCTTAATTTATGATCCCTAGTTTAAATTATGGAATCGTGATCTCTTAATTCGCGATTGACCTAAAACCTAAATTAGTTCAAGTTGTCTATTAACCTACTGGGGATCTATGCTCGATCTCTCGTTACACAACTCTACCGGCTCGATCCAATTCTTTACCTATCAATTCACCTAACTCTCATTAGCCCAAATTTATTATTTTCACTTAACTCACACTCTCAATGTATTGCTAAATTATTACGAGCAGAAATTAAATCACAATTAAATCAAAAGAAACACAATCAATTAATCTTTATTAATTTCAAGAATTGAAAACCTAAAGGTGAGTATAGAAAATAATCAACACTCAACAATAGCAATTTCAATAAATATCCCAATTTCATACATAAATAAAATTGAAATAGACAAAGAAACTATTATTGGAACGGATGGTAGAGGTAGCGATAGCATGAAACCACCTGTTCCAAGAAGTACGTCGCGTCAAGCTTCGTCTTCTTATCTCTCATCCTTTGTCTCCTCCCTCAATCTCTCAATTTCTCTCTATGTTTTCTCTCAGAATTGGCTGGCATGATAGCTCTATATTTTGATTCTCCAAACTTCTGCATCTGTCTCATAATGATGTATTTATACTTTGGACGCTCTAGGTTAAAGTTGGGGTTGAAATAGTCTGAAAAATCTTGCAAAATTCAAGTTTTTACATTAGCCTGATGTAAGTCACGATCATTGCCCTGCCTGCCACGATTGTGGTCAGCATCTAACTCTTTCTGTCACGATCGTAGCCCTATGTGAATGATTGTGGCCTGAATGGAAGCTCCCTGTCATGATCATGCCTTAATCTACATGATCATGGCCTGGCTACTCTGTCTCGTCCTTGTCTGTCACAATCGTGGCCAGCTATGCCATAATCGTGGGGTATGCTTTGGCCTAAAAACTCCTTGAATCTTCTCTGTTCTTCACCGTTTACTGCAAAATATTAACAAACCCGTCAAGGTACCTCAAAGGCTCATACTAACCCATAAAAATACTTAAACACATAAACTAGCACAATTATCACATAAACACAAACTCAACTCTCAATTTAACACCCAATACGCAACAAATTAAACCCTAAAACACAATGCAATTGACAACTATCAACGTCCCCACACTTAAACGTTTACTTGTCCTTAAGCAAACAAAACAATAAACATAACAAACACGAAGCACACTATGCAAAAATGGAATAATGGCTTCAACTTTATGAAATAAATTTAATCTTGAACACAATCTAACAAGTTATAACTAATCATTAACTAGAAAAATCTATGTCTAAGGGCTTTAAACTAAATATACAAGTTAATCAAAATCTGAGTGCTAATTTAATTACCCTTTTCAATTGTACACACACGTTAATAATTCTTTGGTCCTTCATACTTCGTAATTGTTCCTAAGCATGTTTTTATGAAAATTCCAGCTTACTATAAGTCTGGTAGGTTTTTATTAAGAACGTACTTTTTTATTTAATTTAAAAACACAAACTTAGTCTTTTAATCAAAGGGAAACATTGGTGATCAATGTCGATCCGGTTACCCAACTAAGTCATTTATTAACAACTTAGTTGAAACATCATTATAGCCTTTTGACATGAAGACACACATTTGTAATGCGTGTCAATTTGGTTACTCAGCTATTATCACATTTTCAACTGGCTACTAGCTCTACTTATAACCCGAAGGTTAGCAGAATAGTGATTTATTAACAAAACATTTGTTTTACCTACTTTGTTATTTTTAGCTATTCATTTTGATAAAAAAACTAGTTAAACTACTTAAGTTAAAGGGCCTCAAATTATGAATGAATGTGACAACCTAAAGGGTGCTAAATTTACACTAAGTACTAATTAAGTTATATATTTATCCAAAGAACCCTAATTTATTAAATTTGCGAGCTAATGATCATTTACGACCTATAAGACTATGTTCAAAATTAAGTACATTTAACTTCATCTAAGCCATTGACATATTCATACAGTTCATAAAATGCAACTTAACACTATCATACTATACGTAAAATCACATACAAAACAAAACACATAAACCTTCCCACACTTGAACAACATATTGTCCTTAATGTAAGAAGGGTATATAAACACATCAAGGGGAAATAAAACAATATATACAAAAAAACATAAGAATAAAATACTAAAAAATGAAAGAAAAGGGTTAGAACATGAAACCGTTTATGATGATAGAGGTGGTGATGGCGACAGTGCTGAGACCAAGTCTGCTTGATATCGAGAATGCTTCCCTATCATATAAATGAGTCAAGAGAGCAAAAGAATTAACAATCCAAACTGTTCCGCATCATTCAAAACATATTTAAGAATTTAAAACAAACCTAACAACACAAAAATTTAAATCTAACTACTGAACTTACTAATTTATAGTCATTAGCTTGAACTTTATCCTTTAAGACTCAGTCAGGATCAATTATGAGCGGTTTGCTTCCACCCTTCTTGTTCAACATCAGTTTTGTAGCTTGTGAGTAAGCTACAAATTGCAAAATGATTATAAGGACAATATTAACAAAGTTGATAAAACCAATTAAGCTCAGTAATGTACTTTTTCTAATAAATTGTCAATAAAATAGGAAATAACAAAACTCACTAAATCTTCCATCGAATTAAACAATTTGTCCTATAAGAAGGTAAGTTTCTCTCTTTCTTTAGTAATCACCTTCATTTCCTCAACTTCTTCTACTTCCCGAATATAGAATTCCATACTTTCTTCAAACTCAATGTCTACTGTCATCTGTTCTTCGTCCTCTTATTCTTCAGAAGATTCGAACTCATCAATTATCTTAAATGAGCTACTAACCTTTAGATTCTTAATTACATCGTCCATGTTCAATGTCATTTGATCATCGTCAATCCAAAAGATAGAGTTCTTTTCCTGACCATCTCCCCAAGATTTTTTGATGGTCATATATGGTATATCAAGAATTGGTGAATAAAAAGGAGGGTTGACATTCTTTTCTTCAATCTCTTCTTTAGTTTCTTAGTCTTTTTTAAGGTTAGGTTTAGCTTGATTTCTCGCTAGTTCTTCTAGCTCTACCCCATTCCTAAGCGTGATAGCCTTATATTGATCTTGTAGAATTAATTCCACATTTCTTAGACAGTCTTTTACACTTCTCTTACGAAATTCATGGAAAAGTTGTCTTACTTGAATCTTCAGGTTGTGAATAGAAGCAACATAATTTACTATTACTTGATCAAATTCCTCTTCTAATCTCTTCTTATTTGCTTCCATGTCTCTTAGCTTATCTATGATTTTGTCCAATCGGAATCCCATTAACTAGACTCATATTGCTAAAATTCTGATAGGCCTTGATGCTCTAAGTAAGTCCCTACATTATTGGGTCAACAGAAATCGGGGTGGTTTTGTCACCTCGAATTGTACATGTTCTTATAAGGAAGATGATTTCCCCAACTAAATTAGGACTTATTGAATTCTGCAAATGTCCCTTGCTCCTGACAATATACATCCTCAAAGATCGTTCTTTTATCTCCTCTCAGCATTCAACTCTTCAAATATTGCATTCTCACTCTAAAAAGTCTAGATGTGTCTCTACTTTACCTCCCAAATTTTTTTTAATATTAAAAACCAAAAGACCTTAGACTAAAGGACCAAACTAATAGCCTCCCTGGTAATGGCATAAAAAACTTGTTCTCAAGGTTACATGCGCTAAGTTTTAATATTTATAACCTTGGTAAATTTTGCAAGCGTACATGTTGTTCACGTAGTACCTAAGATATCGATCCCACGAGGAGGGTAACTAGTCCTAAAATCTAAGGTCGTACTAAACTACAATAATTCAAAAGAAATAAAATAGTGTAGAAAATAAATCAATTAAACAATTAATTTCAAGAATTGAGGTGAAGAAATTTAAATACGAAAACAAACCACACAACCAATCCCAAAACTAACCTAGAAACTATCAAGTAAGAGAAAGGAAAATTCAATTCGAAATTAATAAAAACCTAATCAATTATGCAATTCTCGACTTAATGGGTATAGACGGTCATAGAGTGAATTAATCTCTCTCGAGTTATAATTCTCAACCCTAATTGATGATCCTAATTTAAATTATGGAATTACGATCTCTCAATTCACGATTAACTAAAAAGATAAATTAGTTCTAAGTTATCTATTAACCTACTAGGAATCTATGCTCGATCTCTCGTTATGCGACTCTACTAGTTCGATCCAATTCTTTACCTATCAATTCACCCAACTCTCGTTAGCACAAATTTATTATTTTCACCCGACTCTCCCTCTCAGTTTGTTGCTGAATTATTAAGGGAAGAAATTGAATCATAATTAAATCAAAAGAAGCAAAATCAATTAATTTTTATTAATCTAAAAATTTGAAAACTTGAAGGTGAGTACAAACAATAATCAACACTCAACAACAGCAATTCCAATAAATATCCCATTTTCATACATAAATAAAATTAAAATAAACAAAGAAACTACTGTCGATATGGATGGTGGAGGCATTGACAGCAGGAAATGACCTGTTTCGGGAAGTATGTCACGTCAAGCTTCGTCTCTTTATCTTTCTTCTTTCATCTTCTTCTTCAATATCTCGATTTCTCTCTAGGTTTCTCTCAGAACTAGCTAGCGCAAAAGATATCTATTTAGATTCTTCAAAACTTCTGCATTTGTCTCATAATTATGTATTTATACTTTGGACACTCTAGGTTAAAGTCGGGGTCGAAACGGTTCAAAAAATCTTGCAAAATTCAATTTTTTGCTTCCGCCTGGCCATGATCGTGGCTAACACCAAATCCTTTCTGTCACGATTGTGGCCTTATGTGCATGATTGTGGCTTGAATGGAAGCTCTAAGTCATGATCGTGCCTCTATGTGCATAAATGTGGCCTGTCTACTCTGGCTCATCCTTGTCTGTCACGATCGTGGCCTACTGTGCCACAACCGTGAGCTATGCCTTTGACCTAAAAACTCCTCGAATATTCTCTATTCTTCACTGTTTATCCTGAAACACTAACAAACCCATCAAGGTACCTCAAAAATATAACAATTAAGGTGGAAGACTAATACTAACCCCATAAAAACACTTAAACATATAAACTAACACAATTGTCACATAAACACACACTCAACACTCAATTTAACACTAAATACGTGACAAATTAAACCTTAAAACGTCATGAAATTGACAACTATCAACATCCCCACACTTAAACATTTGATTGTCCTCAAACAAACAAAACAACAAACAAAATAAACACGAAGCACACTATGCAAAAATGAGACAATGACTTTAACTTCATGAAATAAATTTAATCTTGAACACAATATGACAAATTATAACTAATCATTAACTGGTAAAATCTATGTCTACGGGCTTTGAACTAAATACACAACTTAATCAGGATCTAAGTGCTAATTAAATTAAAACCTTTTCAATTGTACACATACATTAATAATTCTTTGATCCTTCAGACTTTGTAACTGTTCCTAAGTATATTTTCATGAAAATTCAAGCATACTACAAGTCCAGTAGGTTTTTATTAAGAACACACTTTTTTATTTAATTTTAAACCACATACTTAGTCTTTTACTCAAAGGCAAACATTGGTGATGAATGTTGACCTAGTTACTCAACTAAGTCATTTATTAATAGTTTGGTTGAAACGTCATTATAGCCTTTTGACATGAAGGCACATATTTGTAATGCGTGTTGATCCGATTACTCAGCTATTAGCACATTTTAAACTGGCTACTAGCTCTACTCATAACCTGAAGGTCAATGAAATAGTGATTTATTAACAAAACATTTTTTTACCTACCTTGTTGTTTTTAGATATTCATTTTTATGAAAAATACTAGTTAAGCTAATTAAATTAAAGGGCCTCAAATTATGAATGAATGTGACAACCTAGAAGATGCTAAATTTACGCTAAGTCCTAATTAAGTTATATACTTATCCAAAGAACCCTAATTCACTAATTTTTTGAGCTAATGATCATTTACAACCTACTAGACTATGTTTAAAATTAAATAAATTTCACTTCATCTAAGTTATTGACACATGTTCACAAAATGCAACCTAACATATCATACTATATGCAAAATCATATATAAAACAAAAGACAAAACCCTCCCCACACTTTAACAACACATTGTCCTTAATGTAAGAAGGGTGCACAAGCACACCAAGGGGAAATAAACATAATATAAAAAAAACATAATAATAAAATACTAACAAAATGAAAGAAAAGGGTTAGAACATATGATAGAGGTGGTGCGATAGTGTTGAGACCAAATCCGTTTGAAATTGAAAGTGTTTCCCTATCTTATAAGTGAGTTAAAAGAGCAAAAGAATTAACAATCCAAACTATTCCCCAACATTCAAAACTTATTTAATAATTTAAAACAAACCTAACAGCATAACAATTTAAATCTAACTACTAAACGTGCTAATTTGTGGTCATTAGCTTGACCTTCATCCTTTAAGACTCAAGCAAGATCAATTATGAGTAGCTTGCTTCCACTCTTCTTGGTCAACATCAGTTTTATAGCTTGTGAGTAGGCTACAAATCACAAAATGCTTATAAGGACAATATTAATAAAGTTGAGAAAACCAAATAAGCTCAGTAATATCCTTTTTCTAATAAATTGTCCATAAAATAAGTAATAAAAAACTCCCTAAATCCTCCATTGAATCCAACAATTTGTCCTGTAAAAAGGTGAGTTTCTCTCTTTCTTTAGTAATTACCTTCTTTTCCTCAGCTTCTTCTACTTCCCGAACAGAGGCTTCCATACCTTCTTCAAACTCGATGTCTGCTGTCATTTGTTCTTCGTCCTTTTGTTCTTTAGAAGATTCAAATGCATCAATTATCCTGAATGAGTTACTAACCTTCGGATTCTTAATTACATCATCCATGTTCAATGTCATTTGATCATCATCATTTCAAAAGATAAATTTCTTTTCCTGACCATTAGCCCCAAGATTTTTCGATATTCATATATGGTATATCAAGAACTGGTGAATGAAAGGGAGGGTTGAGGTTCTTTTCCTCAATCTCTTCTTTGATTTCTTGGTCTTCTTTAAGGCCGAGTTTAGCTTGAGTTCTCACGGGTTCTTCTAGCTCTACCCCATTCCTGAGTTAGATAGCCTCATATTAGTCTTGTAGATTTAATTCCATATTTCTCTGAGAGTCTTTCGCACTTCTCTTACAAAATTTATAGGAAAACTGTCTTACTTGAATCTCCGTGTTGTGAATAGAAATGACATGATTTTCCATTACTTGATTAAATTGCTCTTTCAATGTCTTCTGATTCTATTCCATATCTGTTAGCTTATCC
Organism: Erythroxylum echinodendron; assembly: GCA_027575705.1. Lineage (NCBI taxonomy): Eukaryota > Viridiplantae > Streptophyta > Magnoliopsida > Malpighiales > Erythroxylaceae > Erythroxylum > Erythroxylum echinodendron. The sequence continues at coordinate 15,794,657 of JANZXR010000002.1, read as the reverse complement.
ATGGTTTTTTCCAAATTGGAATCCCATGAACTGGAGTCATCTTGCTGAAATTTTGATAGGCCTTGATGTCCCGAGTAAGTCCTTACATTATTGGGCCAACAGAAATCGAGGTGGTTCTGCCACCCTAAACTATACAGGTTCATATAAGGATTATGATTTCCCTAACCAAATTGGGGCTTACTAAATTCTACAAACGTCCCTTGCTCCCTACAATATACATCCTCTATGATCGTTCTTTTTATCTCCTCTTAGCATTCAACTCTTCAGATGTCTCATTCTCACTCTAAGAAGTCTTGATGTGTCTCTACTTTACTTCTCAAATTGATCTTTATTAATCTTAAGAATTTAAAATCCGAAGGTGAGTATAAAAAATAATCAACACTCAACAACAACAATTTTAATAAATATCCCAATTTCATATATAAATAAAATTGAAATAAACAAAGAAACTACTACCCGAACAGATCATGAAGGCAGCGACAGTAGGAAACCATCTGTTTAGGGAAGTACATCATGTCAAGCTTCGTCTCCTTGTCTCTCTTCATTCGTCTCCTTCCTTAATCTCTCTATTTCTCTATAGGTTTTCTATCAGAATTGGCTAGGGTGAAAGCTCGCTATTCATATCCTCCAAAACTTCTACATCTATCTCATAATGATGAATTTATACTTTGGATAGTCTAGGTTAAATTCGGGGTTAAAATGGTCTAAAAAATCTTGTAAAATTCAAGTTTTTGCTTCATCCCGACGTAGGCCACGAACCTTTCTGTCATGATTGTGGCCTTATGTGCACGATTATGGCCTGAAAGGAAGCTCTCTGTCACGATCGTGCCTCCATATACACAATCATGGCTTGACTACTCTGGTTCGTCCTTGTTTGTCACATTCGTGGCCTGCTGCGCCACGATCGTGGGCTATGCCTTTGGTCTGAAAACTTATCAAATCTTCTCTGTTCTTCACTGTTTATTCTGAAACACTAACAAACCCATCAACGTACCTCAAAAATATAACAATTAAGCTTAAAGACTCATACTAACCCATAAAAACACTTAAACATGTAAATTAACACAAGTATCACATAAACACACACTCAACACTCAATTTAACACTAAATTCTCAACAAATTAAACCTTAAAACACAATGCAATTGACAACTATCATTATGTCTTGCATTAAACAATCAACTCGACGAGAGCCATATGGACTACAACAAGTTGCGGGATGTGCATGAAAAAACTGAGTAGCAGATTTTGGCGCACCCTTCCCGATCTATTAAAAGGAGGAAGGTAACTATTTCCAATCCTTTAATGCTAGACAAATTTTTGTTCCAAAATACTTTGATTTTGACATACTCGATAGGCTAGAGTTACTTGAAAGGGTAGAAAACCTAGCTGAGAGAATCCAGTGAGCCCAATTCATACGATCTAATTTCCTGTCTATCAAGAGCTCACATTGGAATTCTTCACTTCACTAACTTATGACCCTAGGAATCCCAAAGAATTGAGGTTTAGGATGGGAGGACAAGCATATGAATTAAATGTAGAAATCATATGTGAGATGTGTGGATTCCCCGAATCCTCCATCATCGATCTCAGGAAGATTTTTTTCCATCTTAATACTTGAACGAGCTTACTGGAATTAAAAATTTTCATGCCAAAAATCCTCATAATGACATCATAAGGTCCCACGAACAGTTATTGCTGCACAAATTCTTATGTCGGTTGGTTTTGACAAAGCTGAAATCAATAAATGCTCCACAAAGGAAATTTTTATGTTATGGTGCATGGACCATAGTATTCCATACTGCACATCCATACATGTGCTAAATTCCATTAATGTGATTATACGAAATAAGAGCAACAATCTAGGAATGGGGTACATAGTGTTCACCATTGCAAAATATTTTGGCTTGGACCATAATCAGTTAACTGTCCATTTACTTGAATTCCTAAACCATCACCACTTATGACGATCTCAAATCCTTCATTCCCACAACATGAAACCTAAAGAAATCAGCGAAAAGCACATGTTAGAATCAGGGCAAGTCAGGCAAGTTCAAACTCAGCGTCGTCTCAGCAAGTAGAAGAGTTTAGTGAAGGATTCGAAGAAGATGAATAAAATTAAGGCTAGAAGGAAGTTATGGATGCGATCTCCTAAATTAACAAGACACTTGTAGAGAACACCAGAATGATGAAGGAGATGGCTCAGACACAAAGACACCCGAGCTAGGATATCCATCGGAGTCACAGATATTTCGAGACTCAGGGCATTCAATTGTTGTCTCTAACACCATCACCACCTCCATCTCTATAGGATTTGTGTCTAACCCATTTATTTTTTCTTTTTTCAAATTAGCTTTCAGTTCTAATTTTTATGTGTATTTCTCTTTTATTTTTCTGTTACTTTAAATTCTGTCTCTTCTTTTCTTTTATGTGCTTGTGTGTTCCCTTCACACATTGAGAACAATATGTTGTTCAAGTGTGGGGGAGGGATTATGTGTTTTGCTTTTGAATGTAATTTTTCATATTGTATGATAGTTATTAGGTTGCATAAGTGAACTATATCAATGTGTCGATTAGATAGAGTAAAATTCATTTAATTTTGAACATATTCTATTAGGTTGTAAATAATCATTAGTTTGCAAAATTTGTGAATTAGGAGTCTTTGGATAAATATAGAGCTTAATTAAGATTTAGTGTAAATTTAGCACCCTATAGGTTGTCACATTCATTCATAATTTAAGGCCATTCAACTTAAGTAGCTTAACTAGTATTTTTCATGGAAATGAGTAGTTTAAAAAACAAGGTAGGTAATAAATGAAACAATATATATATATTTAAATAAATCACTATTTTGCTGGCCTTTAGGTTATGAATAGAGCTATTAGCCAGTTGAAAATGTGATATAGCTGAGTAACTAGAACGACACGCATCACAAATGTGTGCCTTCGCATCAAAAAGCTATAATAACGTTTCAACCAAGCTATTTAATAAAAACATGATTTAGTTGAGTAACCAAATTGACATTCATTACCAATGTTTGCCTTTGTATAAAAAGACTAAGTCTGTGTTTAAGAAAAAATTAAAAAAATTGTGTTTCCTTAATAAACCTACCGGACATGTAGTAAGCTTGACTTTTCATAAAACTATACTTAGGAATAGTTATAGAGTCTGAAAGACCAAAGAATTATTAATGTGTGTGTGAAATTGAAAAGGGTAAATAAATTAACCCTTAGATCTTGATTAATTTTTATATTTAGTTCAAATCCCCTAGACATAGATTTTGTATGTTAATTATTAGATATAACTTGTATAACTGTGTCTAAGATTAAATTTATTTCATGAAGTTAAAGCCATTGCCTCATTATTGCATTGTGTGTTGTATGTGTGTTATGTGTTTGTTGTTTTGTTTGCTTAAGGACAATCAAACATCTAAGTATGGGGATGTTGATAGTTGTGATTTACAATATAATTTAGGGTTTAATTTGTTAAGTATTAAGTGTTAATTTGAGTGATTAGTGTGCGTTTAGGTTTTAATTGTCTTACTTTAATGTTTAAGTGTTTTGATGGGTTAGTATAAGTTTTTGAGCTTAAATGTTATGTTTTTGAAGTACCTTGATGTGTTTGATAGTGTTTTAGGATAAACGGAAAAGAACGGAAAAGTTTCAAAGAGTTTCAGGCCAAAATCATAGCCCACGATCGTGGAATAATAGGCCACAATAGTGACATAAAGAGGCGAGCCAATAGGACTCAAGCCACGATCATACCATTTTGGTCACGATTGTGACAAAGAGCTTTGAACCAGGCCATGATTGTGCACTTTGGGCTACGATTGTGACCATGGCCTGCATCAGGCAAACACAAAAATAGCTAAAAACTTCACATTTTGCAGGACTTTTCGAACCATTTCAACCCCGAATCAACCTTAGGGCTTCCAATATATAAATAGAACATTAAAGAACAGAAGAAGCATCCTTTGAAGAGTTGTTTTTGCATCATCCAATTTCAAAACCCTAGAGAGCTTATCGAGAGCTCTAAGGAAGGAGACAGAGGAAGAGAGACACGGAGGAGAAGCTTAACGCGAAGTACTTCTCAGAACAGGTGGTTTCTCGACAACGCTGGCTCCACTAATTCATTACAGTAATATTTTTCAATTTTATTGATGTATGGAATTGGGATAGTCATTAATAATAGGTGATGTTAAATGTTGATATTGGCTAAACCCACCTTCAGAATTTTTTTATCTTTGATATTAATGATTTTTGATTTATTAAGTTTTTATTGAGTTATTTGTGATTCAAGTTATGTTATTAATAATTCAGTAATAAACTGAGAGGGTGAATTGCATAAAAATCATCAAATTGGGCTAACGAGAGTTAGATAGTTTGATAGAATAAGAATTGAATCAAACCGATAAAATCGTGTAACAAGAGATCGAGCACAGGTTTCTAGTAGGTTAGTGGACAATTTCAGAACTAATTTAGGTTTTGGGTTAATTGAAAATCAACACATTTCAATTCCACAATTTAAATTAGGGTTGAATATTATGACTCGAGAGAGAATAATCCACCTTAGGACTGTCTAGACCCAGTAATTTGATAATTCCATAATCAAATAGATTATCATTAAAGTCAGATTAAAACCTCCTTTCTCTCAATTGGTAGTTCCTAGGTTGATTCTTGATTGGGTTGTGCAAAATTGTTATCTTGCCTATAATTTTTGAATTTAATTCTTAAGATTGATTGCTTGATTGAATTATTTTCTACATTATTTTGTTATTTGATTTATTGTGAATTTGACTCAAGCCTTATATTTTAGGATTATATTAATCCTCCTTATGGGATCGATACCGTAGGTACGATGTGAATGAACCGTGCGCTTACGATATTATCAAGGTTATAAATATTAAAACTTAGCATATGTAGCCTTGCGATCAAGCACCACTAGTAATTATTCATGGCCATATTCTTTAATTAAATCCTAAGCCGCTTCTAGTGTTTTTTTATTTAGTATCCTCCCAACTGTCACTCAATAAACTACCTTGTGCTTCAACTCAGCCTATTATAGAATGTTTGGATCTATATTCACAGTGGTATTCTAGGATGTAGTCATTGCCTTAACATCTCTTTAAATCTCTCCCATGGTTCGTATAAGGATTTGCCTTTAGCTTATGAGTACAAGGAGATCTCATTCCTCAATTTTTTTAGCCTTAGTAGGTGGAAAGTACTTTAACAAAAACTTTTTTGCCATTTGTTCTTTTATAGTTAACAAAGATTATGGCATGGAATTTAACCACTGCTTGGCCTTTCCTTTTAGAGAGAATGGGAATAGATGTGGTATGATAGCATCATCATTTGATCCATTTATCTTGAAAGTATCATAGATCTCCAAAGAGTTAAAGATGTGCGTGTTAGGTTCCTCGTCTGAAGGTTTGTTGAACTAGACTGGCCGTTACACCATCTAGATAATGCTCGACTTGAACTTGAAATTGTTCCCTTGAATAGTTGGTCTCATGATACTGGACTCTGCACCGATTAAGTCTGGCCTAGTGTAGTCGAACGTAGTTCATGGTTGGATCATTATATTTTAAGATTATTCCATGTCTACATGACCTTCTAGGCCTTCTATTTGACAATCTAGTTCAAACTCACACAGTTGTGTCCAATGAACATTCTTGTGCACTGTTCTTTCAATCTTTAGATCCGCGTCTATTGGACTCTCAAATGTACTTAGGGTCATAAACTAACCAAGAGTCTAATCCTAAAAACAAAACAAAACTAAATGAATTAAACAAATAAAATAATGTAAATAAAAACAAGAATAAAATAAAATAATAACGTCTAGATTAATAAAATCAAGGGTTTCCTAATAGTAATATCCCTAACAACGACGCCAAAAACTTGATTAACATTTTTCTAATATTAATATTTTAATTAATCGCAAATGCAATGCGTACCTGTAATTAGTACAGATAAATATGGGTCGAATCCCAAGAATACAATGATTACTAGTAATTACTATTACGAATTGGATTTCATTTTTAATAAAGAAAGTAAAGTAGGAACCAATAACAAGAAGAGAATAAAGAAAATCACTTGGAAAACAATCAATATCAAGAATTAGTGCCTAGGTGATGAATCCCCCTAAAACCCTTAGATAATTAACCTTTTATTAGGCAATTGTTTTATTGACCACTGGATAATGGAAATTCTTACCTTATGAAATAATAACTCACTTCAGATTATTAATAACTAATCTTGGATTTATCAACCGAAATTATTCATATTAAAGGTTCTAAGATTGCTGTATCGATTTGTGAATTTTATTATTAGGCTTGATCCCTAATCTAGAGGATTTATGTTAACCTATCTCTAGGTTTGCAAACAACTCCTTTCAATTATGGTGGATCTATTCATACACAAGATTTCTCAATCTCTATGTTGTGAAATTAGATTATGCACTAATATTTCGGATTTTAGAACACATATTGAACACATATTAAACAAATAATTGAATTACGATAGATCCATCAAAAAATTGCATTAAATAAAAGAATCAAAATATATTGTAGCATAAACTACAATCACACCTTGACATTAAAGATATTTAGTTACGCATGATAGAAAACAAATTCAAACATAAGTAGAGAGAAAAATGAATAAAAAATGAAGAGTTTATAACTCTAAATTTTCCTTCTTTTCCATTGAATATTCATACAAGTTAGAGGTTTACTGTTGTAATCTATTGGATCTATCAATGATTTCTTCGTATTTTTCACATCTTTGGATCAATTTCTTTCCTTCTGAATGTTTTCCACGATTAGAATCACCTCGTTAAGTCTGCTCTCTCATTTTTTTCTCCACTCACGTCTTTTTATAATAACTTTTAGGGTTTTTAGGACATATATGGTCTAATGCATAAGTGTGTACTGGACCTTTTATATCCCAAAATCCTCAAAATTTATGATTCTGCATAGGCTGAGAGGTGTAAACAGCCATAGACATGATTGGATATCCTTTATTTGTTTCAAATCTTTGTTTTATGTTGCGTTTTCATCTTAATTCTTTTCCTTTTGATCTATGAAAGCAATTATAACCTATGAATAAACTTGGAGCAAATTAAGTACCAAATATACAATAAAAATATAAAATATCAAGCAAAATATGTCAAATATAGGTGTATATATATGGTCAAATATGCATCTATTAAGAGATATATGAGCAGGCATAACAACATCTTTAGATTATCGACATTGTTGATAGGGAATGGAATTTAATTGAAAGAAAGGCTTTGGTTTCTTAGTTTTGGATATGAAATATGCAAGTATAAGAAGAAAGAGGTAGGTATTTTGCATATAAACAGTTATAATTTCTTATAATATTCTAGTTATTAGGGCCTACGATATTGGTTGCTAAAATTTAGAACAATTAATGAAAGATGTATGAATAAAATCCAAAAGGTTTTATTAAGGAAACCTTCTAAAACAACCTTTTTATATTGATTATATAAGGTCCCTTTTTCATTTTACTAAGAACCATTTCACACAAATGGGGCCTATTATGAATATTAATGTAATTTCTAAGAAGATTCACATGTTGTAAATGTCTTTTGCAAAAATAATTGATTAAGGCAAGGCAATCATATATATACAATTGAACAAATATACAATATATGTTCTCTTTGAAGCACAATCATATCAAAATTCTAAAAAAATTTGTAATTTGAGTTCGGAGTTTCAAACCGAAAAGTGTTTTGTTAGGGCATCCAGCCAAACTTGGGTATCTTATTGCCATCCAAATATACATATAACTCTCTTGCATCTTTCCTAGCTTCAGGATAAGTAGTCTTTCTCTAACAGAGTAGACATGGTTATGGTATAAGCTCCTTCAGCAACAGTTATTAATGGAGCTACAACTAATGTTAGGAGTGTAAGCTTCCATACTGAAGCAAATCCTATAGAGAATCCAACAATGGATTGAGAAAGATAACAAATTGCATGACCTATTTGCACCAAGAAGCCATTAGACTCAAGTCAACCAAAGTTAGTGCTGGTCAAGAACTTTTATCTTTCTCACCACCTTATCTCTTTTTTTATCTTAAACTAGTATCGCATCATTTGAAATGTGAAACATTGAATTCAAATCTCTAGCTTGTGTACTGAAGAAATTCATATCCTTTCTAATAATAGAGTGAAGATATTTCAAACGTAAATGTCTAGTTTGCCTCTCCCTAGTTTGCACCCAACGTATAACACCTGAACAAAGGTTGATGAAGAATGCTGTAGGGTGTATAGTTTCCAAGTGAATTCTCAAGAAACTTACCAATCTAAGCTAATGCAAAACTTAAAAATCCTAAGGAAATGAAGTACAATGTTTTGAAGTTGTTGCTCATGTAGCGCTGATGGAGCATTAATAACTTCATCATCTCCCTCTGTCTCTCTTAAACCTTTGTTGAATTGAGTGCTTGCTTTAAGTGAGTTAGTTGTCTTAATAAGCAGTTATTCTCTAGAAATGTATATTTTATTCAAAGCCAGTGCTTACAAACCATGGCCTCTATTCTTCTTTTTCTTCGTCTTCTTCTTTACACTTTAGGTTAAGTTTTTTTAATATTAATTAATTTAATTTTATTATAATCTAACATAAAATTTTACTTACGAATCTCATGTATAATTTCATAAAAATTGACGTGACATGTCACATCAACTTTGGTACTGGAGAGTCAAATGTGGAACTATTTTTGTGAAAAATTAAACGTTTAAATATTTTATTACTTTTTTTTACTGTCGAAGAGGAAAAGGATAAAACAGCTTGATTTACCACTCGGTGAACCTGCCCTTAACTTGTCATCCTATTTTGGTTTCAGAAGAAAAGATAAATAAACATCTTCCCTTGCCTTAGATCTCTTTTTTTATTAAAATAATTATATTACTATGCTGTAACTAATTTACTACAAGACATAAATCAACAATCCGTCTCCTAAGCCCTATTATTTGTTTGTAACTTTTATCGAACTGAGCATAACGTGTTTTTTTTTCCCCTCTTCATCACAGGACTCCCTTTTATTTGTGTATTCGACCATGTGTCACCTCCAAACTTGTCTAAAAAAGCACTTATTGACATACGAGCATGTTCAACCAAAAATAATAATTTTTATATGTTTTACCTTGAAATCTCTTCGATTCTTAACTATGTACTGTTGCAAGTTTTTTCATATAGCTTCGATGTAGTTTTGAATATGGGAACTCAGAGTTACTTTTGACCCGAAATCCTACTGGCGAAGATGAACTAACTTGGAGTTCGGTCTGGAAATGCTCACGGACCGTACATTCAGCAATTTTCTTATTCTTAGCTTAATAGCAAACAAATTTATGATTATTCCTGAAAACTTGATGCAAGTGGAAATTACGGACAGATGCAAGTAAAGATGTCCGGGAGAAATCAAAATGAAGTGCAAAAAAAAAAAAAAAAATGTAGCTTCGCTTTTACATTTAGTGATAATCCTCCACTAAGCACGTTTAGAACACAGCATACTCCGCGGGGAACGCACAGAAAAGGACAGCCACAGCAATCATCAAAGGCCCAACAAGAATATGTTTACGGTCGTTGCCACCGGACTTGTCACTTTTCTCTGGCGCTGCTTCTGTGGTTGTGGTCGTACTAGAAGGTGCTGTTGTTGAAGTATTTGAGAAAATGGCAGCATCTGGCGAGTTAGGAGACAAACCTAGAAGCTCTGCAACGAAGGAAAACAGCCACATTGAAATTCTTTTGACTTTTAAGTTAAATGAAATGAATAGCCTTGGCTAAGTTCTATTGAAAGAGTGATGTTCAGTATTAACTTGAGAAAGTTAGGAGTAAAAGAAAAGACTAATTGGAAAAGAAGAAATAATGGGAAAAGAAGAAAAGTCAAAAACACGTCATGACGAATGGCTCATTATTATTTACGATGTTTAATTGGTTAGGTTTAACATTCCCATGCCTGATCGTGGACTTGTGGTTAAGATCTCCCGAGAGTGAATGTTGATCTTGACTTGCATTCAAGTTCGTTCAAGCAAATAGCAGATGCTTAGGCATACCCACCCCACAAAAAAGGACAATTTAATTGTTATCCGGAAATTTTCTTTTGTCTAAAAAAATGTTCTCAAGAACTGGTTTCTACTATAAGTTAGCTTGGGGAATTAGAGATGCATTCAAGTACATCACTTATTAGTTAATCTCGTTTAGAAATTGTCCCCAAGGCAACAGTAATATTCCTTATCTTAGATGAAGATAAAAGAGAAAACATTACCCTTTCGTTTTTTTTTTTTTTTGGGATCCTTTAAACTCAGTAAGTACAACAAGAAACAGCAGTGATGAACTTCATACCACGCAAAAGCCGATTAAGAACTTATGATAAGGTATTATGCTACGTTTTTATACACAACTACGTAAACCAACATAACCATATCAGAGAAAGAGAGAGAGAGATAGAGTCATGAACTCACTAGGGCAGTCGCTGACGCTAGCGTTTTGAAGCTGACAAGCAGAAGGAAGCTGAAGAAGTCTAGCCTCCTGAATGCCCAAATTCCTGAACTGACTGCCTCCACTATGAGTCTGTTGCATGATATAACACAAGCACTTGGCGTCACTTTCCTTCACTTCTTGCACAGCACTGCAACAGTCCTTTGATGGTGTATCTTCTTTCCCTGTCGCATAGTTCACGCACTTCATCACCCTCTGAAAATCATCCTGACACTCCTGCCCTAAATTCTCCCCTCTCACAACCCCAAAACCTGAAGTACACACAAACCACAAACACAAAATATATCCCCAGAATTGCCTTCCCATTCTTTTCACTGCTGTATTATGACCTCAAAGCTCCCTATATAACAATAGTTGATTGACGACAGAGGTGCAAAAGTGACGGCTTACTTTGGCTTGGTTACTGATCACAGTGTGAATGATTGTGACAGTAGGCCCACAGGTATGAAATCAACGGTGCAGATGTGAGTTACAGTTGCAACATAAATGTGCGACCGGTAATTAATGGAGGTTCACAGAAGTGGTTGGGCCGTAGTAAAGTCGATTAATGTGGTAGTTGTCCGGTTTGCAGCATTGTTGTGAATAACATCGAACCGGACTAAAATTGGTATCAAGCTATAACATGTAATACCGAATTTAAATACCTTTTGGTATTGGCAATATCATTTAGTATCGGTCGGTATTGGCAGTATTAAAAATACCGGTCAAATACTGGCCGGTATCAGAAATTTTAAAAGAGTTGGAGACTTTTTTCCAAAAATTTCAAAATTTTTTAAAATCTTCCTCCCTCCCTCCTACCTCTCTTTCCCTCAAAGTTTTTTTAATTAGTTATTTTATTTATTTCAACTTTTATAATTAATGTGAATTTTTAATTTTTTTGAAATAATAATAAATATTTTTATTACTAATAATTATAAATTAAATAAAACTTAAAAATAAATTATTTTTAATATTTTATATAATATTTATTAACAAAGTATTAATAAAATATCTTATTTTTTAAAATAAATAATTTTAAAATATTATTTATAAACTAATATTTATTTTATATATTTTCAATTATTAAATCAAAATTTATTTGAAATTTATATATTTTAAAAATATATTTTAAATTTAATTATATTTATTAATAAGTATTAAATTAATTTTATAAATTAAATTAAAATTGTGATTATTATTTATTATTATAATTTTTAGAGACAGAGTACAACTGTATAATATGATAATGGACTATTTTGTAAATTTTTAAAAAGATAAAGGGCTATTTTATAAATTTAAAAAATTACCTGAAACGATAGTCAGTATTAACCAATATTAGTACAATATCATACTAAAATTTAATCCGATACTAAATTCAATACGGTATTCGTAACATTGATTTGCAGGCAAGAACACCTTTGTCTTTAAGAAGGTTGAGCAGTCGACAAAACAAACCATCGCATCATGGAACTGTCCACGTAAGTACACTGCGATGTTTTTTTTGCCTGATTCTAGCACACAATCATGATTGTCTCTGTTTCCATTCTCAATCGGCCGATTGTCACTAAAAATTCCATATTGTGGCCTAAGCTAAAAATGTCGTAGGAAATGATCCATTAAAATAAGCTTTCAAGAATCCTACTATTAATACAACCTTCCAAGAGAAACAATAATGCTAACTTCCATCGAAAAGAAAAAAATACAAGTCCATAGAACTGGAGAAAGAAGATTTACTTTGAAATTACAAGGGTAACTAATTTGATACTACCTATTAATAGCTCAAAAAGAAATTCAGCCTACAAATGAAAGTAGATTGGAAATGAAAGCCTAGTATATATTTAACTAGATAATTCATGAGTAAAAATGGTTAAGAATGTGAAAAATTTTTTATTAAACTCGTGGAAGTCTAGAACATCAATGCTAAGAAAATTGTAAAAAGCAGTTTACAAGAACATGGCTAAGTAGAATGGAAGTTGAGCAATTACAAGAAGCCTAAATGTGAAAGATAATGAAATAATAGCAGGTATTTAGCCAGAAAGTAGAAAGTGGGTAATTATAGCAACATTGCTTAAGAATAAGAGGACTATAAATTCACCAGCATGATAAGGACAAGAAAGAATCTACACGACTCACAATTCCCAGACAACACATTAAATCATAAGACAACAAAAGCCAATCTCCTTAAAGAGCAATCAGCCTACTTCTTCATTTTCTTCAATTCCTTTTTGTAGCTTGTGATCCGTTTTTTACTACAATTAGTTATTTTCTTTTCTTCAAACCTCATCGAAACATAATTTACCATTTTGGTAGCTTAAAACTCTTTTTAAAAGTTTTTTGAAACCTACTTGTATCATCAGTAAGAAGTCAAGTACAAATTCTAGGAGAATTCCTCCTAGTAAGCCTGAATTCTAGACTAACACCAACAATTTGGCATGCCTAGTGTGACAACGAGTTCATGTACAAAAAATGGAAAAGAAATTACTGTGCCCTCATAACTAGAGAAAAAAGTCCCTACAACAGTAAAGAATGAAGGTTTTGTATCATAGATGATAGAGAAACTCAAGAAGGTAGCATTACCTTCAGCTAACTCTCCTGCTAGTAAGAATATGAAATCGTTGCAACAAAATGACATTGTCTGTATAAACGAAATTCCACTATTAAAGTCCAACACAACCTCTACAACTAAAGCAATTAAAATATTTATAGAGAAGGTTGATAGATTTTTTGCCATTATAGTACAATTGGCTAGGTAGAAATCTCTTGCTTGAGCAAAGTAGATTTCTGAAGGACTCGAGGGAAATCTTACTCTGAATGCGATGGAAGTTGGTAGGTGCAGTCACCTTCCAACTGGTTCTTCTGTAGGTGAAAGATAGATACCTACGTATAATATAAAGGATGTTCTTATGATGCCTCTATGCATTAACTTTGGAAATGGTTGAAAAGAGGTCAGGCCCAAATTCTGGGTAAGCAAGGATTTGGTACAGAAACCAAAGTTAATGGACTATAATATTGTTTAGAGAACGTTAAGTTGTAAACTATAACCCTATTATTCCCCTTATCCCTTACACCCACATAAATGAGATTACAAGTCAATATTGAAGTTATTAGGACAGTTGTTAAGGAATTATAAGGACCTGATTTAAGACAACTTGGCCGTCTAGAATTCAATAAGCCTTATCTGAAAGATATTGATCATGAGAATTCTTATCCTTGGGGCTATAGAATCCCAAATTCATCTTGTTTCCTTACAAAGAAGGTGAACCAACCATTAAAGACATTGCTATATTCATTATACAATGTGGAGAATTAACCAATTATGATAACTTTAATAATTTTAAGCTTAAATTGTTTGAAAATTCATTAACAAGTTCAACCTTCTCTTGTTTAAAAATTCATTAACAGGTACAATCTTCTTTTGATATGCTCAATTACTAAAAAATTTTATCCTTTTCTAGGTTTAAATGGAAAGGATATTTCATGCTTAATATTTTAGGATTAAGCCTAAAGTTAATATAGCTGAATTGTTAAGAGTAATTCAAAAGAGTGATGAGAATGTTAGTATTTTCATCACTTGTTTTAAGAAAATGATAAGTCAATGTTATATTGTACTACCAAAAATTGAAGACGTGAAATTAGCTCAAACAAGACTTAATATTGAATTTCAGAACAAATTCTGAGGCATGAAATTTTGTTTCTATGAGCTAGCAAAAATGATGTCTAAATATATAACTTCTTAGAGAAGAAGGATACTAAAAACGAATTTGCTAGGTATTTATATTGCATAAACAAATTATTATATTTTAGCAGTGGTCAAAGTCAACATCCCTGGAACTTTTACTTACCCCTCGCTAGAGCATAAATATCTTGAAGTTAAAAGGAAAATAAAATGTTGGCCTTGTCTACTTAAATTTAGTACAACTTTGAGACCTCTAAAATAGAGGAGATCTTTGATTATTTATTGGAAGATTTTTTTTTACCTTACCATCAGAGCATATAATTCTTAAAAAATGAGAAATCAAAATTAGAGACTATTACTAAAAATGTCACAATATCCAAAGTCATTTGAAAAATTCAATTTAGGGTTTCAAGAATATGGTCCAAGAATGAATCAACAAATGAATTCTCTTATTCACAGAAGTTGACTAGACTATGCTCAAAAAAGACCCATTCCTACTAGTTGCAGCTGTCAATGCCACTTAATTCGACGTATGATTATTGCTAAATGTTAAAAAGAAGCTAAAGATTGTGAAGTAGCATTTGACATCAAAATTGAATTTTAGTATAGGTGTTTTTGTTCTTGACTATAATATTAACGCTAGAATTGAAAATTAGCATATTCATATAATCTAGTAGAAAGTAAAAATTTGATGGAAAAATTAAAAAAAACCAAGTCTTTAGATAAAGATATGGTCCATGAATACCGAGTTTTTAGTGTAAATAGCCTCGATTTATAGTACCATTAAGGTTTCCACCATCTCGAAAATGGTATTTAGTTAATCATCTTAAGATTTAGTGATCTTGAATTGAACTCAAAAAGAAGGCTCCAATGATAGAGGTCTACTACTAGGATTGAAAGAAACAAGCCTTCACCATTGGAAAAACCAACATAAAAAAGACCATTAATTGTAAGACCTATCTTCCCGAAAGAAAGTTCTATAAACCCTAATAATATGAAGGGACATGTAGAATTCATTAGTGAAAAGTGAAGCAAGATAAAGGAAAATCTTAGATTTCACAAGAAGATAGTTCACTCAGAAAGTTAGGGGGGAAGATTCCAATGAATTCATTATGATTGGAGAAATTCTTATTAAGGCACAATATTTTGTTTCTTCCATAATACTTCCTACTTCATTTATTAAATCTTATATGAAGAAGACTTAATTTCATTTTGAAGAAAGAGAATGTAGAGTGCAAGTATTGGCGGTGGGATTAGGAATTCCAAAGAAGATAGTGTTAGAAATTTACTTGATGTCGTGATGTAGCATATAAGACCTCTATATATTAAAGCCAATGTTAATGGTAGTCCAACTTCAATAGTTTTGATCAATAATGAGTTGGAAACAAACATCATGCCAACTAAAATGCTGATAGCTTAGGTAAAGATGATGTATATTTAATCCCAACTAAAGTATGTGTTACTACATTCTCTTGAGAAAATATCAGAGTATGAGGAATTCTACCTACAAATATCACATAAGAGGAAAGTCTTCATTGATTGCTTTCTTTTTCATTGACATAAATGCTAATTATTAACTCTTATTGGGATAAGAATAGATCCACTCCGACTTTTATATTCCATTGTGTCTTCATCAACTTCCACATTTGTGGAAAGGAAATAAGGTAGAATTCATTTAGGAATATTCATAATCATTCCACACTAAAGTTGACATAATAGAAGCCAAATTCTATGGTGACCATATAAGCCATTAAAAATTTGCAAACTATCATATGATGGATGAATTAAGAATAAAAATGAAGAGGAGAAGGGGATACAGATTGTGCCTATTTATAGGCCGAAAAGGGTTCCCATTATAGTGGAAGCTAATTAATAAATTCTCACAAAAAGAAATGACGATAACTACAACTGCTAAAATAAAATTCCAAATGCATCAAATTCTAGAGAATTCCAAAGAAGTGGCTAGATGATAAAATGTAGAATTAATTTTTAAATAAGAAGAATGAGAATTACTAATAAGGGACGACTATTTATAAGAGTTGTAATCCACTCTTGAGAAGTTTCATGATCTCATGAGCCAAAACCAATAACTATTAGAAGTGAATAAAGATAATTTAGGAAAAATTTGTGTAGTATTTCTTAGAAAAATTTATATTTAAGAATTAAACTAAATTTAATAGAGATCTTAAATGAATTTAAAGCATAATTTGCCTAGGACTATACCGAAATGCCAAGGTTAAGCAAAAGGTTAGTGGAACATAAACTTTTGATAAATTCATAGTTCTACCATAATCACTAACCCCTTGAGTAAGGGGTCAAAAGATGTTCAGTTCAAGTTCAAAAACTATGCAAGTCTAGTTCCATTAGACTAGCCAAATATACTGAGTAGCTAGCTACCATTGTGCCAATAGTTAATAAGAATAGAAAGATAAGAATTTGTGCGACTTTAGGGATTTAAATATAACCACTACTAAGGATTTATACAATATGTGATCCTAGATTCTTTAATAGATGTAACGGCTGGACAATCTTTGTTTTCTTGTTTGGATTATTTTTTAGTTATAATCAAATTTTTATAGCAAAAAATGATATTTTTGAAATCAATTTTTGATTTCAAAGGTTAATAAGGACATTCAAATAGGTTATAATTCCATTTGGACTATAAAATGCAGGAGCTATTATTGTTGTGATTACTACTTTTTATGATTTAATAAGGTGAATTTTGGAAGTTTACATTGATGATATTGTTTTGAAATAAAAAAAGAGCACAAATCATATCCAAGATTTATAGGAAGCATTTTATACACTACAAGAAAACGTCGGAGATTCGGCCGTAGCTAAATTCACTGACGGCCACTGTCCATACCGTCAATAAAATTGCTGACTGAAACGATAGTCCGTCGGTAACATCAACGGAAAAGTTACCGACCGTCTGATTTGTTCAATCGCTAAATTTACCGACTGGTGGCTTACCCGTATGTAAATTTAGCATCGGAATGTTTCTAATACAGTCAGTAAACTTACCCACGGTAAGACTGTCCGTCGATAAATAAATCAATATTACCGACGGAAAATACGTTCCGTCAGTAACATATGTAGACAATTACCGACGGAAATATTGCATAGTTTCGTCTGTAAAATTTTGTATTAAATTTTTTTAAAAATATATATGTCCATTATATTTAAATTATAGTCGTCTTACAATTTTATTAATAATATATATTTAATTAGATATAAATAATTAAATAAAAATTTTAATTAATGAATTTA
>JANZXR010000002.1:15763244-15777119 GCA_027575705.1 Erythroxylum echinodendron | reverse complement strand
ATTTGGTTCAGTAGTGTAAAAGTTATACTTCAAACATTTTGGGACTGCTCTTGTCCCAAACAATGTACTATGCACAAATTTCATATGAAATTTAAACATCTTATAGTCTGAATTAGATTTCAAGTTCTACATATAATTTGTAGATCCATGTCTCTAGTTTACCAAAAATTAGAAATAACCTCATTTGAATTTGTAGAGCTCCAGAAATTATAAAAATACTGAAATATATTCAGTGGAATAACATCACTTCATATTATTGAAAAACACACTCACTGTACCCGTCCCACTCTTTTCACTAAGTCTTTCTTACTTCATTTCAGATGGCTATGATTTTTTACGAGATATAAAGCAACATATTACAAATCCAATGATTCAAGAATCAAGTCATTCCGGTGTATATAGAAGGAGTTATGGCTAAAAAGAGACGATGCTAACGTCATTCTGAGACGAATTGGAAAAATAGGTATAACTTTCTGTGCAGAACTCGGATTCAGGTGTTCTTTAGATGGATAGAAAGAGGACTTCAACATCTACAATCTCATGAAGATCTTAAAGACCAATTATATCATCTAGAGGATCAAATTTGGACTAGAAGATGTTCTATCCAAAATGAGACGATGCTGACGTCATGAGACTGATTGCTGACGACATTCTGAGACGAAGCAAAATGAGACAGTCAAATTGAGACGCAAAAAGTCAAACTAAGATGATGAACAATAACTGAGACGATAATGACATCACTCTAAGACGATGCTGACGTCATTCTGAGATGAAGCGAAATGAGATGGTCAAAATGAGATGTAAAAAGTCAAACTAAGACGATGAACAGTAACTGAGATGATGCTGACGTCATTCTAAGACGATGCTGACGTTATTCTGAGACGAAGCAAAATGAGACGTAAAAAGTCAAACTAAGACGATGAACAGTAACTGAGACGATAATGACGTCACTCTAAGAAGATGCTGACGTCATTCTGAGATGAAGCAAAATGAGATGTAAAAAGTCAAACTAAGATGATGAACAGTAACTGAGACGATAATGAGGTCACTCTAAGACGATGCTGACGTCATTCTGAGACGAAGCAAAATGAGATGGTCAAACTGAGACACAAAAAGTCAAACTAAGACGATGAAATCTCATAACTTATAACGCTCGTATCTTTCGACTCCGATATCCAAAGTTTACAAACTTTATATCGTTAGAAAGATGGTAAAAACATATAAAACTTTCAAGAAGATAATTTTGCTAAAATTTTTCTATGTAAATCTATATTTTCTCCTGAAGTCGGAATACAAATTTCACCTTTAGCTCCCAATATACTGGACCCAGTTTTCACTTCATGAAAAATTTTGAGACTCTTTGAGATAGAATTGAATCTCAATGTTTTCATATTAAATGTAGCCATATATCTCTAGGTTAATCCAAATCAAGAATCATCTCGTTTGGACAACTAGAGAAAACTTTGTGGCTAAAAGACTGAAGCATATTTAGGGAATATTTTTCAGATCACTACCAATTCTATTTCCACGTCTTTCCTTATCTCAACTCATACCTAGATCACTCTTTCCACTTTCTCTACTTCTCATTTTCAACAACGTCATATTTAAAAACAATCATGCCCAGAAGTTGTCAATGAATGCATGTATACTTATTTTTGTGCAAAGTTTCAATATTCACGTGCATATATGCTAACATTATGGATGAGTAAGAAAAAATGCATTTCCTTAATCTCTCTTTAAGCTCATATGTACTGAAATTTCGGGTCTGAACCCTTAATATGAGAACGGGATGTTATACTTAGTCTCACTACTAATCTCATACCTTTCACCTTATAATTTTATCTTTTTCTTGCATTCTTTGGTAGTGCTCCTTTTAACCAAAATTTTACATAAGCTTCCTCATCACCAGCTTTATCTTCTCCCAAGTTTGGTTTCTCCTCCTAGTCAGAATTTTTTGATCCGACTAATACACCACATAGCCATTTAACTTCATAATAGCTAGTTTAACCTTTTTCTCTTTCAAATAATTGTAACAATCAAAAACTAACTCCACTTTCTTCTTCCACTCTAAGCATTTGGATCTATCTTCCCTATAAATGATGGTATTAACATCTTAATACCCCATCCTTTTTTAATAGTTTCTTTATTACTTCATACCAAAGTTCCCTTCAACCCCCCCCCCTCGTCCATTATGTTGCCCTATTCTTACTCATCCGTCATCCTTAAGTTTAATTCTTTTAAGTTGTTGCTAACACCTTTTACTCCATCATTTAACTTAATGTCAATCATACTAGTAGCTGGAGGTAGATTGGTGTTGTAGGTTAGCTATGACATCATTCTGTTTATCCAATTATTCCCTAAATTTACTAAATTATTAGATAATTTACTAAAGTTGTCCTTTGAAGAAGTTCCTAAGGAACTCCTAATCTAATCCCACTCATTCCTCCTCATTTATTTTTTGTATCTTTGGACATTATTTTAGTTCAAGTTTGGGTCATGATATATTTGCAAAAAAATTTAGTAGCAAAAGCACTCTCGTATGTGTTTCTCTTAAGGTTTTCCTCAACTTGTAACCTAAACTCTAAACTTAAGATTCTTTGCAAACTAGGGAATCTAAGTCTAGATAACTAGTTTGAATCTCTTCCTTTATAAAATTGTTGGCCCCTGAATTTTTTTGTCTTTAGTTAAGCATGATTTACATGAATTATGATGTTTTGATAGGTTGATTTTATTTGGAGTTAATTATTATGTAAATATTAGTAAGATTATATGAAATAGGTTAATTGATTTAAAGTGTTAAGATTATAAGAATGTTTAAGGGTATTTTTGGCAAAACACTTAAGTATAAAAGACCATAAGCCTATAAGGAAGGGCAAAATGGACATTTTATTCTCATTAAGGGTAGAATTGGAAGATGAAAATGTGGTCTTGCATTTTAAGATGAAGAAAAAAAAGGAGAGCTAGGTTTTGATTTTTCTTAGGCTTGAAGAGTGATTTTTAAGTGGTTCAATAAGGGAAAAAAGAAGAGGAGGATTAGAGCTTCCATTAAATCCAAACATCTCATTATGTGGTGAAGATTCAAGGTAAGTTTGATTTTAATCTTTTGGATTTTTGAAAGGGGTTTAAGAATGCTAGGATATGTAGGAAGTTGTTGATGAATGGTATATAAAAATGTTTAGATCTTTTTGGTTGATGAACAAGTATAGCTTATGAATTAGTTTGTGAATGATATTGGGTTGAAAATGAAGTAGAAGAGATGGGTTAGTGATAAGATGGGTTATATGTGAAAGGTGGCAAGTAAGAAGATGGAAAATGTCCCAAAACACGTTCTCAGAATGGGTTTCTGGACATTTGCGCCGCAGCGAACTTCTGTGTTTTGCCGTGGCGACACAAAACATGTTCTAAAAGTTGGTTTCTAAATAATTTCGCCACGGCAAACTTGGTTTTTATCGAGGCGAACTTTCCAGCACAGAGTATGTGTAGGTATTTTAGGCATGACTTTTTCTGTAGTGATCCAAATTGAGTGATTTTTAATTTGGAGTAAACTAGAGACATAGGGATACAAATTGTATGAAGAAATTGAGTCTAAATTAACTATCTAAGCATTTAAATTTCGGGATGGAAGTTGTATATAGAATTATTGTCTTAGCATGAGAAAGAGCTTAAATTGTGAAGGTATGACTCTGATTTCTAAACCGAATTGAATGGAAATTTTTCTGTTATTGTTTAAGGAAATCAAGTGATTCAAGAGAGGCAAGATGAGAAAGAAAAAAGACATCCCTAAGCAATTTTATAAGCAAGGAATTCAAGGTGGGTACATTTTTATAATAGAGTAAATAAGCCACTTATTGTTTCTTTGAATCAAGGAAGCTTAATGGTTTCAATTGCATCATAGATGTTGCATTTATTTGGTCTTGGTTGGATTGTGAAATTGTTATATGTTTACTATATGAATTGTGTTGATGATTTATGAAAATATTTTGAAAATGTTTCTTTTTGAAAAGACATAAGTTTATGAAATCATGTTTTCGAAATACTTCATGCCTATAAAAAGCAAGTTTTCAAGAATTGCCATTTTGGGTAACAAGTTTACAAGTCATGAATTATGTGTTATGTGGGCTTAGGTAGTCCCTTAAGTTCTGTAAAGTGCACGTTGACCAAGTAAAGGCTTCTCCCGCTTACCCGCTAGTGGCATGGAGCTCCTTCATGGACTCCCATAAGTTCACGGCTACGCAAGATCATTAAGTGGAATTGAGATAGTACGTTCTGTTCACGGCTACATAAGTCCCTTATAGGAAATGTTTAGTACATTCTATTTTGGATCTAACCAAACCATTTTGATGTGGTTATGTGTTAGCAAGTTGAATGAATACATGATTTATAATTGCTCATGAAGCCTTTGATAAAATGAGAATTTTGAGAAATAAGTGCTTGGTGATTTTTCATGCGAAATTATTATGGTTTCCAAAAATGTAAAATGACAATGAGTTTTGAAAATGGTTTTTGCTTATTTCTCGAGTATAAAATTGTTACCCACGAGCTTTAAGCTCACCCCCTCCCAATTCCATCCCATCTTCAGGTGAGGAGCAAGAGATCGAGTAATCAAGGGTTACGGCATCACTTCGAATTTGCATACTTTTGAATTTTGAGTTAGGTTTTGGGAATTTAAGGGTTTAGTTCCATTTCAAGTACCTTTTGTATTTTGGATTATGACACAAATGTTGTATTGTGGCTTGAAATGCCATTAAGCCTTCATAAAACTCTTATTTTTGTTATTAATGAAATATATGTTTGGTTTTGTCTATGATTTTTCCTGTTTCGCAAAGTATTCAATTTTGGAAATGAGATTAAGATTTTGAGAAATTGGTTGTAGTTACATTCTTATCCTTTTTTTTTGGGGGTTGAAATGATGAATGTGATTGAAAGATTTTAAGTTTGCATTCCAGTAAGATAGGTAGCTTGGGTTTTAAATTTTGCTGCAAGAGGGGTTTTCACCTTGACGTAATCCACGTGGCGACTTTGCCGCGGCAAATATTATATTCTTCGTCGCGGTGATATCGACCCAGACAAGTTCGCCGTGGCGAAGATTCATTACGCCGCGGTGAAGCCCGCCTTTGCTTCCGAAGGAGTTTTCTTTCAAATTTCCAAATTATAACCCCTCCTCCAAGCTCAAGCCTCATGATCCCAAGTCTGATGTTGGGCTCCGAAAATGGGGTCCGCCAAAAATAATCCCAAAGAAGTAAATTTGGCCAGAAAAACAAATAAATAAAATTAAAGGTCAAATGAATAAGAAAAAATTTAAAAGGAAATTAAGTTCAAAGGAACTCAATTAGAGTCAATGAAAAGAAGAAGAATTTGAAACGAAGGAATTAAAAAAATTAATCAAAATAAAGATAATAATAGAAAGAACACTAAATAAGTAAAATTGCCTTAGTAGTAGGGTAGTTGAACCTTTTTTTTTTTTTACTTTGAGCTTAAGAAACAAGGAACACTAATTTAATAATAGTTTTTTCTCAATAAAAATTTAAAAAAGAAAGGAATAATAAATAATATTTGAATCATAAAGATTAAACATAAGAACAAATTAAAATATAGAACTAATCTTCCAGACCAAATTCTATTAGAAACCTTTATGACATATGAGATCCAATATCAATATGATAAGACCAAAGATTTTTCTATAAAACAAAGGTCAATTGATTGAGCCCAAGTTTACAACATAAATTGGTGAAATTTTCATAGCCTTTGCTATATTTTTTGACTCCTATCTCTAGCTTTTGTGCTGAAATTGATTCTTGAGTGTGTGCTTTTATTTTATGTATTTTGAAGGTGAAAAGTACTACAAATTAAGATTGAATGCACTAAAACAATTGATACTGCAAACTACCATTTTTTTTATTGTAAGAGACTCAAGGAAAAGGAGTTCAAAAATAAAAAATGGAATGAGAGAAGAGCGAAGGGAAGTCAATGCTACAGGAAGTTTGTCACCGTGAAGTGGATCTGTCGTCACAGCAAAAAATGATAAATCCAGGCTAAACTTTCAGGAGAAGTTTGCCGCAGCAAAGAAGCCAACGAAGAACAAATCCTTTCGGGAAAAGTTCGCTGCGGCGAAAGTCATTTGTTGCCATGGCGAACCTTCAAAAACTAGCAAAATTTTTGGGAAAAATCACACGCTGTGCCACCCGACCCGGCTTCATTTGTTTTAAAACCTACTAAATTAGGTTAGCAGGCAATATATAACACACCATATACCATCAGACAAGAAAAGAGAAGTTCTCTCATCATTTCCCAACTCCTCACTCCACTTCACCGTCATCCACCATTTTCTTCCATTTTATCTATCATCGTATTCACCTCGCCGTATTCACCACCTGCTACTGCTGCTATAGATGCTTTTGGTAGGGTTCTAGCTGTGAGTTCTCCTGAAACAATGTTTGGCTAAGCATCGGTTCCTCTTGAAGATGTAGCAATGGCTTGAGTTTAATGGGCTTCAAAGGGGAGTAGTTTTTTCATATCTTTCTACATTGTTATTAACTCCTGAGTTAGAATTTATGCTTTGTAGTTGGATTTTCTTGATTATAGTTTAATGAAGTGTTGAACAATAAATTATGTTGATGGGTTTGTTGATGTAGAACTTGGGGCTTGAATATATGAAGTCTCATATATGTCATTTTGTGATTTTGATAATTCTCTTCTATCTACCTAGTTGTGTTTGATAATGAGATGATGCTTGATCACCAAATTGATCATTTGCATTAACTCACTCTTCGCACTCACTATGATGCATTTAACAAAGGTTTAAGAAATGGAGTTCATTGATTAAAACCTTGGACTTAAAGAGTTCTTTGAGGTTCATAATTTGGAAACTTAGTGATTTTTACTCTCAAAAGGATTTGTTTTGAACCATAATAGCCAAAGCTCATTTTTCAAGACGATTTTATCAAATTTGATTATTGTTTTAACTTTCAATTTCTTATTCCCAAAAATCCAAAAACATCTTTCTACACATTTCCTTTTTACTCAGTTTAATTTTGTTAAGTTTCCTAAGAACCAAACCCCCTTCCTAACCAATTTAGTTGCATTTCATGACATTTAGGCTTGATTAGATCCATTGCATTAGGTTCCGATTAAGTGAGAAGACCCGAGGTTGTATCCTATATTGCAATCCTTGGAATTAAATTTTTGATTCGGCATCCAAGGGCAAAACCAAAAAGATGAAGTATGCGGATCAAAATGGCATCGTTGCCGGGGAAGCAAGCAATTGATTATCTGTAGGAAGCCATTTGTCATTTTTGTTTCTCATTGACTTAGGAACATTTTCTTCTCTATTCCCCTTTTGCATAGTTTAGTGTCATGTTTGTCAATAGTACAGGATTTCTATTTTCCTTTACATAGTTTTAAAATTTTGAAAACACAAACACAAGCATAGATATTTTCATACATACTTTCACATACCATACACTTGCACCCATCATATCTCATCTTTTATTTGACTTTGTGTGCTTACGAGTAATTTTTATTACTTTTTATTTACCTTTGAATTGTTCCTGTGCATGCCCCGGAAAGCAAAATTCCTACTATTGTATCCTGAAATTGAGAAACATTTGAGAAAAATTAAAAGAGAAAGAATAGCAAAAGAGAGAAGTAAGGAGTTAGTTGAACAAGAATCAAGTCAGCAAGATAGTGAAAGCAACCTTGTGGAAGGAGTGAATATGGCCGAGAACCCAGGTTTTTCCCCAAAACCCTAACTTTCGTATTAACTAACATACGAATGGTGATAATGGAGGTAATGGGGAGCATGAGAGAGTAGGTGAAAACAATGGTAATCAAAGAAGGACTATTAGGGAAGTGACAACTTCTGATGTGAATTATGATCCCTTTGCTGTTGCTTGTCCTAATTTCAATGTTAATTTTGAAGTTAAGGGATTGCTAATTAATTCTCTTCCTAAATTTCATGGCTTGACAGGATAAGACCCCTACATACACTTGCAATCCTTGTCCATGATTTGTCAGAGTATGAAACTAGTAGGAGCTTCAGTTGATCAAGTGTTATGGAAGGTTTTTCACCTATCTCTGGAAAGAAAAGTAAGAGAATGGTACATGAGTCTTCCAAGCCATGTAACAAATGCCTACCATAGTTGGGCCAATCTGAGGAAGGATTTCTTGAAAAAGTATTTTCCAGCTTCCTGCACTTCATTGATGAGGAAGGAGATTTATTCGGCACGCCAGGAGTATGATGAGTCTCTTTATGACTATTGGAACTACTTCCAAGATTTATTATCTTGATGCCCTCACCATCAAATACCAGATGAATAGTTAGTGCAATATTTCTATGATGGTTTGAAAAGTCAAGAGAAAGGCATGTTAGATGCCGCATCAGGAGGTTCATTGATTGCTCTTACAGCTTCGGAAGTATGGGATTTGATTAAGAAGCTAGCTCTAAATCATCAATAGTATAGTGTGAGAGACACCTGAGGAGTGCATGAGGTACCACAGTAGCCCACTCAAAAAGAATGTAGAGTTTGGAGTCAAAGGTTGACGCTTTAGAGAGCAGAGTGCAATCACAATTATCCCTCATCACTGTCGAGCTAAAGAATATAAGTGTGCATCGACCGACATCTTCTATAGATCTCATAGCACCTAGCTATGATACTTATGGGTCGGTGATGCATATATCCAGTGTGTGCCCTAGTCGGTTTGAAGAAGTATCTGCAGTATATGAAGGACGAAAAAATCTAAAATGGGACCCCTACTCCAACACGTATAATGAGGGACGGAAGGCCAACCCTAGGTTTAGTTGGAGGAATAAAGACGGACAGGTTCAAAACCGATTTCAACAAGGGGGAGGAGCTGGTACTTCTACCACCCAGTTCCCCAACCAACCAACAACTCATGACTATTCCACCTAAGGAGGATACTAATCAACTGCTGCAAAACATGATGACTTTGATGAAGGAACAGCGAACTTCAACTAATAATCAATTTAACTCCATTACTTCTCTGATTCAGTAAGATTCTTCAAAGAATGCTGCTCGGTTCAATGCCTTGGAAAAGAGAATAGAACAATGGGAGACAAAAGCGGAGAACATTAACTCTTTTTTCACTCAATTGTCAAACATGAGTGAGAACCAAGCAAGAAGTAGTGGGACCATTCCTTCCAATACTGTGATGAACCCAAAGAGTTTAAATGTAATTGCTCTCCAAAGTGGGAAATAGGTATAGTTTAATCACCAAGACAACGAAGAATGTGACGAGGAGATGGATAGTGGAGAATTGCCTTTACACAAGAGCACCATCAAGAATTCTGAAAGCTAAAAGAAAAAAGCACTATTGAATGAAAAGAAGTCTGAATCGAAGAACAAGGTAGCTACTTCAGAAGGTTCCAAGGAATAAGCACCAACACATGAGCATGGGGAATCCAGCAAGCATGAAGCCCAAAGTCAGGAGGTAAACCTTCAAGAGTTACCTTTTCCTAATTTATATTTAATGAGCAAGCATATAACTGACATTAAACAAGAAAAAGATGTTATTTATTTGATTGGAAAAGTTGAAGTCAACTTCCCTCTACTTGACTTATTGAAAAGGGTTCTGGCATATGCTAAATATCTTAAGGACTTACGCACAAACAAGAGGAAGTTTAGGCCTAATGAGAGAGTCCAAGTGAGCTCAAATGTGTCAGCCCTTTTTGAACCCCAAATACCCATTAAGTGTCAAGAACTTGGATCTTTCACCATTCCGTGCATAATAGGAAAAATTATCATAGGAAGGGCCTTTTTAGATCTACGGACTGCATTTAATATGATGCCTAAGTGTGTTTATCAATTATGAGGAGTCAGTAGTCTAAATCCCACATCTGTTGTGTTACAACTGGCTAATAGATCTTTTAGGCATCCAGTGGGGATTGTAGAGGACATTTTGGTCTAGGTCAAGGGTTTGGTTTTTCCTACTGATTTTTATGTGCTTGATATATCTTCTGAAGTTGTGCAGGATACATCTTTAATTCTTGGGTGACCCTTCTTAAGAACTGCTAGTACTATGATTAGCATGAAAGAAGGTAAGACATTGCTGTTGATGCAGCCTGTAATGAATTTGATTTGCCAGAGAATTTCCCTGATTCTGACTTTTATTCATTTGATCTTGGGGAAAGGTTTTCTGTTAATGTTTCAGATGATTCAGGCATCACCAAGACCAATGTTGATGAGACAATAGCAGGGAGCATTATCCGTCACGATAAATGATTTATTAAGAAGAAGTAGAACGCAATGACCCAAGCCGTTACCGCAATCGATTACCAGGAGATGGATTCCACAACGAAAGAAAAAGGAAGTGACCTTTTCTCTCTCGAACTACCTAAATTAATCCCTTCTATTGTGCAACCTCCTATGCTTGAGTTAAAACCTTTACCCAGTACCCAAAAGTACGCCTTTCTTGAGTCTGATGAGCGATTTCCTATGATAATTGCCAATACCTTATCTCACACCAAGGAAGAGAGACTCTTGAATGTTTTGAGGGAACATAAATAAGCTATAGGGTGGACCTTAGCAAATATACTTGGAATTTGCCCAGCTGTTTGCACACATAGGATCTTATTGAATGAGGGTTCCAAGTATGTGGACAGCCTCAAAGGAGACTAAAATCACTGATCTTAGACGTGGTTAAGAAAGAAGTCACAAAGTTATTGAGTGTTGGGATAATATATCCCATTTATGATAGTGAGTGGGTTAGTCCAATACATGTAGTGCCGAAAAAGAGTGGGATCATATTGGTCAAAAATGATAGGGATGATCTTATTCCTACTAGAGTGCAAAATTCATGGCGTGTGTGTATAGATTATAGACGATTAAATGATGCCACCAAAAAAGATCTCTTTCCCTTGTCTTTTATTGACCAAATGCTTGAACGGATCGCGGGCAAATCTCATTACTATTTTTGGATAGTTTCTCCGGGTACTTTCAAGTACCTATTGCACCGGAGGACCAAGATAAAACTACCTTTATATGTCCTTTTGGCACCTTTACATATCGAAGGATGCCCTTTGGTTTATGTAATGCCCCAGGAACTTTCCAACGTTGTGTGATGGCTGTTTTTTGTGAATTTTTAGAAGAATGCATGGAAGTCTTTATGGATGATTTCACAGTTTATGGTGATTCTTTTAATGCTTGCCTATTAAGTCTTGAAAAAGTTTTGAGAAATGCATTGAGAAACATTTGATTTTGAACTTTGAAAAATGTTATTTCATGGTCAATAAAGGCATCATGCTTGGTCATTTAATTTCTAGCAAAGGGATTCAAGTTGATAAAGCTAAAATTGAGGTTATATCTTCTGTGCCCTATCCAACCTGTTTTCGAGATATCCAATCATTTTTAGGTCATGCAGGATTTTATAGGAGATTCATAAAAAATTTCAGCAAAGTTGCATTACCTCTTTCTAAGCTTTTACAAAAAGATGAAAAGTTTGAGTTTGATGATTCTTATAGGAATGCTTTTGACAAGTTGAAATGAAAACTCATTTCTCCACCTATTTTAGTTGCTCCTGATTGGAACTTACCTTTTGAGCTCTCATGCGATGCTTCCAACTATGCTACAGGAGCTATGCTAGGTCAACAAGAGGAGAAACTAGCGAG
This sequence comes from Erythroxylum echinodendron, assembly GCA_027575705.1. Taxonomy (NCBI): domain Eukaryota; kingdom Viridiplantae; phylum Streptophyta; class Magnoliopsida; order Malpighiales; family Erythroxylaceae; genus Erythroxylum; species Erythroxylum echinodendron. The sequence goes on along the minus strand of JANZXR010000002.1, from coordinate 15,765,496 downwards.
AGTTATCGCATATGCATTAAAAACATTGGATCCAGCTCAAATCAACTATACAACTACTGAGAAAGAGTTGTTTACAGTAGTTTTTTGCTTTAGAAAAATTTCGGCAATATTTTTTAAACTCACATGTAGTTATTTTTACTGATCATGTAGATGTTGGCTATCTCCTTAAGAAACCACAGTCGAAGCCTAGTTTAATACGGTAGGCATTACTCCAAGAATTTGATATTGAGATTAAGGATCGTGCTGGAACAGCGAACCACATAACTGACCATTTAAGCAGGCTACCAGACAATACACAAGGTGTGGACTCTTCTGAATTGACTTGCAACGCTTGTCCTGATTCAGTTTTATATGCTGCAGTTTTCAAGGAACCTTGGTATGCACATATAGTCAATTATCTCATGACTAACCTCACTCCCCTCTTATGTCTCAGGTGCAAGCTCAGAAGCTAAAAAGTGAAGCTCGACATTACATCCGGGATGCTCCACATCTATGAAGATTGTGCAGTGACCAGGTAATTCAAAAATGCGTGCCTAATGAGGAATTTGATGCTATAATTTCAGCTTGCCATTCCATGGTTTTTGGTGGGCATTTTAGTGCGAGGAGAACATCTAGGAAAATTCTAGATTCTGGTTTTTGCTAGCCTACCCTTTTCAAGGATTCTTTTATCTATTATGAGACAAGTGTCAACATTTTGGAGGGTTAGGAAAACGGCATGAAATGCCACAGCAACCTATATTATTTTGTGAAAATTTTGATGTCTAGGGAATTAAATTCATTGGTCCCTTTCCCCCATGTTTTGGTATTGTGTATATCCTTTTAACTGTCGACTATATGTCTAAATGGATGGAGGCTGTCCTTACTAGAAAAGATGATGTGCAAGCAGTATCCAAATTCCTTAAGTCAAACATTTTTCATCGATTTAGGATTCCTAAAGCAGTGGTTAGTGATAGAGGGACACATTTTTGCAATGGAGTCATAGGTAACTTATTTTCAAAATTTGGAGTAACTCACAAAGTCTCCACTGCCTACCACTCACAAACCAATGGTCAAACTGAAGTTTCAAATAGACAGGTGAAGCATATCTTTGAGAAAATGTTAAAATCCATCAAAAAAGGATTGAAGCCTACGCCTCAAAGAAGCACTATGGGCCTATCGCACTACCTACAAGTCACCAATATGCATGTCCCCTTACCGATTGATTTATGGAAAAGCCTGCCATTTACCTGTGGAGTTGGAGCATAACTCAAGCAATGCAATATGGACTTGGAATATTCTGGTATGGAGAGGAAGTTGTAACTGCAAGAACTGGAGGATTTAAGGCTCAAAGCATATAAACATTCTTTCCTCTACAAAGAGAAGACAAAGTTGATGCATGATAAGATTCTTCAGAGGAAGAACTTTAAGGAGGGGGACAAAGTCCTGTTATTTAAGGCTCATTTCACATTTAAACGTGGAAAATTTAATACTCATTGGGACGGACCATATTTAGTCACTAAAGTACACACCTTTGGTATGGTCGAGCTTCTGTATCAAGAAACTGGAGCTAAACTCAAAGTTAATGGCCACCTATTGAAGCTCTACTATGAGACTCGAAAACCACTATAAATATCAGGTTCTCTCCTTCACTTGTTTATTCATTCTTGATTTAAGAGTAGCTATACTGTTTTTTGCTTTATTACTTCTTAAACAAGTGTGGGGGAGCGACCATTCTAGTACGTAAATAGCTGTGTTCTTACTTTCATTAATAGGATTACATTCTAATAAAGTTATCCCTGCTGTGTCCATTGCTCTTGTGTTTTGATTGCTTCACATTGACAACAATATGATGTTTAAGTGTGGGGGAGGTTTTCCTATCTTATAACTCTTGTTTGTGCTTCATTTTGGCCATTTAAATGTTTGTGTTAGTGAATATTGTGCAAAAGTTTAAAAACTTGGTGACTTTGGAAAAACTATTGAACTTTGCTGCGGCGAACTTATTCTTCGCCGCTGCCATATGCATGATTTTCGCCGCGGTGAACCTTCGTTTTGCCGCGGCGCCATTAATTTTTGATGTCTTTACCACAACGAACCTTTGTTTCGTCACGGCCATGAACATGATTTTCGTTGCGACGAACCTTTGCTTCGTCGTGGTGCAATATTCTTAAAAGAAGTGCATTTTATAATTTTGCGTCTATTCAACAATTCTCCCCAATTAGATTGTTGTCACTCTTGTATCTCAAAGCTTTTATAAGTTTCAAAGTGATTCTTGA
>JANZXR010000002.1:15704663-15737710 GCA_027575705.1 Erythroxylum echinodendron | reverse complement strand
AATAATAATTAATCATCAAACAATCATTATTATAATTATTAAAATACACATAGTTATAATAATATTTCAATTAGTATAATATGTATTCTTATTAATTAGAATTATTATTATAATTCTAATAATTATAATAATTATAATTATGATAATAATTATCATATAATAATTGATACAAATAATAAAATGTAATAATAATAATAAAACTAATGCTAAATAAAACATTAATAATAATAATAATAATAAATAATTTAATAATTATCAAATTATTAATAAGTGGATAATTAATATTAAATTAACAATACTAATCAATTTCATAAGATCAATCAAATTAATTATACAAATACTAATTATTCATAATTAATACTTACTATTAATAATACTAATTATATTAATACTTATTATTAATAATTATTATTAACATTTATTAACAATTAAAGAAAATATTAATATACACAATAAATTCACAATTAAATGTTAAATTCGATAAATTAAAACTTCAAATTAAACATTTTATCAAACTTACATATTAAAATTCTCAAATTAACACAAAAATTACAAAAAGCATTTTAAATATCATAAAAGGCATTTTATATCGAACACTTCATACGTAATATGTATAATCTCAATATAACCAAACATTCACGTTTAACACTAAAAACATGTTTTTTTTGTAGAAATAATACATTTATAAGAGAGTTTACCTCAAACAACGCACGATGAGTAAGACAATAATCGAATAATGATCAGAAAATGCGAGAGGAGTCGGAAAACTCTTCACCGAATGTTTTGCGAGGAGAGGAGAAATGAAGGCGCGAGGAGAAGGGAGGGGGTTGGCGCCTGACTTATAGGCGCTGGATTACCGACTGAACATAACATTCCGTCGGTAATCTAGGTTTCCAGATGATGTAACCGCCGACAGTTACCAATGGACAAGCCCATTCTGTCGGTAAAAGAGCGGCAATTTAATACTGTAGAAACTCAAATACTGACGAAACAATAATTCTGTCAGTAATCTAGGTTTCCCTGCCGAAAGTTACCGACGGACACATAACATTTCATCGATAAAACATTAGTAACTTAACCTAGTGGAAACTCAAATACCGATAGAACAATAGTTTCGTCGGTACTCTAGGTTTTCCTGCTGACAATTGTTGACAGACATGACATTCCGTCAGTAAAACATTAGTAACTTAACCTAGTGGAAAGTCAAATACCGACAGAATAACAATTCCATCAGCAAACTAGGTTTCTTGGAAACAGTTACGGACGGACACAACACATTCTGTCGGTGATTAACATTTATCATCCGTCTTCATCAAAACGACAATGTTTGATAACAATTTATCGATGGAAGGAGCATTCTGTCAGTAAATAAGCTAGTAGACATTGCGATGGAACAAGTTTCTGTCGGTAAATAATAGCTTTGTTCTGACGGTAAGTTAACCGTCGGTAAAGCGACGTAATAATTAAACTGCGGGAACGGTTCCAGCATTTTTCCCAACGCCGTGAGTTTTGGTGTCGTTATATGCCGTTGGAGATTTTGCACGAAAGTTTTCCCTATAGCCGACGGATATGTTTTCCATCGCTAAATCACCGTATTTTTTGACGAAATTTTTACCTTCCGTCAGTAAGTAGCGACAGAAATCATTCTGTCGATAATATTCCGACGCTATTACATGATTTTCTTGTAGTGAGATAAAATGGGTAAAGGAAGTGTTGTCTTGGTTATTAGAAGAAGCAAAAACGAAAATTTAAGGAAAGAAAGAAGGGAGAAACGAAATAAGGAGAGAGAAGTGAGAAAAATTCGTGAGAGAAACAAGGAAAAGGAGGAAACTTGTGGGAAACTTGGAAGGTAGAAGAGAAGAAGAGGAAATCAATGTGTTCGAGGTAAGTTTTGATCTATCTTCTTGCTAGGTTTGAAAAGGGATTAAATAGAGACTAGGGTTTGTGTTGGGAATGAAGAAAGAAAAAGAAGATGAAACCAATTTGATTTTGGATTTCTAGCTAGGTTTTGGGTTTTTTAACCTAGATGGACTATAGGTAGGTTAAGTTTGAGTTTGATTTGTGTTAATTTCATTTTGTTGTGATTATGGAAATTTGGGGGATTTCCATTTGGATTGGAATTGAATGAGAATTTTTTATTTGTGTTAGAAAATCAAGAACAACCTACCCAAGAGCAAGAGGAAGGACATAATTGAGTTTGGATTTTCAAGAGTTATAAGGTGGGTAATTTATTTATAGTTATTGAGTAATGAGCAAAATGCCTTGTGTGTGTGTTATATGTTAAATAAATTGCTTGAAATATTTTGATGTGGAAATTTGCATTATGATGTATGACATGTGATAAAATAATTGAATTTTGAGTATAATTATACTATGCCTTGGAATTGTATCACGGCATTTTGATTAAATGGAAAGAAAAAGCATGAGAATATGAACTTATGATTGATTGAATTGAGCATGAGATTTGATTATGTTTGGGCAAGAGAGGAACCATTTCGTAGTCACGTGCATATCGACATAAAGCCTTCTCCCGGCTACCTGCTTGTGGCAAACGAGATCCGAAAAGTGGACTTGTTTTGTTCGCAGAGTAAACTTTGGTTTCTCTTTTTTGTTCCACAGAACCCTCGAGCAATTTGTTTGTGTATTTGCATTTTTGATGTGTTAAGTTTTGATGAAGTTGTGTATTATGCTTTGATGTTAAATCACATCCAATATGTTTTATGTGATGATGTATTGAGTTATGAGTTATGAATGTTGAACTTACATTTTTGGGTTAAGATAAGATGAGTATGTTTATATAATTAGATGCATGTATGTTTGATTGTGTGGCTCATCGCCAATGGCTATAAATATATTAGCCATTGAGTTGTGTAACTCAACCCAATATTTTTCCCACTCCTTACGTGCAGAATGAGAAGATTAGTGATCCTTGCAAGGAATTCGGAACTCCAAGATAGCTAGAAATCTTTTGTACTAAGCTAGTGACTATTGTTTTTTAGTTAGCCTTATAGGCATATCAAACATGAGCGTCCTTTTTTATTTGTATTAAGTTGATGTTTATGTTGATATGTAAGTAAAGCTAGTTCAAATTGTCACTTTGTTTAGAAATGAGAATGAGAAATTGAGTTTCTTTTTATACATGATTATGCTATTTTACGTTGGGTATAAAGGAATGTGTATGTGCATATTCTTCTTTTTTGAGATTGCAAATTACTGTTAGTATTAGAATAGCAAGTTAGGAATTGGAAGGATTGCATGTGATAAATCGTTGAGATGAGATTCAAAAGTATTTAGTAGTTGGATTGATACAAAGAGATATTACTTTTTGCAAGAGCTTTCATAGGTGGAGAGATTGTGTTTTGAACTCAAAGGAAAATTTCATTTTAAGTTCTTTATAAAAGTTGTATATCCAAATTCCTCATCAGAACTATCTAAGGAATACCTTAATCGATATCCCTAGTGAAAGTTATGCCAATTGTTCCGAGATAGGTACAATGTGATTGAGGACATGAGCATGGTTGATTCTTTTGGCCATAACTTTATAACCCGACCTCCAAATTAAGTGATTATTGAAGAGATAGATTCCTGGCACATTTTTCTACCTTTCCCCAAAAATTTGTAGCCTTTTGTGATGATTCTAAGAAGATTGATGGAAGGAAAAATGAGGGATCGGTTGGAAGGGCATAATTAGGTTATGAACATACTTTGGATTTTTTTTTTGACAAAGTGAAGGTTCATTAGAATAACTCTACAAGGAAACCCACTCACACTTTTCGACTTCGGAATGATAGTTTACCTCTAGGAATGGGGTGCAACATCTTGTCGTATCAGAGCTTAGGTTTTTCCTAGGTTTAGAATGTATAGTAGGATGAATTGTTGTGCTATATGATTACTTGTTTACTTTGTTAAATTGATTGATTGCATTAAGTGACATGCATATCATGCATACATATAGAAAAATAAGGTTAAAATAAAACCTAAGCTAATCATTAGTGTTGATATTAAAGGAGTAAGACGCAACCTCATAGGAGGACACGAGGAGTTTTGCAAGGATCAACTTCACCTGACTCTTCGTTAAGAGAGGAGAGTACTGATGAGTTTGTAGCCCCAGGAAATGTTGAGGCTTTTGCAGGGCATAGTATTGGGACCTTTCGATCACAGACACAGGAGTCGCCTGTTCCGTCAGAACAAGTGCCTCCCTCGGTTCCGAGATTGTTTCAAGCATTTACTTAAGCCTTTGTCCAGGCTTTGGGTCAGATGCTGTAGGCTTCTACTTCGGCCCAGCTAAAAAGGGGAAGCAATTCGACAAGCTGAGGAAGTATAAGGCAATGGATTTCTATGGGACCACAGATCTAGAAGAAGCCGAGACTTGGTGGAGAAAGGCCAAGAGGATACTGGATCAAATGGATTATGAGGATGATGAAAAGGTTGTGCATGCTACTAGTTGGCTTCAAGGAGATGCTCTGTATTGGTGGGAGAATGTGCTGGAGAGTCAGATGAGACCGCCATTGCTTGCCTGGAAAGATTTCTCAGCAATGTATAAAAAGAAGTATTTGTATGAAGTGTACATCCAGCAAAAGCAGAGATAGTTTTTGAGCCTCACCCAGAGGGAGATGACGGTGAGTGAATATAAGCTCCAATTTACACAATTGGCCCGATATGCAACTGAATTAATGATGAGTGAAGTGGCTAGGTGCTGAAGGTTTGAAGCAGAACTGCACTTGGCCATTAGAGAGAAAGTGGTGGTGTAGAATTTCAGTTATTTTCAACGACTGGTTGAAGCGGCACTGAGATTTAAGAATATAGAAAACATAAAGATCGCCGTAAACAAGAAGAGAAAAGGGAAAGAACAGCTTAAGAGGGGAGGTGGTGCTCCTATGTCAGAGAGGAGTGCCAGGACTTTCCCTGGACATTCTGAGGGGAGGAGCAGTGGAGCAAGCAGTCCTAGACAGATGAAAACTGTCCCACATTAAGCCTCAATGGCAGGAGGAAGTAAGAGGGGAGATGAGGATAAGCCACCCATTCCCAAATGTGATCATTGTAGAAGGTTTCATAGAGGGGAATGTTACCGATTGACTGATGTATGCTTCAATTGCGGGAAAAAAGGACATATGGCAAGAGAGCGTTCTTAGAATCCAAGACATGAGAGAAGTCAAATATAAGTTTCAAAGAGGGCTGAGACAGTGGGACACAGGATAGTAACGGAAGTGGGTAGTTCTGATGCGGCCAGGAAAGGGAACTCTCTAGGGATACCAAGAGGACAAGCACCTGCCAGAGTGTTTTCTATGATGAGGGAGAATGTAGAAACAGCTGTAGGAGTCATAACTGATATGATTAAATTATTTAATGAGGATGTTGTTGTTTTGATTAATCCAGTTTCCACCCATTCATTTATGTCATTGAGTAGAACTGTGCATGGTAGAGAATTGAGCCCATTGAATACTCCTTAGATGGTGAGTACTCCAACTGGCCAATGTATTATTATTAGTCAAGTATACAGAGACTTGAGATACATATTGGAGGGGAACAATTAGTGGTCGATCTATTACCATTGAGTATGGGAGGATTAAATGTGATTTTGGGTATGGACACTTTGGAGAAATATAATGCCAACTTCGATTGTAGATAAAAGATCGTAGAGTTCGAAATTGGCAATGGTAAAAAGGTGGTGTTTGTGGGGGACAGAAAAGTGAGTCCGACTAAAATGGTTTCGGCTTTAATAGCAGAAAAAAATGATAAGGAAAGGATGTGAAGCATATTTGGCCTATGTGGTAGACACGAAGGCAGATAAAAGGAAGTTAGAAGACATACCAGTGGTCATGAAATTCCTGGATATCTTTCCTGAGGAATTACCAAGACTATCATCACCTAGGGAAATTGAATTTCCCATAGAGCTTCTTCCGGGCACAATGCCAATATCAATTCCATCTTATAGAATGGCTCTAGTGGAATTGAAGGAGCTTAAGGAGCAATTGGGAGAATTATTAGAGAAAGGGTTCATTAAGGTCGAGCTCTTCACCTTGGGGAGCTCTTATCCTTTTTGTAAAGAAGAAAGATGGATCACTGAGGATGTGTGTGGATTATAGGAAGCTTAACCATGTCACCAGTAAGAACAGATATCCGCTCCCACACATAGATTATTTTTTTGACCAGTTGTAAGGGGAAAAGGTCTTTTCTAAGATATATTTGAGATCAAGCTACCACCAATTTTGGATAAACGAGTCCGATGTATTAAAGACTGCTTTTAGAACACGGTATGGCCACTTTGAGTTCTTAGTCATTCCTTTTGGGTTAACAAATGCACCTGCAGCTTTCATGGACTTGATGAATTGAGTCTTTAAGTCCTTCTTAGAATGATTTATCATTGTCTTTATTGATGATATATGGGTTTATTCTAAGAGTGACGAGGAACATGAGGAACATTTGAGGGTTACCTTAGAGACATTGAGGAAGAACAAGTTGTATGCCAAATTTGGTAAATGCAAATTCTGGCTAAAGGAAGCTGTGTTTTTTAGGCATGTGATTTCAAAGCACAAAGTACATCTAGATCTGAGAAAAATTGAAGCTGTGGTGAGATGGAAAACACCTAAGAATATAGCAGAAGTGAGCAGTTTCTTAGGTTTAGCTAAGTATTACAGGAGATTTGTGGAGGGCTTTTCCATAATAGCAGCTCCACTTACCAAATTGACTAGCAAAAATCAAAAGTTGGTGTGGATAGATGAATGTCAGAAAAGTTTTGAGAAGCTTAAGCAAAGATTGACGAGTGCACCAATTTTGACTTTGCCTTCAGGTAATGATGGATACATAGTGTATAGTGATGCCTCAAGGAAGAGATTAGGCTGTGTGTTGATGCAAGGAGATAAGGTGATTGCTTATGCTTCTAGGCAATTGAAACCTTATGAGATAAATTATTGCTTATGCTTCTAGGCAATTGAAACCTTATAAGATAAATTATCCTACACATAACTTGGAGTTAGTTGAAAATATGGAGACATTATTTGTATAGAGTCACTACTAAGGTATTTACAGACCATAAGAGTCTTAAGTATCTGATGAGCCAAAAAGGGTTGAATTTGAGACAAAGAAGATGGTTAGAACTGTTAAAGGATTATGACTTAATGATTGATTATAACCCAGGGAAGGCTAATGTAGTAGTGGATGTACTGAGTAGAAAATCGACTGTCGCACATATGGAGATAGTGTATATTACTTTGTTGAATGAATTAGCCAAACTCAGAGTGACATTGAGACAAGATGTAGCTGATTGTTTATTGGCAAACTTTAGAGTAAGGCCAGTATTAAATAAAAAGATTAAGGAATTGCAGGAATAGGATGAGTTCTTGAGCAGGCTTAGAGAAGAGATTAAAAATGGTAAACCTTCTGAAATAAAAGTAAGGGAAGATGGATTGATGGCGGTAGGGAACAGACTATGTATTCCTAATATGCAAGAGCTGAAAGATGAAATTCTTAATGAGACACACAATGCATCTTATGCAATGCACCCAAGAAATACGAGAATGTATAGAGATTTGAAGGAACATTTTTGGTGGAAAGGAATAAAAAGATAAGTTGCAGAATACTCTAAAATATGCTTAGTTTGTCAGTAAGTCAAAACTGACCACCAAGCACCTTCAAGCAAGCTTAAACCTTTGTTAATTCCCGAATGGAAATGGGAGAAGATTACGATAGATTTCTTGATAGGATTACCAAGAACCAACAGGGAGCATAATGCAATATGGGTGATTGTGGATAGATTAACCAAGTCAGCACATTTCTTGCCAATTAGGCAGACGGATTTTTTGAATGTGCTGGCTAAGAAATACATAGATGAGGTAGTCAGACTTTATGGATTCCAAATTTGATAGTCTTGGATAGATATCCTAGGTTCACCTCTAGGTTTTGGGAAAGCTTATAGGAGGCTTTGGGAACTAAGCTCCTCTTTAGTACGACTTTCCATCCACAGACTGATGGACAATTGAAGAGAACAATACAGACTCTGGAGGCAATGTTGAGAGCTTGTGTTATGGATTTTAAAGGCTCATAGGATGACTATTTACCTTTAATAGAATTTTCTTACAATAATTCATATCACTCAGGAATTCATCTGGCACTTTATGAAGCTTTGTGTTGTAAGAAGTTCAAAACTCCTATTTGTTGGAATAAGGAAGGTAAAAGGAGACTTGTAGGACTTGAGTTAGTACAGGTTACAGTTGACAAGATTAAATTGGTAAAACAGAGACTTATAGCAGCTCAAGATAGGATGAAGAACTACACGGATGCATATAGAATAGAAATGGAATTTGAAGTTGGATACTAAGTGTTTCTTACAGCTTCTCCATGGAAAAGGGTCTTGAGATTTAGTATAAAGGGAAAGCTTAGTACGAAATACATAGTCCCTTATGAGATCATTGAGACGATTGAGCCTTTAGCTTATAAGTTAGTTTTGCCATCGGAATTATCAAAGATTCACAATGTTTTTCACGAATCGATGTTGAGGGAGCACCAATCAGATCCTTCACACATATTTCAACCTTTAGAGGTTCAGCTAAAGGAGGATTTGACATATAAGGAGCAACCAGTTGAGATCCTAGATTCAAAGGAAAAGGTTTTGAGAAACGAGATTATAAAGCTGGTTAAAATCTTGTAGAGGAACCATTCGAAGGAGGAGACAACATGGGAGCCTTTAGAAGCAATGAAGGAGAAGTATCCACCCCTCTTCAATAACTCAAGTAAGAATTTTGATGAAGAAATTCTTTTAAGAGGGGGAGAAATGTTGGCCCCTAAAAATTTTTCATTGACTTAAGCAGATAGTTTATAGAATAAGCATGGAATTTGAATTTTTACCTTAGCATGAATTATGAGGTCATAATAGAATTATTTATTGGAATTTAATTATTTATTTCAATGTTAGTAGGATTTTATTTCACTAGTTAGTGAAATTAATGTTTTAAGAAGGAATAAGAAAGACCAGGCGAACGGGAAATGATTTAGATAGAAAAGCTATTCCATTTACGATGCTGTTGTTCACGAATCCCCTGCTAAGAAAAGGATCTCGGGGACTTTAAGGGCAATTTTGGCTTGTCACTATGTTTAAGAAATTCAAGAAGCATTAAAGGAAGGGTAAGTTGAACTTTTAACTCATTAAGGGTAAAATGGGTAAAGGAAGTGTTGTCTTGGTTATTAGAAGAAGCAAACACAAAAATTTAAGGAAAGAAAGAAGGGAGAAACGAAATAAGGAGAGAGAAGTGAGAAAGAGTAGTGAGAGAAGCTAGGAAAAGGAGGAAAATTGTGGGAAACTTAGAAGGAAGAAGAAAAGAAGAGGAAATCAACTTGTTAGAGGTAAGTTTTCATCTTTCTTCTTGCTAGGTTTGAAAAGGGATTAAATAGAGACTAAGGTTTGTGTTGGGAATGAAGGAAGAAAGAAGAGGAAGATGAAACCAACGTGATTTTGGATTTCTAAGCTAGGTTTTGGGTTTTCTAACCTAGATGGACTATGGGTAGGTTAATTTTGAGCTTGATTTGTGTTAATTTCATTTTGTTGTGATTCTGAAAATTTGGGGGATTTCCATTTGGATTCGAATTGAATGAGAATTTTTTGGTTGTGTTAGAAAATCAAGAACAACCTACCCAAGAGCAAAAGGAAGGACACAATTGAGTTTGGATTTTCAAGAGTTATAAGATGGGTAATTTATTTATAGTTATTGTGTAATGAGCAAAATGCCTTGTGTGTGTGTTATATGTTAAAATAAATTGCTTGAAATATTATGATGTGGAAATTTGCATTATAATGTATGACATGTGATAAAATAATTGAATTTTGAGTATAATTATGCCATGCCTTGGAATTGTATCATGGCATTTTGATTAAATGGAAAGAAGAAAAAGCATGAGAATATGAACTTATGATTGATTGAATTGAGCATGAGATTTGATTGTGTTTGGGCATGAGAGGAACCATTTTATAGTCATGTGCATGTCGACATAAAGCCTTCTTCCAGCTACCAGCTTGTGGCACATAAGATTTAAAAAGTAGACTCGTTCTGTTCACGGAGTAAACTTATGTTTCTCTATTTTATTCCACGGATCCCCCGAGCCATTTGTTTATGCATTTGCATTTTTGATGTGTTAAGTTTTGATGAAGTTGTGTATTATACTTTGATGTTAAATCACATCCAATATGCTTTATGTGATGATGTATTGAGTTATGAGTTGTGAATGTTGAACTTACATTGCTGGGTTAAGATAAGATGAGTATGCTTATATGATTAGATGCATGTATATCTGATTGTATGGCTTATCACCAATGGCTATAAATATATTAGCCACTGAGCTGTGTAGCTCAACCCAATATTTTTCCCACTCCTCAGGTGCAAAAGGAGAAGATTAGCGATCCTTTCAAGGCATTTAGAACTCCAAGATAACTAGAAATATTTTGTACTAAGCTAGTGACTTTTTTTTTGATAGCTTTATAGGCATATCAAACATAAGCATCCTTTTGTATTTTGTATTAAGTTGATGTGTATGTTGATATGTACGTAATGCTAGTTCAAACTCTCAATTTGTTTAGAATTGAAAATAAAAAATTGAGTTTCCTTTTATGTATGATTATGTTATTTTAAAGGTTAGGTATAATGGAATGAGTATGTGCATATTCTTCTTTGTTGAGATTGCAAATTGTTGTTAGTATTAGAATAGCATGTTAGAGGTGGAAGGATTGCATGTGATAAATCATTGAGGTAAGATTCAAAAGTATTTAGTAGTTGGATTGATATAAAGAGATATTGCATTTTGCAAGCTTTCATAGGTGGAGAGATTGTGTTCTGAACTCAAAGGAAAAACTACGTTGATCTAGGTAGATTTAGCCAAGTTGTCCTCATAAAAGTTGTACATTAACGTTTTAGCTTTCCAATGGTATAAATTATGCAATTTTTTGATATTGGAGTTGAGTGTTATGACCATTACAAGTTAAGATGTCGCAAAGGATGTATATACAGAACAACTATGGAGATTGAAGTGATATGGCACTAAACGAGGTGGATTTGAGGAGTCTATGAGTAAAAGCTGTGTTAGAATGGAGTCAATATCCATTAGAGGGGTCTTAGAGGGTGAAAAGTTTCGTTACACACAAAGGTTACACGGTCAGGCCGTATATATTCACACTAGTCGTGTATTCCTGATGCAGAAAAATTTCCAGACGAGAAGGTTACATGATTTGCCCGTGTTGTTTCACACGGCCTATATTTTAACCCTCCATATGACAAAATCTCATTTTGAGTTCTTTATAAAAGTTGTAAATCTAAAAGTCCTCGTCAAAACCATCTAAATAATACCTTAATCCGATATCCCTAGTGAAAATTATACTAATTGTTACGAGATAGGTGCAACGTGATTGAGGATATGAGCATGGTTGATTATTTTGGCTATAAATTCATAACCCGACTTTGGAACGATAGTTGGGCTTCGAGAATGGGGTCCAACACAAACTCTAATATAAAACATATTATAGCCATCCACATAATAAAGGGTAAAATTATCATTTTGCGCTTATGTTGATTTTTCCTTCTAGATCTCCTGTTTTACTCTATATGGTAATTAACTCACAAGATCTCATCTTGGTGTTAAGACTTGGTGGGTAGCTAGTCCCTCATACTACTGGCCCCAGTTTAATTACCAATCTCCATAAAACATCTAGAAGTGATGATTTCACTATAAACTCTTTATTTGAGTGGATGTTCCCTGATAAATGTTTAAATTAATAATTCCGACATATAAACACTAGATTGATACTCTGTAAAAATTCATTCCGATCATATTAAGAATTATAATGGAACATATATAAGTTCACTACTCATCAAGACCGTGGTCCATAATAAACAAATGCTTAACTATATCTTTTAAGATTAAAGTAATAGCCTACTTTATTCTTTAAAACGTACGTGATGCCAGATTCATTTAATAGTGTCATTATCGGTAGTCAACTACTATCATAATATAAAACTCATCATTCCTTAAAGTAAACCATTTTACTTACATGGAGATAAATCGCAACACTACAGTATAAACCATAGTCAAGCGACCAACTTGATTATTCAACTGTGAATCAATTATGTTAGATTCTAATAATATACATGTTTCTCATACATCTCTATATATATGTATATTACTTACAAAAGAATCTTGGTTATGCTCTTACATATACAACCAAACTCTTTTATTTTATTAATAATAAATATTTTCATTACAAAAAGTAACTGGAAACAAATTAAATTATAAGTAAAGACATTTACTTTCCAGGACACTATACTTACATAACTCCAATGCTTTAACCTCCCACACTCGTAGTGTTTAACAAGCCTCTACAAGCTCTCATCAAAAAATGTATAAAGGGTTTAATAGTCTCTCTCAATAGAGTGATTTCACTTTCTAAGGCACAAAGAGTTTATATAGATATGACTTTTAAGAATATCGATGTTGTAGAAGTATTTCACAAATTTATTTGTGTTTCACAAATGCAGTGGCTTTTTCTTAAGTAGACATTCTCTTCAACTAGCCGTTGCTTCATTTTAATTCTAAGTTGACTTTGTATCTAATGAATCTTCGATATCATCTCTACTGTAATCTTCCAATATTCAGACATTAAAAGAAAAGTTTCAACAAGAATATTAGAGCTAATTGTTTGAATTATATGATTGTTAAGATTCTTTCAAATATTGTAGAATCTTTTCTAATAAGGTAAGTTCATAATAAGATTCCTACAAGAAAGGAAGCATTTATCCTACGATATCACTTCCTTTTAAGAATTACATCATTACCTATACAAGGAAATAAAACCAATTTGAATTTTGAAACATTATATAGTTATCATCAAAATCATTAATAATAAACCTTGAGCTAACATTTTGATGTAGACATCTAATCAGAATTATGATATAATACTAACAGCTATTTTGCTAATGAATATAATGTAATTATTAATTCATTTAATTTATTAATTATTCATATATATGCTATAAATACAAGTTTGAAGAGTCTAATCTAAAAAAAAGTACAAGAGAATGTTGTTTATTTAACATAAATTTATGTGGCTGGACTTAAGAGAGGATAATGAGTCTAATTGAAATATATCTTCTGCTAATATAATTCAAAAAAGGCAGAAGTAATAGTTTGAAGCTTGGTTCTAAGTTTTCAATTTATTGGGCTTTGGGTTTAGAGAACAAGATATTTGGTGGCATTTTATAACACTTTTAGAAAAATATCCAAAGTTATAAATATAAAGTTATCCCAAATTTTTTCAACTAATGATCCACGCATAAGTGACATACTTCATAAAAACAAGTAGAGTCCCCTTCAAATTGAGTCCCATATCGCAATTCATTGAAAAGCATACATAAGCAAGCAACTTGCAACTTTTATAGTAATCGTTCTAGTTTTTGTTATTTGCTTAAATAAGGGATAACTTTACAATACAAGTTTGTTCTATAGAAAATTAAAATTTGTCATATTAATATTAAGGTTACATTTTAAACTACTATCCTTATAAAGAATATGTACAAGTAACTAACATAAAAGACATTTCAACAATGATAATTCTAAAATTTAATTTTATACATCATATATTTTAATTAGTAATATAAAATAATTATGATTAAAATGAAGTAATTAAATTTAGGTTTAAGAAAATATTTTAACTCGTTAAATAGAATAATTTTAGTCAGACATTCATGCTACTTAAAAAATACTCATCCACATTATAATAACAATTCATTATAACATTTTAAAAATAAATTCACTATTCTTTAACTCAAATATATTAAAATTTTTCTTTAGTTTTCAAGTATAACTATAATTTTGGATTAAGCAACCAATTTTGCAAAATCTAAGGCATATTGGTTATTTATTGATTTTTTATTTGATATTTCATATATTAATTAATAAAGCTAATAAATTGATTATTAAAACATAAAAACAATAGGAATAAATAAATTTTATTATACAATGAGAATGTAAATATTTGTCGTAGAACGAAGGAAAAAAGTTCAAATTGGTTTTTAAACTATGATGCTAAGTGCATACTAATTCCCAAACTCTCATTTTTGTCAAATTCATCTCAAATTTCTTAAATATTTCTCATTGCATCCTTGATTCACTACAAAACATCTTTGTTATATGCCCCACCCATGTGGTGTTGGATTTGTTAGAAGGGAGAAATAGCAAGGTATTTTTGTAATTTTTTCAGCTAAAGAAATGAAAGCGTCTATTTTTCTCTTCCATCATTATTTACTATCTTCCTCCTTTTTCTTCACTCTCTATTGTCTTATTCTTAATTAACAAAGATAAGCTCTATCTTGGTTTTATAGGTGATTAACCCTGGGTTCTCACTGATTAATCTTATGAGTATATTCAAATATGAGTTTTTTGAAGTGATGATTAATCATTTTCCATTATACTAAGAGTTACAACAAATCTTTACAAACTTGTTCTCTTCCTCTCTTCATATGTGAGTTTTATAAATGATGATTGATCTTTTTTTAATAATGTATATATAGTTATATGGAATGTATGTTAGAAAATTTATGTATAGTTTTGAGGCTTCAAAGAGAGGAAATACATTGATATATTTAGACTTAAAATCGATGTTGGTTCCAAGCTCTAATCAGACACTGATTTCTCTTTAGTTTTCATATCTTAGAAGCTAGTTACAATCTTTGTAATTCTAGTAAGAGGATGTAGTTTGTTTTTTCAAATAGGTGGATGAAGATTAGGGTGAAAAGATAAAATCTATTCTAAAAAAATTGAGAGTTTAGAATAAAAAGTTAAAGCTTGAGAACAAGAAGTTAAAAGATGGTAACTGTCTAGATAACATGTATGAGGTATAGAGAATTAGTAGAAGTAAAAGCGATATTAAAATATACAATATATAAGATAAAAAGATTGCAAAGGGTGATAATTAATTATAGAAAAAGTGCTGTAATATTTGTACCTACATTTGTGACTCCATTTATTGAAAATTTAAAGGATGTGAACATAAAATTTAGTGTTGCACTATGGTTATTTATTAGAAATGTTCTTGTTAGAATGAAAATTACTTATAAGTTGTATAGAAGAATATTCTATCAGCTTTCACGGTATTGTTTGTAGTTGTTTTGTATTTAGTTATTAATGAATCTAATGAACATAATATAAGTTTTGTAAATTAACTTAAAGCTCTAAACATGATTGCTTCCTTGTAAATTAATAATATCCTATAATAAATAATATCCCTCCTTATCAATTGAATAAGTATTTCATCTTAAAGGGGTGATCATCCATCATCTAAATTATATAAGAAATATAATTCCAACAACAACTTCATCTCAAAGTTGTAATCTAATTCCAATTATAAATAAGTACCATTTAACTAACTCCAAAATGTCATAAGTAATTGTAAACTAAGTCCACTGTGAAACAACTTCCATTTAAACAAGTTCAAAATAGAATGACATAATTCATAACAAGTTCAAAAATCAAGTTTTTTTTAAGTTTAAGGTGAATCCATAAGCTTCTTTTCTTTGCATCTCTCTTATTAAAGGTATACGAAGCGATTTTATACCCACAATTCCATTACAATCCTCTAAGTTGAAAGTTAATTTTATTTTGAGCATTAGATTATGTAACAATAGATCTTTGTAAGTTGTCTGTCCTTATTAACTAAACATATATATATGTATGACATATTATTTAATATTTATATAGTTTTAAGTAATAATAGAATATAGATCCACATATTAGTTAACTTATATGGTAATCAATTAAGCCATTTAACTCATTGAAGTGTATTCTATATCCACTAGCCCTTATCCCTTTGACCCTGGCTCTTTCTCTCACTCTTATCTTCCTTTTTCTCTGACCATTATTTATATACCTTTTCAATCTTCATGGTTCTCTTATCTAATCATTTTATGCACATGCATAATATTTTTGATGTATAATGTGGTGAATTTGTATATTAATCTCCTTGTTTTTGTCTCATAACATTGTTATTGGATGATCCTAGTACCTATAAATATTTTACAAACATTTAATCATTGGTAACAAAATGGTAATATCTTTATAATTAATGTGAACTTTCTTAATTGTGCTTCTGCACCATCTTTAGTTATGCTTCTATTGTCTGTTTGCGTATACCTCTTCTTATACCATTTGATCCCCTTATCAGGTAAAAAATTGTAAAAAAAAGCATCACAGAGGGATTGTACCATGAATCCGTTGATTCTATATTACTTATTACTACCCTTTTTTCGCTTTATTCAAACATGGGATCGAGAGTGGTTTTCTCACAAAAGGTCGTGCTAGATCCTGTATCTATTTGTATATACAGTTTATATATACAAATAGATAGACATATAGACTCACACCTAATGTCTTTCTCTAGTATAGTGATGATATCTACTTTTACAACCATGCTCTATTCGGCGGAATAAAAAATAGTAAAATAGAAAAACAAGATTTATCTATCTATTAGATCATGGCTTCATGTACGAAATATTTCCTTATTGATGGATAAAATGATAGATTTATTTTGATTCCAACAATGAAATTTTAATGTAAAATAAAATAGGTGTGAGAAAAGACTTTTATTTCTAGTTTCCTAATATTGTATTGAATAATATTATTAAAATAATAGTATTGAATCGAATAAGATAAAAATTCATTCCCCTTTTTCTGTTCCAACAGAACAGATTCGTGATTTGTTCGTCAATATGCTTTGATTCTCTATCAACCAATAAGGTAGGATCATTAACATGGTTAAAGCTAAACTGTTTGAAGTTCAGACAGAGCAAGGTACTCTTCCTACTATTATGTTAATAGTTAATACATAAATGGTTTCAAATTTTCAAAATGAATAGTGGTAAATTGTTTTCGGTATAGAACACTCATGTTGAAAAAATGATTTGAACCTTTTATTTTCAGAAACTTCATAAACTGGGTATTTTCATCCAAATTTCTATGCTTATGGTAAGTAAAAACTATATCATGAGGATATGTAATCATTATTAGGTTCCAATATCTGTATAAGTATTTACTAATTCTCACATAAAATATGTTTAATCCATGTCCAACTTCATACTCATTAACTCTATTCCAATAAAAAATTAACTAAAGCTTTCTTTTTTATTCTTATATAACATAATAAGAACCCTTGTTGACATATTATTATCTTATTTCTCCCCAAACTCTTTTTTATGTGCATCATCTTCTTCATAATATACTCCAGCATGCTAATGATAGGTTTCAACCTAGTCTTCAAGATCTAATTGTTGAAGGTACCCAAGTTGTGTATCAGATATGAATATGAAGCCACTATCATTTTGTAGGTATAAAATTAGAAAATCTAAAATTAGAAAATCTAAAAACTACTTTCATGTTTTTGTTCATTCAAAATCATCCATACCCTAAGAAATATGAAACATTTGATTATTTTCGTCCTTTCCAATAGCATCCAATAATTTTTCTTTACATATTCCCTTTAGAGGACAATTATCTAATACTAATATTGGTTTATAACCTTTAATCCAATTGCTTTTATAAGCATTGAAGCAAATATAGAATCTTGCAAACACCCTTTTACCGTTAGCATTAGTACTTATTAGCGTCTTGCAAACAACTTTGATGTTTGATTGTGAATTAATCATGTCTTTGTAATGGCTTACAGTCCATTTGGTTGTGGTAAGCATGTTGATATTAGTGGTTGCGCAAATGTGTTTAGGTTTATATCTCTTTATGATAAAACTATTTCCATTTCTTCTGATACTTGTAAAAAGTAACCAAAGACATTGTACTCTACATCTCACTCTCACATCGGATTTATCTCTCTTTTTTTATTATGCTTTAGGCTTAAAATTTTATAATGGAGTATTTAATAATTGCATCTTTGAATTCCCTTACATCGTTAAACTTTAAACCTACAATCTAAGTTGGAACGTTATATATTAGATTATAATAAAGGTTTTTACACTTACCTCTTAATGCATTGTTAGTGTTTTATTTGAACTTATGTAGTATTAACTTGGTTTATTACTCTTAATATATTTATTTTCTTTTTCAAAATCAAAACCTTCATGTCCTTTTTCACTTTCATGGCTTTCAATATCATCATTCACAACCTCATCTTTAATTCTTCTATTCTTCTATTGAAATTCCTCCCTTTGTATTTTGATCTAACATCCTAGAGCTTATTTTCATCTCTTCTACTTTCATATTCCAAATCAGGAAATAGGTCACTATCACCAACCTTATTTTTTTGAAAGAAGTATTTGCCACATCTTTATTGGATACATCATCAGCTTTAGTATGCACACCATCAATTTCAATATACACACTATCAATAATAGTAGCCACAACTTAATAGGCACAACATTAGCTTCAGTAGATACAACGATAGTCGTAGTAGACACATAATCAACTTCAATATACACTCCATCCGCTTCAATAGACACAACACTAATAATAATAGGCACACTACTATGCTCATTCTTATTTAAACATACAATTTTTTCTTCATTGTAGCTTTTATCAACCATATTACTCATTCTAAAAATAAACAGTTGATCATCTGTGTGATGATAGTCTTTTTCTTTACTATTTATTAGCCTAAATTACCATCACTAATATTTATATTATCTACTTTTGATCTTTCTTTTGAATTGTACTTCCCCTCATAGTAAACCTCCACTCTTTCATATTTTTAAAATAATAATGCTTAAATCATTTTTTATTCAACTTCAATCTTAACAAACAAATATTCTTCATGTTTATATAGGTGTTTATAGATCATATTATCTAACCTATCATACCAATTATGCTTAGTAGTTCCCATAATATTAAACTAACATAATGTGTTTGGGCGAATACCTTCAACTAAAATTTTGTTATCACCAATTTATTAAAATGAGTTTTATATATCAATTTATCCCTTATAATGAACTATAATTGTATTTCTAATGGGAGTTTACATCATAATGAAACAATATATTGAATACCAATCAGATATTCAAGTTATCAAACTATTCAATGTTAAATTATTCAAACAATCAAACATATTGGTATCATTTCAATGCAATCTAGTTGAACGTGAACTTAGTCACCTTAAAAAAAAGGTCCCATAACATGTACTTTGTTCTTGTTGTTACATGAGTATTACACATAGAGTAAAAATAAGCACCTACTTCTTAAGAGATGTTAATTGTTATTATTTGGGTATTATGTAGGGAGCCAAGATAACTAGTAAAAAAAAGTTAGTCATACGAATAGATGATATTGAAAATAATACTGAAATTGGGACTAAAGTAGATCCTACAATAAGATAACATATGCATAATATTTACAATTGATCTTTTTCTATGTAAACCTATTATATTATTTCCTAATTGACTAATTGCCTTTGCTTTTAGCATCTAGTTTCACTCTATACATGTTACAAATATTATGGTCTCAAATTTAGAAACTAGAAATTACAATTATCTAATGTTAAGGAAATTAAAATGAAGAAACTGGAGCCCTAAAACTAATGGAAAGGCTAGATGATATAACTAATCATAATATCAAGATTGACAAGTACATTTATACCGTCAAACATAATATTAGTACAATAACATTCTGGATGAAAATATTTGGAACTTGAAACCTTATAAAATCCACTACAACAGGTAACCCTTTGGCCATCTTTTTTGCGGATGAATTTAAAATACTAGCTAAAAGTAAAACCATTACCAATGGCTTAAACTTTAGCGGCGTTTTTTAAAATCATGGCTAAATGGCAAGCCTTTGGTTGTGATTCAGTAACATTTCCCTTTGGCGACACTTTCTTCAAATCATTGTAAAAGGCTTATCCTTTGGCAACGGTTTAGTATTACCCTTTGGTGATTAATTTGGTAATCGCCGCGAAATGCATAACCTTTGGTGACGATTTCTAAATAACAAAATAACTTTGTTATTTATAATTATGAATTCAGTTTTATTTGATCATTTTGTGACTGAACATCATATTAATAAAAGAAAATATTATTATTATTGACAATAATTCTAAGTCTAAAATAAATTTTGCCAACGATAATGTCAAATCATTTAAAAATTTTATGAAAATATAAACTCAAAATTAATTGATATTACATAGATTTATACTTTTTATTTTTCTATTTTAAATTATATGATTTGACAATTTTATATGGTCACAAAATTTTCAAATAGTTAACATGAACTTTGAAATACAAAGATATATGATTCTTATAGAAATAACAATAAATAATGATATGTGGTAAGTAATATAATATAATGATATATGGTAAGTAATACAAGATTTTAATTAGAACTTTAATAATTCTTATAGATAAAATAATAAATAAAGAGAAAAAGATAATGAAGTTCTTATCTATTCCATCGAAGAGAAAAATATATAACTATTTTTTTGGATTCTAAGTGATATGAGACTCAGTACATAAGGTAAAAGAGTTCGCTATGTCTGGATTCCCAAGAAGACTCCTTGCATGTTTGAAGGCATTAATTGAAATAGACAAAAATATTTCCCCAATAGTTACTTTATTAATAGACTCTTCCAACAACTTCTTGGCTTTAACTAAATTAGAAAAATATACATTGAATAATTTCCTAAATGCAATATGGAACAATGAATTAGATGAACCAGACATACCATGCATTTCACCTAAAGAACAAATAGTATAAAAAATCATCTTAATTTATTCATAATCCTTTGAAAAATTAAATCATAAAAACCTAAATCAAACAATATAAGTAACCCAAATTCGAGCTTATGCATACCTGATTTAATGACTCCATCATCATCACAACAAATAAGCATAGTTTTCGCAACTGATTTGCCTAATCCTTTACAGACCATCAGGACATCATCACTGCCTCCACTTTTACCAACATTCTCTTGAAGATTTGAGGAACCTTTACACAACAAATAGTATATACAATCACACATTCGTCTAATAGCTTATTAACAAAAAATGAGATAGAGATAATAAAGAAAGAGAGCAAATTCGAATGATAATAAAAAACTTGAAAAAAAAGATTGACCATTGAAGGCAAGCGGTGATTAGACTTTGGTGAGCATACTTGTTGTGCATCGATTTGTTCTTCACAAGGGAGAATTCTGCTAGATACCTCTCATCGGAACTCATTTCTACAATTAGAAACTATTTGTCATGTCGATATTTCGTGATGAATTCATGTTAACAGTTTTGTTCTGAAAAAGCAATAGAAACAAAAACGGGTCATAGATATAATCAGTATAGAAGCAGAGTATACAATTAAATAAGCAAACAAAAAATTATATAAAGATATATGCAATTAAAAAATATTCACAAAAGAAGTGAAGATTATAAGAACTTAATTTTTTAGCTAGCCAAAAATCCCCTACACAAATGCCTTCAAAGTTTGCCATTTACCCTTAAAGATTAATAAAACCAAGATCATATGCCACAGATTAATAAGTGATATGAGATCTTTAAGAATAAAACGCTTCTTATTTGATTGTTCTTTTCACATCTAACACATTTCTAAGATCAATGGACATCGACAAGTCAATATAACTAGTTGAAGTTAAGTTTATAACCTATTCATATAAGAAATGAATTTTTCTATTACACACATAATCTGTTCTTTTATACATTGTCTATTCCAAACATAAGTCACAACCTAGATAAATGCACTACCAAATTATACATCATATACCATATAACTTTTTTAAGTCTTTTAATATCAAATCTAATACAAACATGCCTATCAATCAAGGTGAAGTTCATTACTTATCTTTGTAATTGTGATCAATCCATGCATTAATTTTAAACATGGGTATACGTATAATGCATTATTTCTTACCAGAAGCATCAGCAAGGGAGAACATATTAAACTTGAATTTGTACCGAATAATAAAAACATTGCAAACAAATAGAAATGGTGAGGAAATGACTTTGGAGATCTAGGATAATCATTCACGCCCAGAAATATCCCACTTCCCCATTAATTTTTGACAAGAAATTGCCTTTATCCCCACATCACTGTCATTATACACTTTCGTTTTCATTTATTTAATTTGGAAAGTTTGTTCCAACGTTCTAGCAATGTTAATTTTGTCTACTAACTAAGATAACTTGATGAAAATTAAATGAAAAATAGACACACATATAGAGACAACCAAGTTTTACACTCACCCAAATGAAGTCTAACACAACACACTATGTATAGGTTTTGTGGAAATGAATAACCTAGAAAACCAAAACCCTCGTGTGGAGACAAAGACAAAGATGCACACCGGTGATTAAGACAAAAATGCACACCAGAGATGAAGATAGACACTAGAGATAAAGACCAAGCTGAGAACTTGGGCATCAAACTATAAGAGAGTTTATCACAACTAGGAAGATGAAGATAGGACAAAATCTACGATTTTCCTATCTTTGTGTATTTAGGTTTTCAAATTTATAAGACAAAGTCATTTTAGGGATATTTAGCGACGAATACAAAATTTGTTGCCAAAAGGTCACACTTTTGAGAAGATTTCCAAACATTGTCTCCAAAATAGGAAATCGTTTGGTGACTATTTCAAGAAAGCATCACATAGGCTTAACCTTTGGCAACACTTCTCCAAATTCATCAATGAGGGATACTCTTTCGCGAAGCTTTTCCAAAAGTGTCGCCAATGCTTAAATAACTCTCTTATATATAATTATGAATTCACTAACTTTCACTTAATCATTTTTGTGACTGAACATCATGTTCATAAAAAGAAAATTTAATATTATTGACAATGATTATAAGTGTAAAAATATTGTTGACAAATTTATGTGGTATCACAAAATTTTCAAATAATTTTATCATGGAGTTTGTAATTCAAAATTATATTCTATTGTATTCTCTACCAATTCTATTTATATATTCTATTTAATCTTTATTAATATTTAATTTCCATTTTTAACTATATTGCAATTATTTTTTAAATATATTGTAAATAATATAATGATATATGTAATTAATATGATGATATATATATATATATATATGTATATGAATGCATATATAATAATTGTAATTAATATAATGATATATGGTAATTATTATAATGATACATGAATGTATAGATAATAGATAAATTTTATCAAATCTTAGTTCTTGTATTATTTTATTTATTAAATATAAACTCTTTAATAATCTATAATTTCCATTTTATATAAAATTTCTACAATATGTATATAAAAGAAGCTTTTGGCGGCGAATTTCGAAATTGTCATCAAAGAGTAACCGTTTGGCGACGAACTCATGATTTGGCAACGATTTCCCTAAATCGTCCTCAAATACTTAACATTTTTCCACACATTAGTATAATTGTCACCCAGAGTAAGCTTTTTGGCAACGATTTAAGAATTTGTCACAAATGAGTTAAATAACACTATTTTAGATTATTACTAATATTTAATGATAATTTCAGTTATTTAACTATATTGCAGTTATTTTTTAAATATATTGTAATTAATATAATGATATATGGTAATTAATGTAATATTAACACTCTTGTAATTTATTGTTAATATTTAATATTAATGAAAGTATAGATAACAATTGTAATTTCTCAAATTATTAATTATCATATTGTTGATTTGTATATAAAATCTACTTATATAGTAGAATTTCTAAAATTATGTAAAATATATTTAATACATTTAACCTTTGGCAACGAATCCCAGATTCGTCGCCAAACTAGTAACGTTTTGCAACACTTTAAGAAATCATCGCAAACGTGTAATGTTTTGACGATGATTTTCGTGACCAATTGGCAACACGTTTTTTAAATCGTTGCCAAAATGATGCTATTTTTATTTAAGATCACTCATATTCATATTATTATAATAAATTTACAAATTAATCTAAAATATGTATCTGCATATTATTATAATAAATTAACACTTTTGTTAATAAATATTATATTACACAGATTTATATGTACATAATAGCACAAATTAGTTGAAAAAACCTGTCATTAAACTATAAATGTATGGAGTACTTAGATTTATATGCAGTTACTGATAGGAAACTCTAGCTTAATCAGCTAGAGTGAAGTATATTATTTAGTATATTCAGTGCCTAGCACTGCTGTTAGAAAGATGATTCCCAGTTCTCTTCATAACCTAGAGCAAGAAATGCTCCTCATGGAGAATATCGATTCTCTCTGCCCAAAATGACAAACCTTGCTTCTCTCTACCACTCTCCTCTCTCCTCCCGCACAAAAACCAGACCTCACACTCCCTCTCACCATTCTGTTGTGCTAGCTCACTAATACTAACTAACTTCCCCCTCTAACCTCTTTCTTCCTCCTAGAGTACACTCTCCAAACACTAGGTTTATTCCCCTTTTTATCCCTTCCCCTAATATCAGTCCTAACACTGCTCCATTCTTGAGGAACAACCTTGTCCTCAAGGTTAAGCTGAGGAAATTGGCTACGAATAACTAGTTCATCTTCCCATGTAGCATTCTCCATAGGTTTGCCTTTCCATTGGATCAGTCATTGACGGATTGAAGTGCCTACCTTAGTGAGTTCTCTGCTAGCTAACATCGTTTCTGGTTTAATTATCTCTTCCAATTCCACCTCCAGCCTAACAGGTAGATTAGGTTTTACTGAATAGTTTCCCACTACCCTCTTAAGCTGGGATACATGAAATACCGGATGAATTCTGGAATGTGGGGGTAATTGGAGCTTATAGGTGATAGCGCCATACTTCTCCACTATCCGAAATGGGCCAAAACATCTGCAGATAACTTCTGGTTAATTCACTTAATCACCGACACTTACTTATGGGGGCAAAGCTTGAGGAACACCCATTCTCCCACCTAAACAGTTTGTGGAGTCCTTTTCTTGTCAGCTTGATTCTTTATTTGTTGTTGTGCCCGAATCATATTGTACTTAAGTTGATTCAATGCTTCATCTTGCTCAAATAATTCTCTAGCTACAGCTTCTACCTTTGTCTCCCCTTGTGAATAACACACCAATAGAGGAGGTTTCCGTCCATAAATCACCTCAAATGGGTTGACCCCTTAGATATGTGAAAAGTGGTATTGCACCACAATTCTACCTATGCGATCCAAAAATACCAAGTTCTAGGCTGTTCGGAAGCGAAACACCACAAGTAAGTCTCCAAACATCGGTTTAAGACTTCCATTTGTCCATCTATTTTGGGATGGTAAGTGGAGCTTATTTTTGGCTTTGTACTAAGAAAATGAAATAATTCTCTCCAAAACATACTAAAAAATAGAGGATCTCAGTCATTGATGATGGATTGAGGGATTCCATGCAATCGAACCACTTTTTTAATGAACACCTCAGTTATAATTTTTGTAGTATATGGATGTTTAAGTAGGATGAAATGACCATATTTTGACAATTTGTCCACCACCACCACCAACACTGATTCATACCCCTTAGATTTAGGAAGTTCGGTAATAAAATCCATTGCAATGTCTTCCCAAACCTTATTCAGGATAGCCAAGGTTGGAGTAAACCGGCAGGGGACGTAGCAGCATATTTCTGTCGTTGACAAGTATCACAAGCCTTCACAAATTCTTGAACACACTTTTTCATGCTGATCCAATACACGTTACTGGCAATTCTCCTATAGGTTTTTAGAAAACCTGAATGTCCACCCATCGGAGATGAATGGAACTCCTTTAAGAGGATTGAGATGTACACCGAAGAAGCTGAAATTACCACTCGCCCCTTGTACATTAAAACTCCTTGCTGCCATGTAAACTTTGGTCTATAATGTGGATTCTGCTGCAGATCCTTGATAATTCCATATAGGGTCAAATCTTATTGCACCTCCTGCTGAAGATTTCGGTCCTCTACCCATTGAGAATAAGAAAGGATAGTTTTCAGCGCTCCTTCATCATACATCCTCGATAAGGCAGCAACTCCCTTATTTTCAGGTCTTATAAACAACCTCAAAATGATAGCCTAAAAGCTTAGCCATCCAACATTGCTGATCCGTGTTAGTCACCCTCTGTTGTAACAAGTGTCGAAGACTTTTCTTATTTGAAAATACCATAAAAGACCTTTCCCAATAGGTAATGATGCCAATGATGCGCAGCTAGCGCCAAAGACATTAATTCCTTCTCATACACCAATTTAGAAAGATTCCCCTCCGAAAGGGCCTTACTAAAATAAGCTATGGGATTCCTATTTTGCATTAACACTGCACCCACTCCTTTACCTGATGCATCACACTCAATCTCAAAAGGTTGTGCAAAATTAGGAAGAGCTAATACCTGTGATGTGGTCAATATCTTCTTTAAAGCCTCAAAGGACTCTAAAGCCTTAGCATCCCAATGAAACCCTTCTTTCTTTGTCAAATCTGTTGAGGGTTTAGCGATTTTGCCATAATTCATGATGAACTTACGATAATATCCTATCAATCCCAAAAAACCCCTCATTCCTTTAACATTTCTAGGAACGGGCCACCTTAACAAACTCTGAATTTTTGCAGGGTCAACGGCTACGCCCTCACCTGAAATAACATGACCTAAATAGTCAACAAATCGCCTCCCAAATGTGCACTTGTCCTGATTCACAGTAAACTGATTCTGCTTTAACACCTGTACACCTTGGATAGATGTAACAAATGTGTCTTCCAATCAGTAATATACACCAAAATATCGTCAAAGAAAACCAGAACAAACTTTCGAAGGAAAGGTCTAAAAATATCATTCATTGCCGATTGGAAAGTGGCCTGAACGGCATTACAAGAAACTCGTACTAACCATCATGTGTCTGGAATGTGATTTTGTGAATATCATCCTCTGTGACTCTGATATAATGATATCCTAATTTAAGATCTAGCTTAGATAAGAAATAAGCCCCTGTAGTTCATCTAACTGCTCATCCATTACCAGGATTGGGTATTTGTCTGGTACTACAACCTTGTTTAAAGCTCTATAGTGCACGCACATCCACCAAAACCCATCCTTCTTTTTAACCAAAATTATAGGACTGGAATAAGCACTTGAGCTAGGTTGAATAATTCCTAGCTGAAGCATCTTTTGAGTCTGCTTCTCAATCTCATCTTTGTGACGATAAGGGTACCTATAAGGCCATACACTGATTGGGCCTTGTCCCGGTTGTAAGACTATAGAATGAAAATGATTCCTCTAGGGGGCCAATCCTTGAATCTCTCGAAAACTTCTGAAAGTCTATCTAAAAATTGAGTCAATTCCTGCTATTCTCTACTGCCCATTTGCAACTGAAGCCCTTCCTTGCTTCCTTCTAATTCCACCGATGGAACCCCCTTCTGTAGACTTTCCAATAACCCATGTAAGGGTGTTGGACCTTTGTCCCCTTCTCTCCTGTTGTGCTAAATTGTCTTACTGTCAGTGTTGCCACACAACTCGACAATTTGACCACCCTATTGAAACTGCATTGTCATCTCTTTCCAGTCTACTATGCCTTTCCCCAAGGTCTGCAACCAAGCAACCCTTACGATGACATCCATTCCTCCCAAATCTAGCATGTATGCCTCCACCTTCAAGTCCAAATTTCCCAGCTGAATAGGAACCCATGTACATCTTCCTTTTGTCATCACCTTGTGGTCATCACCCAACCTAATTCCCAAAGTTCTGGTAAACACTGTAGTCAACCTTAAACCAGTAGTCAATTCGGGGGAGATGAAGTTATGGCTAGCTCTACTATCCACTAGTACCACGATAGGAAAACATTGATGTAGTGGGTGACAACGCTCTCCACATCTAAAACACAGACCTTTTACCTTATGTTCCTTAAGCTTTGGTACGAGATATGGCACAACCCTCAGTTTTTCTCAGCTGGTGGTCTTTTTTTAGTGTCGATTCTCCTCACCTGCGATACCGGAGCTGATGGATTTGACGCCTGGGTGTTAGGTCGGTACCCAGGAGTGTCACGGGTTCGAACCGCTCCATATCCGCCCCCCATTTGATGTCAACCTATGGGGCTAGAGTGAC
This sequence comes from Erythroxylum echinodendron, assembly GCA_027575705.1. NCBI lineage: Eukaryota > Viridiplantae > Streptophyta > Magnoliopsida > Malpighiales > Erythroxylaceae > Erythroxylum > Erythroxylum echinodendron. The sequence goes on along the minus strand of JANZXR010000002.1, from coordinate 15,709,690 downwards.
CCGAGTCTAGTCGACTTAGATTGACCCAAAAATGGGTCTGATTCTTAAACCCAGCTTCTCGTCGTTGTCCCCATAGACCATGTCGCACTCCCAAACCTTCCTCACCGCACAATTCCTCTTCCACCTCCCTATCGAATTTCATCAATTGATACCGATTAATTGGATTGAAGGTGCACACCCTCCTCCTGATATCCGGTCTCAATCCACTCATAAAATACCCCATGAATTGTTCCTCTAGAAGCCGACCAACTTGAGATGAGATGAATTCAAAAGCTTCAATGTATTCATCCCCGGTATTGGTTTGACAAAGATTATAAAGCTCTTCATAAAGATTCTCAAACCTCCTTCCTTCATAACGATCGATTAATGCCTTCTTAAAAGTCTCCCAACTCAAATCTGTCTCCGTCTTCCGTAAAAGATTAAAATAGTGGATAGTCAGGCCCTCCATGCTTAGAAGCCTAAGTTTGATCCTTACTTCATCTGAGGTATGGTGGACCTTGAAATAAACTTCTTCTCTAGTGATCCACCGAACAGGGTCAGACCCATCGAACATGGGTAGCTCTATCTTTTGTACCGACATTCTGTACTCGTCCATGTCCACCGATGACTCCCCAAGTGGTCTGGACTATTGCGGAAGTTGATTAGACCTATCACCCGACGGTGTTTGCCCATTCCTTATGGTATCACTCCCCTGACCTTCCTCAGGTCTCTTACCTATAATCTTATTCATCTCCAACAGTAGTGCTCGTTGCATTTGCCCCATCGCCAATCGTATGGAAGATTGAATGTCTTCCATTCCTGCCTCCAAACTCGCCATACGAGACTCAAGAACATCTACTCTATCGGACATCTTAGGTGGCATGAATGGAAATAGGCTTTCCACTCTCCTTGACGTATCCGACAGGTTGGACCAATGATAGGAAACTCTAGCTTAATTAGCTAGAGTGTAGTATATTTTTAGTACATTCAGTGCCTAGCACTGCGATTACAAAGATGATTCCTAGTTCTCTTCATAAACCAGAGCAAGAAATGCTCCTCAGGGAGAATATCGATCCTCTCTGCCCAAAATGACACACCTTACTTCTCTCTACCACTCTCCTCTCTCCTCCCGCACAAAAACCAGACCTCACACCCCCTCTCACCATTCTGCTATACCAGCTCACTAATACTAACTAACTTCCCCCTCTAACCTCTTTCTTTCTCCTCGAGTACACTCTCCAAATACTAGGTTTGTTCCCCTTTTTATCCCTTCCCCTAATATCAGTCCTAATAGTTGCTCTCCCAATTAATAAAAGTAGCTAAATCGATTTTTGTCTATATGTCCATAACTAAATAACGAAATTAGCTAGAAGCATAAAGGCTAGAGTCTTCCTCCACAATCACTAGATTATACCAAGAGCATAACTACATGTCAGTTGACCATTACTCTACATCATAAAAAAATGTATCATTCATTTATTAGCACTGAAAATATAAGCATAGAATGCAGCACTATTAGATATCGACAAGTCAAATACTTATTTGAATTAGGCTAGTCCATCAAAATTGGCTCCTCGTCACCCATTCCCCGCCACCCATTTGTTATTATTTCTTTCAAAACAACCTTTTCTTCTTGGGTAAAGCTCAGGGATTTCCAATTTATATTACTCACTGGAAGGCTATCAATATTTACACGATCCTCTTGTAATCGGGGAGCAAGTTCTATAACCTTAATGTTAATAGCCTCTTATACATATCACAAACATAAATAGACTTTATATTTTAAAAACCAAAAAAAGTTCATAAATTAATATGGCTTATGGTCTAATTATGCATACCAGCAGTAACTATGTGCCTTCTTCCACATATCCTCCATCTTTTCTTACATGTGTGCTTCTCCAAAATTCGTAAGTACTTGGTTCTCTTCCATTTTCATCCACCTAATACAAGCAATTTAAGAAAACTAAACTTCAATACCAATATGATGACGACAACCAAATTTCAAAAGTCAGTTGATCATAATGTCTTAACCGAATAAAAAAAGGAATTTACAAAATCTGCTCTCTTTTGAGCATAACTTTTAGAACCTATAGTATGAACATGATGTTGAGATGCTCATGCTTTCTTTCCAATTAGAGAAAGTTCCTTCCAAATAAAAAATTTTCAATTAATTTTCAAGTGTAAAATTAATTTAATAATCACACCAATAAAGAAAAATATAACAAAAGGGGCTAACGTACATGCCTTACATGGAAGGTAGTAATTATACCTCAAATCGTAATATACAAAGGCCTTACTCTATATATTAACAGCGTAAAAGCCCTCTTCTACTCTCAAAATCTCGTACTCAACTGAAAGGAAAAATGGATTATACCACTTTTATTCACATTTCCTCTATATTTTATCAGTAACTTAGTAGGGTCATCTCAATTCTCTAGTTACTTTATTTTGATCTCTATATACATGAGCTTCCATCTGTTTCGATTCAGAGTCTTCTAACTTTGAACAGCTAGAAACATTCTAAAATTATGAGAAAATCGCCTAACATGCTCAACTAGTAGTCAATCCTTTTCACCTTATCTAGCATTTTTATCTGAAAAAGGAAAAGCTGATGATGATAGTATCTGATGGGCCTACTACTCTAGTTGTCCAGTTTGTTTATCAAAGGAAGAAATCTCATGGTTTTCCCAGAGCCGGGTCCAACAATGAAGAGTGAAAGGAACCCTTAACGGTTAGGAATAAAGAGTGTGATGTGTGCGTGCGTGCTGTATTGGGCAAGTTTAATACAAATATGGAAAGTTTCTTATTGCTAGCTGGGCATGTTATTTACGGATTTGTTTCAAGAAAGTAATATATATTGATAGAATGAGAATGAGTCGAGCATAGAAATTATAATCAAATGATGTCAATGATGAGCAAGGCAGACTCATGAAATCTGCTGGTGTCAGTTTTTAAATATTCTAAATACAAACTTCTTCGACTCTTCTCTTCTATTCATTTTTTCTATTTCTCTATTTTCAATATTCTGCTGCTATTTCATTGGTTTTGCTTCTATCAGTATCCTTAACGCCCCCAAAGTCAATCAACAGTGGTTGAGACTAGGATTTTTGACATTAATGCAGGCATTGACAGCTTCAATAACAGTAAGGAAAAGCCACCCACTTCCAATTATATCCACAAAGTTGGATAATTTTAACTTGTGAATCACTTTCCACCTTAGGTTTTCTATAGCTAGCTGCAACAAGCCAAGATGACATAAGTTTAAACCAAAAAGCCATACAAACCATTAGAGGATGTGTTCTTACCTACAAACGTGGGAGTAATTTCTTGTGTAACTCTTGCAATGCAAGAACTCCTGCATTATCTATGTTGGCAACATCTACAAGGAAACTGAAAAATGCAAGTGTTTAACACAATTTAAAACAATCATAGAAGCAGAATGCACGGTACTCTGTGTTTTGTAAGGAACAAAATGTTACTGGATATGTCAAGAACTACTGTATGAATCCTACCCTTGTTGTTGCCTTTAATTTCTTCATATTCTTCTATCAACCACCTCATTATCCTAGAATGAATAGCATTTATAAACTTCTAGCTAAATCAAGTTGCAGAGCCTCTTGATCTTTCTTTCAATAGATTAACATATTGAAACCTATACCTTTCTCTTACGAAATTAGCATTAGCAAAGTAAAGCAAGGCAGAATTGATCCTCACAATTAAGATGCCTGGAATTTTGTTGGCCATAGGATATTGTTTGACTTCAAAGTAATATCTGTCCTTGAAAGTCTTCCAAGTACTTCTATACCTGGTCAGATTAAGTTTAGGATTATCTTCGCGAACGAGATGGTAACTTGAAATGGAACCGGTTGAAATAAAAACATATACAGACCAGACACTTCAAATGTCAATGCTTTTATAAACTTAATGCTTAGACTTTCTCGGTGGCCTAATAACCAAATTTGAGTAAGTGTGATATGCTTAGCATTTGAGAATGTACAAAATGTGCATAGTATTTCCTAAGTTATTCCTTTCATATTACTTAAATTTACATCCATTTATTGTCTTACTCTAGAAATTAAGTTACAATTAACATCTATTAGGCGGGTACAACCAATTTTCCTATTAAGAATGTGAATTATTTGTTTCATCGACTGACGCAAGAAAGAAAGAGTTAAGTATCGTGCATAATAATCCAGGGAGGGATTTTATATTCCTTCATTCTCTAAGCAAATTCTACCCCAAAAATCATAAAATATAGATCAATTGAAGTACAAGCATATGTTATATCCATGAATGATCCATTTGGATCTACCAAGTAAGAGTGCCTAATCTTGCGTGATCATAAAAAACTTGAACAACTTGAGACACTTTAGGAAATAAAAAAGAAAAGAAAACTCACGTCTATCTTCTATGCACTTGACGGCGACAAAAAACAATGAATAGCAGAACTTAAGAGGCAAGTTAAATAAGGGATGGAAATGGAAATCAAGAGAATGGTGGTTTAATCTGGGTTCTCCCTTTTTTTCCCCTAGATTGTTAGATCGCCTATGGCCCAGGTATTTGAAATACAGGGCAGAATAGACCATACTATACAACAAAAGTATAACCGAAACTACACAACATGTATGGATTTGCCTCTTTGACGTGGATTGATATTTGTTTTTTAGATTTGTAGATGCTGCAGTGCACGAACGTCCTCTACCGGTATCTACACAAGGATGAATGATCCAAGCAGCGGTGCTAGCATATTCCAAGACACCTTTTGAAAGCCGTACAATTTTTCTCTCAAAAAACGAACAGTTGATGGCTAGGGTTTTCGTCTATCTTCAAATAAGACATATGTTCTCTATTTATAGAGAAACCCTAATCCTTATTCCTATTACGAATAAGAATATCATAATCCTAAACCCATTAGGATTATGAAAGCCTAATAAGTTTCGGCCTATATTATATCTTATATAATAAAAGCCTGACAACTTAATTCAATCTAACCTAATAAATATATCCATATATATTTATTCAGTGCCTAATAAATTAGGCCTAAGAGA
>JANZXR010000002.1:15684015-15697825 GCA_027575705.1 Erythroxylum echinodendron | reverse complement strand
ATGTGGAATTGAAAAGTTATCTTAGAATCAATGATCAAACATAAGAATTTCTTACTGAGAATTATACCTTTGGCTGTATTTATTTCCATTGCTTTCAATTTTATTTATTGCCGCATTATATTTAATTTTATTTATTTTTGCTTAATTCAAAATTTCCCTTTTTTCTATTCTAGCACTTAAGAATAAACTCGACTAGTCTCTGTGGGATCGACCCTGTTCATCACTATTTACAAATCTTTTAGAGTAGGTAATTTATTTTTGGTGGTTTCGACACCCATCAATAAAAATAAATAAAAGTTAAAATAAACTATCTTAATTCATAGGTTATCTTCCATATAGTGCTTGTTTAACATTGTTAACTTGACATATCCTACATGTTTCCCCTCATCCTAGTTCTATGATTAGTGACTTTTTTTCCATAAAGTAGTTTTATATCATATAAACAAGTCACTTGTTGCAAGATAAAAATAAGAGCATAATCTATCAAATTAATAAATCCTATCGACTACATTAATGCTCTTTTTAATGACAAAATGTTAATAAAATGTGGGATAATGAAACTCCATGAATCATCTGCTAACTCGAACAATTTGTCTTTCACAAAGTGGGAACCCTCTATACTTAAGGTGGCTACCAAGTACTCATAGGTAGTTTCCTTGCTTAGTTCCCTAGCAAGTTTTTCCTTAACCACCTTTGTCCCCTCTTCTTCTTCTTCTTCTTCTTCTTCTTCTTCTTCTTCTTAGAAAAAGGTTTCTGACTCATATTCTTCAATTACCTCCTGTCCTTCCTCTGCTTCCTCTTCTTGGATGGAGATTTCCTCTTCTTCTACATCGGCTATCTCTATCATATCTTCATCCTCCTTTACAACAACAGCAATTACCTCCTCATTTTCTTAGAATGTTGCTTCATCTATAAAACCAACCACCCTGTTGTATCAAGATGTTTAAGTGAAGAAACTCTTTCTTTGAATTCTCATTGGCTAGCTTTAAGTTTGGCAAAGCATTACATTACTTTATGTGTATTGTTTTCTTCTTCTTCCTCCTCTTTTTCTTCTTCTGGGAGCTCATTTTCATTCCTAAAGATGATTGTCAGTCCATGTTCTTTAGAATTTGTTTCCCTAGGAATAGGCAAATTCCTTCGTATCTCATAAGCTATTATCTTTGCTAGATGATCGATCTAATTCACCATATTTTGAATACAAGCATTTGTTTCCTAATGCCTCATGATTGATTCTTGAACAAAATTAGTCATCATATCTTCCAGAGTTAGCTCCTTAATTTGAGGTGCTTGGTACTATACAAATTTAGCTGGAGCATAATCATTCCATTCATAAGCATAAAAGTTGCTCCATTCCAAATTGTACATGTTCTCATATGTTACACCTTAAATTTGATTGTATATGCTCGATTGTTCCCATATATAGGTTGGTAATCAACATTTATGATTGTAGTTATTACTCCAAAAAATGTCTCAAAATGACATGGCTATCAGTTGAGCCTCTGAAAATAAGTAGGGAAACCTCTCTCTCCTATACGGTGATGTTGCATATTGCAAAGACACATTGTAGCTCCCATAAGAATACTATCCGCTACATCCTTCCATGATGAGTTGTGATTATGACATTAAACCTTAAACCTTAAAATAAACCACAAACACACTGTTAATATTCAAAAGAAAATTAAATGAATAAGAGTAATAGCATTCAAGTGTTCCTAATGTCAATGTCCTCAGAAACAACGTAAAAAACTTGATTAGTTTATTTCTATATCAATATTAGTATATCTGCGAGTGCACGGCATAATTGTAGATATCATTGGCAAGTGCGAGCCAAATCCCTCGAAGACAATGAATACCAGTAATTACTATTATCCTATTATCAAATCTACGAATTTATTTTGATTTTAATAAAGACAAAAATTAAACAATTAAAATAAATATGAAACAACATTGAGCAAAGAATAAAGAAATCACTTAGAAATAATTAATATTAAATTTTATTTTATAGCTTATAAATCCCTTTAAAACCCTTAAATAGTTGACCTTTTATTATGCAATTATTTTATTGACTATTGAACCGTAGGAACTCCTATCGTATGCTAATAACTAACTTCAGACTAAAAACAATAATTTTAGAGTTATCAACTCATATTATTCAGGTTCAATGTTACCGATTTATAAATTCTACTATTAGGTTTGACTATAATCCAAAGGATTTATATTGACCTATCTCTAGGTTTGTAATCAACGCCTTTCAATTACAGTATATCTATTCATACACAGTAATTTTTATTCTTTATATTATGAGATCAAATTATGTACTAATATTCTGGATCTATAAACACATAATTGAATCACAATATATCAATTAAAAAATTGAATTAAATAAAAAAATCAACGCATATTATAGCACGAACTAGGATTCATCTCACCTAGACACTAAAGATGTTTAGTTACATATGATAGAAAATGAAATCAAACATAAACAGAAAGGAAAACAAATAGAAAACAAAGAGTTCATAATTCTAAATCTCTCTTCATTTCTATCGATTGTTCTTACAAGGTAGACGTTTAATGATGTATTTTATTTGACTTGTTGATGATTTGTTCATGTTTTCCACATCTCTGGATTAATATTGCCCATTATAAACGATCTCTACATCTTGAATCACCTCTGTAAGTCTCTTCTCTTGCTCTGTCTTTGCTCACGTTTTTTTATAGTAAATTTTAGGATTTTTAGGAGATACATATCCTAATACATAGGTGTTTACTAGATCATGTACACTTCAAAATCCCCATAATTTGCAATTCTACGCAGCTTGAGAGATGTACACGACCATATACATTGTTATGTATCCCTTAATTGCTTTAAAACTTTGTTTTATGGAACTTTTTTATTTGAATTCTTCTCCGTTTAGTCCATAAAAGCAATTATAACCTACAAATGCAATCGAAGCGAATTAAGTACCAAATATATAATAAAAGAAAAAATATCAAGCAAATATAAGGTATAAATATGGCTAAATATATGTATATATCATGAGCCTATTATTAATTTTTTGATTTATTTTACAAATGGCTCAATGTTTTTAAAGTCTATTGATGCATATTACCTTATTAGGAATGCTAATTCTTTATTTGAAATAATCCATGAAGCTGAGAAAATATAGTCAATTCATTATTGAAATGATTCTGCTTATAAAGCAACTGGAAGAAGATTATAAAGCCACTATAATTCTTTTTATTAGACTCCTTGTATTACAGGAGATGCTAGGTATTTTCTTATTATTGATGAGATTGTGCTAAAAGCAAAAAGATAACCAAGTTCATCTACAATCGTGCATGGGTCTTGAATTTAGTGGGAAAGGATTTCACTAATAGTAGGAATTTGTGTCGTCTTACTATTACAAGATTTGCAACAAATTTCTTATTACTTTAGTATTTTATTATGATAAAGAAAGCGTTAAAACGTATGTTTACAAGTGATAAGTGGGTTGTATCCTAGCATGCTAAGTCGAATGCTGGATTGAAATTTTCTAGAATTATACGCGAAGATACCAAAATTTGGTCCTAATGTCAAAGTGTCATCTGAGATTGTGAGGATAGTTTATCTGGTTAATAGTGATAAAAAACAATAATTAGTTATTTTATGATGTTATCAAGAGGGCAAAGGAAACAATCAAGACCAATCTAAAAAATAGGTGTTCTTTGTATACAGCTTATCTTGGAGTCCTTAATGAGATATGAGAAAGACAATTTTACTCTATATTGTTTACAGATAAGACATTTTTTAATCTTAATGTCTATTTCAGACCAGGTTTTACAAAAAAAAAAAACTGAAGTTAACAGGAGAATGTTATTAATTATGACGACAATTGTTGCCTATCAAATAATGCAAAGATCTTCTACGCTCACAAGAGAAGATTTATAAGGAGGATTCTAAGGATTTTAGGCAAACCTATTTGAGGTTTTTTCTCACTTTTGTTACTTGCTGAAAATTAATCATTACTTTATTTTATTTATAATAATACTTTTGTTATTTTACAGCTTACCATTTTTTGGCAGAATCAATTCCGAAATGGTGTTCTAGAATTGCAAAGATTTACAACTTGAACTCTAAGTTAATGTGTGAGTACAATAAACTGTGAAAAAAATTGAAGCACATCTGAATTTATTCATTACAAGAAAAGGAATGGATTAGAGCACAAAAGAATGAATGATTTGGTTTTTGTTTGATACAATTTAAAGCTTCAAGAAAGGTATGTTATTTTTATTATTAAATTAGATGTAATATCTTGTAATTTTTTAGTAATTTAATTTTATTGTATACTAAGATTCTTAATAGAACAAGTAGTTCAGTAGATTCAATTTCCATCGCTAATATCTATTTTTGGCATATTGGGTTTCTTAGGAACTTGAATTGATAGATGAGAGTGACTTGGAAGATAATCTTAAATGAGAAAACATTGACATGTTATTTGGTATAATGAATTTAAATAATGGTGATGATGGGACTCTTCTCAATAATAAGGATTTTGTACCAAATAAGAATTGAAGCCAATACAGTTATAGCAGTTATACAATTAAATAAAGTTTCCAATTTTTGTTTCTTCTCTTCTTTTAATTTCACTTATATTTGATATGTATGTTAAATTTTATATGCGATGTAACTGTAAATATTTTTGTTTCAGGTTTCACTTCTAGTTAATTCTTTATATAATTTTTAGAAAATAATAAATAATATTATTCTTTTTATTTGATATTTTTATATAATTATTATTTATTATGTAATAAAATTCTAATATTTTTAATAATTTATATTGTTTTTAATTTTGTATTTTACATTTGCAGTTATTATTTATATGTAAAATATGTGAAAATAATATTAATAAAAATAAAATTAAGACAGGGTTAATGTAAAGAAATAAATTATACAATATAATATACTAATGAACCATTTTACAATTTAAAAAAATTAAGAACTATTTTATAAATTTAAAAAATTACTCAAAAATAATACCGATATTTGCTGATACCTACCTTATTCATAACATCGCATTTCTGGATATGGTTGCACTACATTTCCCACAAACGAAATAAAAAAACACCGATCAACCTTCTAAATCCAAGAATAGTTCTTCGGAATAAACTATTACAAACCTCGGACAAAAGATCCGTAAACAATACCAATTCTAGACTCTGTTGGTGAGTTTCTTGTCTTAAATGGAGATGCCATGTGATTCGTGCTTTCGCTCAGACCCCACTTACAAAGAGCGCGCACACAAACACGTAAATTTAAACGAAACTTTTGCTGCTTGTTATAGTTTTAGCCATATGTCCTCCGGCTACACCACCTTGTATTCATATTCAAAATCAAATGAGTCCACAAGAATGCCCCTTAAATATACATTGTTATTGCCCTATTACAGTTGCAAAATGGCACAATTCGATTCAACCAGTGGGCGGAGATGAGCTGGTAATATGTAATTATTACTACAACACTTTGAAATCTATCTCCTGCACCTTCACAGTACCTGCTAATAGACAACTTACCTTGAACCCATTTTCGTACTTTATGGGTGATGAATTACTAGCTCTGGCAGTCCAAGCATAATCTTATAATGCTGGCACTAGAGAGTCTCTTAACCATAGTTGTTTCAAGTGATTTATGAATGAAACAGTCCGCACCTCACATCAGCAACAAGATGCCGGATGTGTGGGGCATACCATTTTACTCTCTCCACATGCTCTATTGATATCTCCCAACAATGACCTGCAAATGATCGGAATCAAGTGTTGGATAGCATAACCTCAGTATCAACTGATTCAACATTCACTAGGTTCCACGAAATTGTACCTTCTAGTTTGGCAATTTCATCTATAGATCTCAGAACATGTTGACTCCAAGAAACCTCTTCTGAGTCCTTTACGTTACCGTGTACATGCAACATTCCACCATCATCTCTGCAATAGTAGCATCAGACCATAAAATATGAAAGAGAAAGAGAGAGATGCCACATATTAAGTAGCAAAAGCTAGAATAATAAGTTATCAGTATTTTATCCTTTTCTTCTGCCTTTGGCTCACAATTACTAAAAGCAAATGCCAAATGGTGCATAAAACAGAAACTATTGTTACAGAAAATTCCAAAGATGTGATATTGTCAAATGTGCAAATGAAAGCAAAAGAACAAGTTTAACTGTTTCAGCTCTAATGTAGACTCAACTCCAAGAAGTTTCAACCCTTCATTGGAGCATAACCTTTTGGACAACAAAGTATGTGGATGTTGTATATCTGCATTTCAGCAGTCTTCCAAGATTATCAAGACAAAGTGAAAATAATGTTACAATTATTCACCTCAATGCCCTAACAGCAGTTACCCAACTGGCCTCACTAGAGGGGAGAAGACCAAGACATACTCGATCAGCCACTCCCTGCAATAAAAAAACGAATAAATTCCAGCACAATCTTCTTCTGTTAATTCAAACTTTCATGGTAGTTCTTTTTAGAACATAATGAAGAATAGTCCACAGACGACAGAAATAAAGCCCCTTAGCTGGAAGTCGGTTGCAACACTAGATTAATAAACCACCAAATCTTAACCTCCATACACCAAGTTTATTGCGATTGTTTAAAAGCAAATAATTTAAAAACGCAAGCAGCCATCCAGTGATCAATTAATAAGTACTCATTTAATCAGTTTGAGGACAGGCAACTCCGTTAATTCATGGGCCACAAGCATTGTGTCCATCTAATACAATTTTATGACCATCACACATTGCACAAAGAAAACACCATCTCAAACAATCTCGTCTTTTGTGTTCACGAAGAAAAACAAGGGATGGGGCAGGGTAATTGGGAAGCACCTACGAGGATATTTAGAATATAATCTAAGAAGTGTTGCAACATACTTTAGGTGCAGTCAATCGATTATCTCCTTCAATTACAATGCACCGATCAGAGACAAAATTCTTTTGGAGGTTTCTTTTAAGGGCCTCAACAGCATACGGATTCCATTCACAAGCATAGACCAGCTTGGCTTTAGCCCTAAGCAATAAACAAAGAATTCAAACAGAACAAAAAGAAAGATGTCACTGAAGTAACTTATCAATAGTTAGGAGAGCAGAAAACAATTATTTGGATAACAAGCAATGAAATTATGTGCATGAGAATTTCACAATTCAGGAATGTAACTCAATTTAACATGTTATGCTCAGAAGGTCTTCAAAGACAACTTATCTGATGATAAGAAATTTCGCAGGCAAATAGGTACAAGAATGCCAATTCCACGTGATATATCCAGAGAGAGAGAGAGAGAGAGAGAGAGACAGAGAGAGAGACCTTAAACAAACTACATATAGAAGCTAGAGAGAAAGGAAAAGAGAGACCTAAAACAAACCGTAAACCTCGACTTATAGCATACTAATCTAAAGTACCTGACAAGGAATGGCAACACAAAGTACCCAATCCCAGCAAACAAATCCACTATAACCTGATCTTCACATTTCAGACGAGACATACGAAGCTTCTCAGAAAGATTACCCCAAGAGAACATGCACTTGGTAGCATCAAAAGAATAAAGAATTCCATTTTCTCGATGATCAACCCAACCATCATATCCAAACAGAATCTCCAAATTACTGTCCCTTGTTCCAGTTTGCGCAATTCGACCCTATCATAACAAACATTTAAGAAAAGTGTGCATGAATGAGAATCAATCTAGAACTTTTGTATGCAAAAAGAACCCTTCACAACAAAATTTACGACAACTTCTACATCATTTTTCTTTTGATACAAATTTCTTTTCTACTTTACAACAATTAGAACAGAATAGTATCACAAATTTGCTCAATACATGCACAAGATGATGCATAACATGGCCTTATCCTACTAAATTGGCCATAATAATCCATATCCATCCATGCAAGTACGAGTCACATGATTACGTAATAGTGAGTGGCGAAAGTAAGCATAACCAATGATCTTCCCAAATTATACTTGCTGCACTGTAATATACCATAAAGTTGATGCATGTTAGATCCCTCCATTATTAGTATGATTGTTAACTAATTTTTCACTCATAATCATAACCAATGATCTGCCCAAATTATACTTGCTGCACTGTAATATACCATAAAGTTGATGCATTTTTAGATCCCTCCATTGTTAGTATGATTGTTAACTAATTTTTCACTCATAATGTAACTAAACCACAGATTCTGAACATGTTACAGATTATCAACCATGCAAGTATGAGTTACATGGTTACATAGTAATTGAGAGGTAACATAGAATTACACATAACCAATGGTCTATCCAAACTGTACATGCTGCATTGGAATATGGATCACGTAAAGTTGGCGCATGTAAGATCCCTCAATTTTTGGTATGGTTGTTAATTAATTTGATATTCACTAGTAAAGGAACTGAACAAAAGATTTTGAACAACACAAAAAATACAATTAAGTTTCTTTCTACTCCTGTACCATTACCAAAAACTTGCTTTCCACGGCACACAATACAAATTATCATCGACCAACAAGCAACATGCATCCAATTAACAAACCATAACATACCTTGCGAGCCAGGCGACGAGCATTTAGTGATTTAGCAATAATAGGCCAAAGTTCCTTGCCAATGGCGTTCCAAGCTGGATCCTTGAATGATGTCACTGGAAGCACAACAATGTCACCAAGTTGTTCCCATCTGAAATTAAGAAAATTTGTTGTCTCCTTCAATCATATTAACCTTAAGCCAGAAAATCACACATTTCTAAGTATCAATGAAGAACATGGACCAATTATGACATTAAAAAAAATCCAAAATCAAAGAAATTAAATTACAATTTCATACCTAGTAGGCAGCTGTTCTAATAAATCTACTGGTAGACCTTTATGTTCCATTAAAGAGGCTACAGCTTCTTTCATTATTTGCAAAGAAGACTTGGCAGTTTTTCTTATCTGAATACCTTCATCAGCCAACATGGTGGCACCACATTCCTTTAGAAGCTTAAAGGCCATAAGACATGAGGCCCCATCTGACAAAAACTCTTTTTTAAATAATCTCAGCATATCTGCGTCGTTCTGCCCTTCAAGTGCATCTCCAAACTGATGCTGCATTTTAAGGACCACAGCATGCAGTTTCTCAGTGATAGGGAAACAAACATGTAAACCATCCTTCTGTGAATAAACATTCCTCCCAAGATCTAACCAACCTAACTTCTTCAGTATGTCCTTCCCTAATTTGGCATATTTTCTTTGAAGTATTATCACCCAATGTGAAGCTACCAGTTCATATTTGTCAGGCTTAATATTAAATGTACAACTTTGTGGGGGTACTTCTGCACTTTCAAATTGACAATCTTGATGGCATGCATTGTTCTCTACTTTCAGTTCTTCACATGCGGGAGAAACATGATCAGTTCTGATATCTAGTGGGATAATTTTGTCTTTTAGTGACATCAATGGCAGCAAATTCATTTTTAGGGGCTCACTGAACTTTGTTCCAAATGCATAACAAGCTGCCCCACCACCAAGCACAACAAGTTCATCACCAACAATAGTTGTTGTACTGCGCACCAAAAGTTCTTTACCAATATAATCAATTCTCACATGCCTCCACAAATAGAGCTGGAGATCAAGTAATGCCAACTCTTGGACATGCTGTCTGACTGGGCATCCCCCAATAACCCCAATAAAATTCTTGTATACAAATATGGAATGGGAGAACCTCGCATGTGGATTCCTTCCAGCTGGCTTCTCTTTTCTCCAAATACATGTTTGAACATCAAAACTGTACAAATCTCCCAGAGCTTTCTCACCGTTGTATCCTCCAAACATAAAGACTTTAGATCTATAAGGTACCATTGCATGGGAATGACGGGCACAAGGCCATTCTCCACTAGCCAATACCTCATTCCACTGCATATTTTCAGTATTAAGGACAAGCAAGGATGAAGAGATAATATCATTGTTTAGTCCACCAAAAACATAAATGCTTGATCCAACAACTGCTGCTGCATGTCGATGACTGTAGAAGATGTACACGACATATGAAAGGAAAAAGAAATCAATAGAGATGATGAAGGCAGATGAAATATAGGCAATTTCATGTTCGATATAAGCATAGTCCTTATAATGGCATACGATTTTTATGACAAGACTTACAGTTCAAAGTAAATAATAAAGGAAAAAGAAAGACGTTAAAAGGCAAAGGATGTGGATAAATAACAAATTAAGAAATTACTAACCGGGAAGGAAAAGCACTTCCTGTAGCTTCTGATAATCTCCATTCATGTTTAGCAGTATCAAACATCCATACATCATTCAGTATGTTTAAAGGATCAGTTCTTCCTCCAATAATATATACACAGTGACCTACAAGAGATGCCGTATGGCCTAAACGAGAGGATGGAGCAACATCAACATTAACTGCTTTCAGAGTGCCACTTAAAGGGTCAAACAACAAAGGTTCATTTCTTCGGGCATGTCTTGCAACACCTCCAAAACCACCAAATACAAGAATCTCACGGTCCAACAAGCAAGCAGAATGACCCCAAAGAAAAAGCTTCTCTGTAGGTTCACCAACAACTACCAGTCGACTGACAGAAAAAGGGCAATTTGAAACTCCTAAATTATCGGCAATTCCATCATCACAATCAGAAGCAACATTTACATTCTCTGACGGAGTCTTTTCGTGGCCCACAAAGCCATTGTCCCTCAAAACAGTCAAAAGCCCTTCAGTCCTCTTCCTATTAGCTTCCATCTTCCGGTTAGCGACATCCACGAGGAACCTCACGTACTCCTGCGACACAAGAAGGTTGTCGGAGTCCCCCAACGGAACCTCCATTCTGATTGAACACCGAATACCCACTATCACCCTTTTCTTCCCAGCACTAGTAATCCCCGATTCCCTAAACCCTGATGATATCGCCAATGAAACCAAAAACTGACCCGAATCAACATCCTTACACTCCACGGCGATGATCAACGGCTCAAGTCGGAAAACCAGCTCCCCGGCGGGAGAAATATAATTGTGGGAGAGGAGGGAGACGACAGAGTCGGGATTTGCATGCTCGTGGGTTATAAAGAGCCAGGAACCGCCACGTGCCTTCTTTTTAGTGAGAGGAGTCGAGGAGTGTTGTTTGGGTTGGGAGAGGATAGAGATACGACCGGAGCACGAACTGGTGGTGAAAAAGGAGGGGTGGGCGTTAAGAGTAATGAGGAGTGGGATTATGGGTGCGTCTAACTTGCCCTTGGGTGACTTGTCTGTTTCTGATGATCCCAGTGACTTTAACGTCGCCACTTTTCTCTTCTCGAACTCCATTATCCCAAACTGTCTCCGTCACTCTGCAACTCTCTCTTTCCGGTGATGGAATTTGTAAGGATACTAATCTACCGAGCAGGCAGATTACGGATGCATGGAGGATCGGCTACATTTCAAAATTTCAGAGTAAGGTAATAAGGGCAGCTGCAAGCAGGAAATATCCAATATCCGAAGGAATGCCAGTAAAAGCAATCCACCTCCTCAGTGGTAAGGCAACAGCTAAATAAGAGGGATAATGTAAATCAAGTTTACCTTTAACCTTATTGGAAGCTGGGGAAGCTAGCAGTGAGAATCCGAACAACTCTCCAGGCTGTCGAAGAACAGAATCAGGATCATTTTTGGTCAGACGGTGAAAGCACCCAGAAGGAGCATACAGAGGAACTTCTCTTCAAGCTACAGCAGCTGGTTCTATTAGGGCACTGGGACTATTTTCGGGTGATGGAATTAACTAAGAAGGTTTGAAGACGCGTGGTGCCTTGGCACTGCAGCACCTGCTTCCTATTAAAATTTTTTAAAATTATAAAATTAATCACTTAATATTTTATAATTTATAATTTTACATTAATCATATTTCAAAAAATTATAATAATAAAATTTTGAAATAATAATCATCTATTTATTATTATTAATATTACATTTCATATGTTTCACATATAAATAATAATCATAATTAATATAAAAAATCTTTTAATCATGATATAATAAAAAATTAAGGACAATATAAAATATTTTAAAATGTTACTATTTCATTATATAATAAATAATATCTTTTTTCTAACCTTATATCAACTACTCTGTACTTTTTTATTATCATTTTTTTATCTTCATGTTATATTTTGTTTTCAAGGATATCCTTTAGTTATATTTTATTTTATTTATTTATATATTTATTGTAATTTTATTTATTTAATAATTTAGAGTGTCAATTTCATTTATTTACTCTTTAACCTGCATCACTCTTTTATTGTCACATCTGCATGTGGGTCTGCCGAAAATAGTCTCTCTATTATGTAGGAGTAAGGTTGCGTACTATCAGACCTCCCAGACCCTGCTTTATTATAAAATTTCGGATTGTGTGTGATGATGATGAATAAATAATAATTATATCAAAAATTAAATAAAAATAATAATAAAAATTCATGATTTTCTAACTATTACAATTTACAACAAGAGTTCATATCGAAGAAACAATTAATTAGAAGTGAAACTTGAACTAAAAATATTTGTAGTTATATTTATATTGCATATATAGAATTTAACATATACATTAAATATAAGTGAAATTAAAAGAAGATGAGAAAAAAAAACTTAAGATTTCATTCAATTAAATACTCACTCAAATCGTATTGACTTTAATTCTTATTTGGTGCAAAATCTCCATCATTAAGAAGAGTTTCATATTCTTCATCATTCAAAGTAACATGACAATGCTTTCTCATTCAAGATATCTTCCAAGTTGCTCTCTTCTATCAAACTCGATTCTCTAAAAACTCAATCTACCAAAAGATCAATATGGTTAAGGGAAATTAAATTAATATAACTACTAATTCTATTAAGAGTTTTAGTAAACATATAAAATTAAATCATTAAGAAAAACCTACAAATAGACCTTTCTTAAAGATACACAAAACAAACAATAGAAGTTGTTATATGATCATCATGTCTTTTAAATTAGCTTAGATAACATACTGGCCAAAAAATGACATCAGACAATATTAACTCCTACTTTAATTAAATCCAAGTAATATTCAAATGTGTTGTTTTTGAAAGTAATGTTTTCCTTATTGTAGCATTGAAAATTTTATTATTACTAGATTTTATCTAAAATATTTATTATGTAAACCATTTCTTTAAGCACTTGAACATGTCTGTTGATCAAAGTTTGGTTAATATATGCAACAATGAAATACATTTGTTGAAGTTAATAATAGTAATATTCACATTAAAATTTCGATCTCTTTAAGCACTTGAAGATGCTTCAAATACACCAATTATAGGTTCAGAATAAGAGCAATTACACAATAAATGGAAAGTAGAAGATAAGCACAACTATCACAAGTTTTAAGTTCTTATATTCATATTCACAAAATTCTATCTTTTACTTCGTCGTTGTTATTGTTGTTGTCTTTATATTCTTCTTCAACACATCAAAGTGACTGTTAAAGCAAAATCACTCATTATAGGACAGTATATAGGCTAGAAACCTGTAATGTAGCTCCCATGAGACTTATCGGTGAAAAATTTCACGAGCTTAAGAGTCACACCAAGAACTTGTTTTCTTAATTAACAAGTGTAAACAATGTCACGTACCATAGTTTTGAAATCAATTGTAGGTCATTAATTCAATTGGTTAATATTTAGGGGATGATATGTAAAGTTTCGTTGTTCTATAAACTTTGGGGAACATGAAGGATTGTAACACCCCATTACCCTAGGGTACGTACCGGGACGCCCGTAGGTCATTCCGACACATATCCTAAGATAAGGG
>JANZXR010000002.1:15636024-15678328 GCA_027575705.1 Erythroxylum echinodendron | reverse complement strand
TAGCACCAAAATCATCTAGAAATCTTCAGCTTCAGCTCTTATGCTCCAAATACTCCTCAAATATGCTCCAAATGCTTGATTTTCATAATATCTAGCAATCCCTAACCAAAATATATAAAAACAAGTAAAAGCTCACATTTAATCACAATAAATCACCAAATAAGCATATAATTAGGAACTAAAACATGCTAGATTTACACATTATCTTTTTTTTTTATTTTCATATTTCATTTTCAATTTTGTTATTTTATTTTATTTTATTGTTTTTAATCTCCTTTTATTTCTATTTGGAAAGGATGTTAGTTTAATATTAAATGGATCGAAATTCAGAAAATTTTTCATATTCAAGAAAGTAACATAAACCTTCTATCTTGTTATATATACTTGCATTATATACATTAGGGACAATGTACAACTTTAAGTGGAGAAGGGGTTAATGAATTTTTAACGATTTCTTTAAGCTTATTATAATCTTGATTATAAATTTTTATAAACTGATATCCGGACTTAATTGAGATCTGTCCATTAATACCTTCATTGTTGAATATCAATTTGAATTAGTATGCAAAAGGATGATAGTTCGAATAAATCATTTTTATCAGTCATAATTTTTAGTATTCATTGAAATAATCAAATAGAGAAAATTTCAAAAATTTTAAACTCTTTTATTTCTTTCATGTGTGTTATCGTGCATAGTTGAACAATTCTAGAACCTGTTTTTATTTTATATATAGACACCATATTTGTTAAATTTAAATCATTGTGTGATGAAGACACTTAGATTTAACAATTTATTTTAGCCTATTTTTTGATAATTACTTTACCTTGAATTTATCTTTAGGAATAACTAAGTTGAGACTTAGCTTTTGTCATTGCTTATAACCATATTGTTAACCTTTATTCTATTTTTATTTGAAGCCTTTTTGCTATTTGAACCCTGAAGGTATTTACATTACTTGCTTGTTTGAGACTTTAAATTCTTGAAAGATCCATTATTTCTTTAATTTTGGTAGTTAGTGCTCAAATTATTTTGACTAAGAAAAGCATAGAAAAAGAAAAGAAGAAAAGTACATGGTACCAGTGGAGTTGCAATAAAAGGATCTGTATCTATTGTAAACAACTTTCATGTAATTTCTCTTTAGTAAATTCCTTCAACCAACCCTTTTTATTATCCCAACCATACCATACCTAAGCCCTTTTACAACCTGTATGAAGACCTTTTGACTTTTGTTTCTAGCTCATACATAAGTGGTGGAGATGTGATAATATTGTAAGCATATTGTAAGAGTTTTACTATACAATGATTAAGAGTTTGATTCTTTTAACCCAACCATTATAGTGTACTGAGTGAAATCTTAGTAAGGGTGTAAAGGTTTATGCTTTTGATTTTAATGCAATTACTATTAATATGGATGTAGGAAGTTACTTTTTAGATAATTTGATTTTAATTATATGTTAATTTGATTCAATATGACATGATGATTTATAGTATGATTGGACATGTTAAGATAAATCATTGATAGATGTGGTAAAATTGATAATTTTGATTATAGTTTACTTAAGGACAAGTAAAAGCTTAAGTTTGGGGGTGTTTGATGGATGCATATTTGTCTATATTTATAACTCATATTTGATGTATTTTTGCTTAATATTTGATATTTTTATTGTATATTTGGCACTTAATTTGCTTCAAGTGCATTTACAGGTTATAATTGCCTTCATAACTAAACGGAGAAGAATTTGGATGAAAACGAGGGATAAAATGAAGTTTTGAAGTAATTAAAGCATACATAGTCATGTATATGGTTGTGTACATCTCTCAAGCCATGCAAAATCACAAATTCTGCAGATTTTAGAGTATACATGGTCTAGTATATGCCTGTGTATCTCCCAGAAACCTGAAATTTACCATAAAAAGATGTGAGAAGAGGTAAATTAAAAGAAGAGACTTTTAGAGACTTATAGAGGCGATTTACTATACAGAGATCATTCAGAAGGGTGATATTGATCCAGAGACGTGGAAAACTCAAAGAAATCAGTGACAGATCAAATAAAGTACATCATCAAACCTCTACTTTGCATAAACGTTAGATAGAAAAGAAGGGAGATCTAAAATTATGAACTCTTTTTTTTCTATTTGTTTTCTGTCTTTTTATGTTTGATTTCATGTGTAACTAAACATCTTTTGAGTCTAGGTGAGATGAAACCTAGTTTGTGCTATAACATACTTTGATTCTTTTATCTAATGCAATTGGTTTGATTGATGTATTGTGATTCAATTACATGATTAATATATGCTCAAATAGATCTGGAATATTATTAAAAAATATGATTTCATAACATAAAGATAGTGAAATCTTATGTACAAATAAATCCACCATAATTTAAAGGAGTTAATGGCAAGCTTAAAAATAGGTCGATATAAATCCTCCAGATTAGGGTCAAATCTAATAGGAGAATTCACAAATCGGTAAAGCAATCTTAATACCTTTAAACTAAATAATATCGGTTGATAATTTTAACATTATTCATTAGTAGTTTTAAGTGAGTTATTATCATACAATAGGAAATCCTATGGTCTAATAGTTAATAAAAGAATAGCATAATAAAAGGTCAATTATTTAAGGCTTTTAAGGGGATTCATAACCTAGACATCAATTCTTGATATTAATTGTTTCAAAGTGAGTTCTTTATTCTCTACTCAATATTGTTTACTATTTATTTTAATCGTTTAAGTTTTATTTTCATTATTAAAAGCCAAAATCAAATTTGTAGACTATATAATATGATAACGGTAATTACTAGTATTCATTATGTTCAAGGGATTCAACCTATACTTGCCTGTCCTAGCTATAGCTACATTGTGCACTTGCAAATAAATTAATATTGGCATAGAAATAAACCATTAAACTCATATCTCCTATTTGTCAACTATCACACATGATTAAACACTCAAAAGTAGCCCAATTCATTCTCCTTTCATCCAAATAACTTTCAATTTCATAAACAGAGCTACGCATAAGTTCACCTCCGTAGTTATGAATTGAATGAGCTTTGTATCCCGAACCTTAAGAAGCTATAACATCTACTATAGGCTGATAATAATAAGCTTGGGAAGCATTGAATGCTATACCTAATTCATAGGACCATCTAGCCATATCCATAATCATATTATGAGCCACTTTTCTTGTTTGTAGATACTAAGAATTGAAGGCTGAGTTCTAGAAGTTGTTTATGATGCAAAAAAATTCAGCACCTGCCTTCTTCTTTTCCTAACATCAGGTCTATATGCAACATTCACTTCTTGTTGGTAAGAATACTACCACCTTTAACATTTCCACTATCATCCTAAACACCAATAAATAAAATTACAGTACCAATTTCATAATTCAATCTCTCCTTTATATTTTTCTATTATTGATATTCTTCAAACACATTCTTCATTTGCATTTCACATCATAACTCACTTTTTTACAAGGTTTCACATCTCTTTTAACCCTAACTAAATGCTTCTTTAATCTAGTGATTCCTTCACCATTCAAATGCTTGTTACAAAACAAGTAAATGGTATGGTTCTTCATACCAAGGACAAATGTAGTATAAGCTTAAGTTGGTTCATTGTATCTTCTTAAAGCGGTTGAATTATCAGAAGTACTTGAACTTCCTTCCATTTATTTGTAAAAATAAACAAAGACATGTCAAGATAAAGAACATATATTTCATTATCAACTACTATTACAAAATATGTATTGTTTAACTTAAAAGTCCAAACTAACATAATTACATAATACACATATCTTATATAATATAACTCGTTTGTATGATGTAATCATACATAATTCAATTTCATCCATCACAATTTACTAATAAGTTAAAAATCAATAATTCAAGTATTCAACATACACAATTACATAATACACATATATATCTTATATAATATAACTCATTTTATATGCTTACATTATTCAACCATTAACTAAAGACATACACTCACAACTATAACATATTCAACTTTAACCATAACTCACAACTATATGTTTACAACTTTATGTAATCTCATAATTCAACTATAAACTAAAATATTTCATTTACTTATACAATTCAATTTGCAATGCTTATAATTAGTTTGTTTTCTTAACTAATTTTAATCAACATTATTACTAAAATCCTAGTTTCCAACTTTAATTTAACAATCTTTCATTCACCAATTTTAATCAACATTCTTAGTTTACCCAAATTTTGAATGCCTTAATTTTCTTCATAAATTGACAATGCCTAATTACATTAAAATTGAACTAACTCACACAAACAATTTCAAGTTTCATTTCCAAATTTTCCAATGCATTAATTTTCTTCATAAATTAATAATGCCTAAATTACATTGATATACCAACTCTCACAAAAAATTTCAAATTTCAAAGTCAAAATTTCCAATTCATTAATTTTCTTCATAAGTTGACAATGTTTAAATTATATTAAAATTGAACCAACTCACACAAACAATTCCAAGTTTCAAATCCAACTTTTTTAATGCATTATTTTTCTTCATAAATTGACAATGCCTAAGTTACATTGAAATTGAACTAACTCACAAAAACAATTCTAACTTTCAAATACAAATTTCCCAACTCACACAAACACTTTTGGCAATTCCAGCCGTCATAAAACACACATAGACAATAAACTATAATGCAATTGTAATTCAGAGAAAAATCACACAAAAAATAGAAAATGCAATTAAGAGTTAGGTAGGTTCGATACAATTTGATTCAAGTTTGAATCTAGATCAAAAAAATTTAAATTCAAAATCTGCACTATATACTCTATAAACGCACTTGGCAGCGGATGACTAGAACTTGGAAGTAGTGGAGAACATTTGGACGGTGGGTGGCTAGTGGTGTACTATGTGTAAGGACTAAGAAAGAGACAATAGCAATGTGTTGTGCGTACATGAGCCATGACCCTGTTGAAGAGACGATGGTGGGATAGTGATGACTGTGTGATGCAGGAGAGGAGAGACCTAGCTAAAAGGTTTGATTATGGGTTACCATCAACGTCGTCTCTTCAATCAAGAATTAGGGAGGCAAAATTTGCATTTTGTCAAACGATGGAGGAGGCATTAGACCTTGGAAAGCATTGACATATCCAAAACAAGCGTTGAAAACAAAATCCAACAACCTCGACTCGAGAACCACTGAATTTTTTAACATTGCTTGATTTTGTTTTCTTATAGGCAAACGAAGGGAATTGAACCCATGCATCATAGATTCACAATCCACTACCTTGATCCACTTGGCTACATCTGCCCTTTCATCCCTGCTCGACAGGTAGGTCTTACAGTCAAGCTCCCTTCTGCCTTTACACTTGAAGGTTAATTTCTGTCCAGCCTAAGGAAACCTTTGCGCGCCTCCTTAATTTTTGGGAGGCCTATGACCCTTAGAAACTATTTACCTAATCTGTTGAAAATATACACTGTTTACCTATTCCGTTGAAAATATACAAAAAAGACAGTTCTTTTCTATTTATTATATTTTCTATTCTATCAGTATTAGTTAGTGATCCTGGCTCAGTGAATCCTTTCTTCCATGATAAACTGTTGGTGCCAGTCCTACATTTTGTCTTTGTGGAACGAGGAGAAAGGGGCTCAGCGAGAAGAGGATTGTACCATGAGAGAAGCAAGGATAATACTAAAGAAAAGGAGCAATACGTGAATCCGATAGCATCTTCATGGCCATGCTTTTTGGATTTAAGACCATAATTATTCAATTACAAAAGTCCAAGACATGAAGGGGTAGTCACTTTCGTTAATAGAACAAGTTAAAACAGATTTTTTTAAATATAAGTCTAGATATTTTATTTTCATTTTTCAAATCTTAGATTACAATTGTAAAATTTTTTATTTTTAGTAGTTAATATTAAGTTTTTAAAATATATATTTTTTGCAAAATAATGTGTCCACATTGACACAAGTAAACCAAAGTGGACAAGTAAGCTTGGTCTTACAAAAAAGATAAAGCTAACATATAATTGGTTACTTGTAGGAGCATTTAACCCTTTTTTCTTTGCTTTAAGTTGTAAAAAGAGAGTATGGTTGAAGACATTTCTCCCTTCCATCCTTAAGACTCTCCCAAAAACATTGAGTTCTCCAGCATGTTCTTATCTCTTAGAGCTACCATCCATAAGGTTTGGGATTTGGGGTTTGAATTAGAGTGAGTAACTCTGGTAGTTGCTCACAACATCGAGAAAGGGCAAATTCGAGCTACATTGGAGCCATTAGAGCACAAGGCAGACATTTAAAGCAAGAACATAGAGAAAGATACTTGTCATATTAAAGAGGTAAGGTCTCACCACAGCATCCAACATTGGTATCCTAGCAAGCATAGCTTGTTTTCATCCTTGAAATTGTGCCAAATGAGAATAAGCTGTCATATATGTATTTGTTCATGCATGTGTAACATGACCATCAATGACAAATTTTCGTGTACTTTGTTTTAGCTGGAAAATTTGGCATGGATATGTTTCTTATAATGTTAGAAACTTGTGCCTAAAATTTGGTAAAAAACAAATTTGAATTGAGTGAGATATCGCATGATGAATTTTTTGAAAAATCTAGGTTTAAGCTTATATTTTTTGAAAGTTTAGGCCCATTTTTGACCTATTGCAGTACTACTTTGCTTGAGATATGTATATGGATATATTCCTTGTCACAGTATCTTTCTATTGGTATATTATATGATCGAGTTAAAGTTAAAATGAGTGAGAAACAATAGCCCGAAACAATCATCGTGGCCATGAAATGCTGGAATTTTTGGAAAATCTGGGTTTAATATGAATGTGTTCATCTATGACATGTGTTTCCTAAAAGTTTAGGCCCATTTTTCCACCTATTATAAAGCAGTTTTGCATGAGATATGTATATGGATGTGTTCCTTGTCACGTTATCTTTCCAACGGTTTTTTTTGAAAGGCTTTCCAACAGTATATTATATGCCCGAATTAGAGTTAAAATGAGTGAGAAACGATAGCCCAAAGTGGGCATCGTGGTTATGAAAGACTGAAATTTCTGGAAATATGGCTTGTCTATTAAAATTTTTCAAAATTTGAGTTACTTGTTAACCTAATTTGAAAATTTACTTAATTACATAAGTGAAATACTTTTTGAGCTATTAACTTGGCATGCTTGATAATTGTGTATTATATTCATCAATTTATGCTACATTTCATATATGTTGTGAGCTGTATTTTATTATTTGTTTCATTAATGTGTTAAATGATTGTTATTTATGTTATTAATAAATTGGTTAATTATTTATCTATGTGACCAATTGTTAATTAATGCCAATGGGCATAAATTAAATGAAGACGCACTGATATTTTGAATTAGTGCCTACGTTGTGTGATGTATGTTTTCCAAAGTAATTGCTTATATAAAAGCAAGAAGGTGTGACATCCACATTTAATATTTTTTATTAGAATGATAGAATAGGATTTAAATTGTAATTATTAATGTTTTGTATCATTAATATTGAGGCTTTGTAAGGGTATGAATTTTCACACTAATTCTAAGTATACAAATTTATTTTGTACTTGAAAGCGTATACATTTATTTTCGACACAAGGCACCAAAATATCAATGGAGTCTTAGAGTGAGATTCACTAATGCATGCATTATTGGTTGATGCTATATTTAGTGGATGTGTTACCTATAATTAATATTAATCATTGAGCTAAATACAATTAGGCGCTTAATACTACTTATGTTGTTAGTGATGATTACTAGCAAGTTTGCAAAAATTTTGAATTTGATAGTGTAAGTGGGAGTTAGGCTAACTAATTGAGATTAGCATAAATATATATGTGCCTTAATTAAACTTGTGCAATGATGCAGAGAAATGGAAACCAAGAGTTTGATTATTAAGATAACCAAGGGAGAGAAACTTGATGGTAGAAACTATGACATCTGACATAGGAAAGTTCAGCACCTTCTTAATGGACATGAGTTGCTCGACCATCTAACTACCAATATAAGCCCACTCGAGACTGGGAATTCGCCCAGCATCGCCATGACCAAAAGGCTTATGCCCTTTGGAAAAAGAAGGATAGAAGTGCACACTTTACAATGTTAGCTTGTATGCACGATGACCTTATTGGAGAGTTTGAGAACTACCTAACTACCATGGAGATGCGGGAATAATTGCATATAAAATATGGAGGGATGAAAACTACAAGGTTGAATAAATCACTTGTTAATATAGAAATCACGTATATATGCAACATACACAAAAGGTGGTTTAATTGTGTTAAATCATCTAAGATATCAATCTTTAAAAATTTCTTGATTTTCTTGACAAATTCATACAATTTTAAACAATGCACTTAATTTGATGAGTAATGCAATAGTGGAAATTAGTATCTATTCTTCTAACAACAAGAAAATTAAAAAGGTAAGAGTTAGAGAATATAACACCATAATTTATACTTATTCAACCTTAACCTTGGGCTACGTCTAGTCCTCAAAGTTTGTCTGAGATTTCACTATCTCTTTCAACGTTACAAGTATTATTTCTACACTTTTCAAGCCTCTTTAGGTCTCTTTCACAAGTATTCTTTATCTGCTACCTTAGCCTACTCCGGCTCTAGCCTTCCTTTCTCTCGAAAAGTTATTGTTTGAGCTTTCACACTCACGTTATAGATGTATTTGCTCTCTTTCTTTCTTTCTTTCCTCTAAGAATATTTTTTACAGTATAAGCACTTGAGCACATAATTTCTCTATGTATTTTTGTACATGCAAAATTCTTATTGAAGTCTACTACTACGAATAATATGTATAACCTAAATCTCCAACGATCCTCTTGAGAAATCTTCTTGTAGAGTCTTCTAAGGTCTGTTATTAGTTGAGTCCTGTAACTAACTCTAACTAACTAATGTTTTAGTACATTCTTCAATTACATCAATTTGCTTAGATTCGTACGCTTCGTTTGATGTCTAAGACTTGATCACTTCGTCTGATCTGTCTTATTCAACTTTTACTTAAGTATTGTCTTGATTTGATAATTTGTGCCACATATTTATCTACGCATTTAATAAATTCATCAAAACAGTTCACACACTTTTATTATTATTATTTGACTTTCAACAAAATCAATAGAAATGAAGTTTTCTTGACTTAACAAACTCCCCCTTTTTGATGATAACAAATAATCATAATATTAAAAGAGAAAAATAGTATTCAGATGAGTAATGCAAGATCTGATATACAAAGATGATATTTACAAAATTTTCTTTTAATTTTCTAATTCTCCTTTCTACTGTTTTATTTATCTCTCCCTATTTGTTATTAATCAAAAAGATAGTTTATTTTAGAGGCTTCAAAATTTCAGAAAACATTTGTTGAAGATCATTACGGATAGTCTTGAGATCTTCTTCTATAGAAACACGTAGAAGTGTTAATTCCTCATGAATATCACCCACTGCATCACCTAGTACATCAACCTTAGTATTAATTTTCTCAATGTTTTTAGCTAAGGCTTCCTGAACTTCTGTCTACTTGTGACTAGCTTCAGTCCATTTGATGAAATTCTTCAAGAGCTCCGAATTAACGGTAGGATCTTGTAACATTTCACTAATTGGATGAATATACTCAAAGATAGATGGTTTTCTAGATGAATTGTCTAATTCTATAATTTTAATAATGGGTATTTTGAAAGGTTATTTTTCATAAGGGATATCAAGATCATCAGGTCTTAATAATTTGTAAATCGATTGCCTTAGAAGGTGTACAATAGTTTTAACTGAAGGAATGAAACCTAAGGGTTTGAAACGAATGAGCAAATGCACAAAGGTTTCTAAGTTAAAAACGATACCTTCAATTGTGATACTTTCATACCTTCCCTCTGATATTGAGCCAACTACCTTGTAGCTTTCGTCTGTAGTAAATGCTCCAAAATTACTTTCTGATTCCCTTAATGTATGATGTGATACATAGACGCTTACAGGTTGAGCTACGTGACATACATCGTCTATGTTCTTTACTGCCGCTTGAATATCTTCTTTTATGAGATCTACTTCTCGTCTTTCAGGAAACTTCTTCTTCTTCTTCTCTTTTTCTTTACTAGCTACTGGTGCTGGAATTCTAGGTTATACATTTAGTACAACCTTGATTTTTGTTCAGCTTGTCACCGGATAGATTGTATAAGGTTCTTTCATAATTTTTGATGGATGTGGTTCTGCCTTTTCGTCTCACAGGCTATTATATAATCATCATTCTTCATAACTTAGAAGATGTATCATCTGATCATTTACTGTTATAGGTTCAAATTGAACCTTAAGTTTCTATTTAGAAGGTTCTCTGATGATATTGGAACCTCTGTTACGATCAGGTGTTGATTCTTCTATGACCTTCATCTTCGAATCTTCCTTCTTTATCAGTTGAGGAGGGTTGTAAGTTACTAGCTGCTGTTCAGATGATGTCTTTGTCTTTTTTCAACAGTCTGTGTCTTTTGTGGAACATCAGACGATGAAACCTTCTTCTTTTGAATAGGCTTCGTCTTCTTTTGTTCTTTTACTGTTTTGAAAGGGAGTTATTGTAGAGGCTTCTTCTTCTCAAACACTGACTTCCTTTTTATTTCTGTCTCTCAGACGGTTGTTCTGTTTGAGTATGAGGGATAGAGATGATTGGTTAGGTTGGCTGCTATTATTACTCTTGCTTCTTTTCACTCTCAGAGTCTACACCAAGAATCAGAACTCTTTGCTTCTTCTGTTCTTATTGTCATAAGGTCATTAATCTTGGTGACCTTCTTGATTGGAGCATCTTAGCCTTCCTCTTTGAAGAAACTTGGTGAGTTGGTTGTTGAACCTTGCTCTCCTTCTTCTCTGGAATTGTCTTGGCTTGCATCGGCTTATCAGATGATTGCTCAATGTTTAACTTTCCTGATATTCTTTCAGACGATTGAGGTTTAGCTTGTTTTTCAGACAGAACATTTCTTTTGCTTTGTCTTATTGAAAGCTACCCCTTAGATTGTGCTTTAGGTGTGAAATCTTCATCCGCTTTGGCTTTAGTCTTGATCCCCATTTTGTGAATAATAGAGGCAATGATAACACTCTTAACATCTAGCTTTACTCTGTTTCCTTTATCAAGTAGGATTCCATATGCTTTGAAAAAACTTGTTAAAAATATACCGTAAGGTAAAGAACCACTCTTCAGATGATAATCCTCCCTAGCCTTTATCATATACATCAGAATAAAAAATGGAAGATTAACAACTTGGTGAGTTAGTAGATGAAATAGATAGTGTTCATCATTCATTGTCACCACATCCTTTGATCTTGCTCTTGGTAGGATACAATGGAGAAGAAGTGAGTAAAGAACCTTAGCCATTGGAATGAGGGTTTAAAACTTCTTGACTCCTAGATTACTAATTCCATATAATTGTCGATTGATGTTGGCTTCATCTATATGACTTTGAGCGATCCAATTTGTATTGTTGAAAAATTCTACTCCTTCATTTGGACACCTAATAGCCTCCACCACAGAATCTTGTGTGATTATTACTGGCAACCTATCTACCATCGATACCAAGGTACTGTGTACCACCTTCGTATTCTTCCAGAACTCATATATTTCATTCAAATACATCGACTTTCAGATGTTGAAGAAGTTATTCCATCTAATTTCTTCAATCTCAGGTTTGATATTTGTCTGAGCATTCTTCAAGTAAGTGAAATAGACAAGTCTTCCATAGACAATAGATTTTGACTTTTTCTAATCTGTAAAAGATAAACACTAAACAAAGAAATGTATTTCGCTTTAAGAAGTGAGGTTAGTATATAGAAAATATCAAGAAAAAGATATGAAATGAAATGAGAAGAGTTTGATGTTTAGAACAAAGCGTTGGATCATCTTTATTAAGAACAATATGAACAAGTCAGTTTCGAAGTTTTTCTCAAAAATTCTAGAGTGTAAAGTGTTGCAGATTTTGAAATGATTGCTTTTTTATAGA
This sequence comes from Erythroxylum echinodendron, assembly GCA_027575705.1. Taxonomy (NCBI): domain Eukaryota; kingdom Viridiplantae; phylum Streptophyta; class Magnoliopsida; order Malpighiales; family Erythroxylaceae; genus Erythroxylum; species Erythroxylum echinodendron. The sequence goes on along the minus strand of JANZXR010000002.1, from coordinate 15,666,330 downwards.
CACTCTAGAAAAGTTACAGTTTGTAACATTTTTAACTGATCCACTGATTATTATGAAATTGAAACTATCGATTAAAGGTTACCATTACTATTTTGTTTAAAAACTTGCGACTTTTCAGCTTCTTCAGGGCGAATCGTCTGGATCATGGAGTTTCAAACGAATGGTCATTTAATATCACCATATTCATATTTCTTCTGATTTCCTTGAATTTTTCTCCACTTAAGGGTTTGGTGAAGATATCTGCCCATTGTTGGTTCATCTTACCGAATTGTAGATTAATGATCCCTCTCTGTACATAGTCTCTTACAAAATGGTGTCTAACTTCAATATGCTTTGCCTTGAGTGTTATATTGGATTCTTTGAGAGATTGGTAGCACTTGTGTTGTCGCAGAAGATTGGAATCTGATCTTCTTGGATAGAATAATCCTCTAACTGATACTTTATCCATAATATCTGTGAACAACAACTTGCAGCTGACATATATTCAATTTTTGTGTAGATAGAGCAATTGAACTTTGCCTCTTACTTGACAAAGAAATTAGATTATGACCAAGAAAGTGACAACCTTCACTTGTACTCTTTCTATCAATCCTATCTCTAACATAATAAGCATCGCAATAACCAATTAACCTGAAATCTTTACCTTTCTCATACATTAAGCAAAGATCAGTAGAACCTGCTAAGTATCTCAATATTCTTTTGACATCAATATAATGAGTTTCTCTAGGATCCACTTGAAATCTTGCACACAAACAAACACTAAACATTATATTAGGTCTGCTTATAGTTAGGTAAAGCAAAGAACCAATAATTCCTCTAAAAGGAGTTTGATCAATCTTCTTACCAACTTTATCTTTAGTTAAGACGATTGAAGGAAGCATAGGAGTTGACATTGGTTTAACATTTTCCATTTTATATTTGACTAAAAGTTCTTTGATATACTTTTTTTGATGAATAAAAATCTTTTCTTCAGTTTGTTTAATTTGTAAACCAAGAAAGAAATTTAATTCACCCATCATACTCATTTCAAATTCACTTTTCATAATATTTTCAAAATTTGAACATAATTTTTTAGAAGTTGCACTAAAAATGATATCATCTACATATATTTGTACAACAATAAAATCATTTTTAATATTTTTCTAAAATAATGGTTTATCTACTTGACCTCTAATAAAGCCATTTTAAATCAAAAACAAACTCAAATGATCATACCATACACGAGGTGCTTGTTTTAATCCATACAAAGCTTTTTGAAGTTTATACACAAAATCTGGTTTATCAATGTCTTTAAAACCTGGGGGTTGTTTTACATAAACTCCTTCGTCTATAAAACTATTCAAAAATGCACTTTTTACATCCTTTTAAACTGTTTTATATCATGATGAACAACATATACAAGCAAGATCCTAATAGCCTTTAGTCTAGCTACAGGAGCATATGTTTCATTATAGTCTATTCCTTCTTGTTGATTATAGCCTTGAGCTACTAATCTAGCTTTGTTACGGGTTACTTTTCCTGATTCATCTAGTTTATTTTTGAATACCCATCTAGCTCCAATAATAGATATATTAGAAGTTTTAAGGATTAAAGACCAGACTTTATTCCTTGTAAATTGATTTATCTCCTCTTATATAGCTAAAATTTAAGCTTTGTCTTGAAGAGCTTCATCAATTTTCTTAGGTTCTAATTCAGAAACAAATGCTACATTGGCCTCTCTTCTAAACTTAGATCTAGTTGGCACTCCTTATAATATTTCTCCTATAATAAAGTTTTCTGGGCGAGAAGATTTATATTTCCAATCTTTTTTTATACTAATATTTTCATAACTATCTATTACTTTATCATATGGATCATCTGGTGGTGAATCGTCTATATTATTAACTATGGGAGTAAATAGAGTTTCATCATTAGAATCATCTCTTTTATCTAGATGAGAATCATCATTAACTTTTATATGCATAGATTCTTCAACAGATCTATAAACAAGATTATAAACTCTATAAGCTTTAGAATTAATTGAATAACCTAGAAAAATTCCTGAATTGATCTTAGAATCAAATTTATCTAAATTTTCATTTATATTCAAGATAGTGCATTTATCTTAGGAAGATTCATTTCACATAGCATAGTCCTTGCCATTTCCTTGATCGTTCTGTTCTTTCTCTCTACAACTCCATTTTATTGAGGAGTTCTAAGAGCAGAGAAATTATGGAAAATTCCATTCTCTTCACAAAATATTTTGAATTTTTATTTTCAAATTCTCTACCATAATCACTCCTAATTCCAGCAATAGAAATTCCTTTTTCATTTTGTAATTTTTTGGATAAAAATTTAAAGCATTTAAGAGATTCTTCTTTGTGAGATAAAAATAATATCCAACAAAATCTAGTAAAGTCATCAACAATTATGAGACCATACCTCTTTTCACCAAGACTTGCTGTTCTGGTTGGACCAAACAAATCTATATGTAATAGCTCTAGAGGTCTTGTTGAAGTTACAATATTCTTAGACAAAAAAGATGTTTTAACTTGTTTTCCTTTTTCACAACTTTCACAAAAGAAATCTTTGTTAAACCTCGTACCAAATCATGTATAACTAATTTAGAAATATGTTTAAAACTAACATGACTTAGCTTTTTATTCCAAATAAAATTTTACTCATCTTTTGATATAAAACATGAAATATTTTGACTTTTCAAATCATCTAAGTTAATTTATAGAGATTATTTCATCTTTTATTAGAAAAGAATATGGAACGATCCTTATTTTTTACTATACAAGAATTTTGATTAAAGGATACTTCAAATCTAGAATCATATAATTGACTTATACTGATTAGATTATGCTTTAAGCCACCAACTAGTAGAACATCATTATTAATAGACAAAAGGGAATCTTTACCAATTTTGCTGATCCCAATTATTTTTCCCTACTTGTTGTCTTCAAAAGTTAATGATCCTCCTTGCTTATATTGGAGGTCTAGGAACATAGACCTTTTGTCGTTCATATGTCGCGAGCAACCACTATCTAAATACCATTAGTGGTGATTGCTTCTTCCAAGGAAGAAGATCTGCAACATATATTATATCCTTTTGAGGTACCCATATTTTCTTGGGTCCGTTGAGGTTAGTCTTATAATTTTTCTTTGAATATTAAGAATATTGTTTCTTTTTCTTTTTATTAGCAACAAAATTCCTATTGTGAACAAACTTCTTATTATGAAGAACATTATTATTATGAATAGTATTTATATTATTAAAGCCTAATCAACTTTTATCATTTGGACATCTATAACTTCCAATCATGTCATTAATCCTTTTTGTACTATCTGCAAATTTCGATAAATTTGTTGAAAGACTATTAATCCTTTGTTTCAGTTGATTAATTTCTTCAGATCTATCGACGGTTACTTTCTTTTTCATATCGTCTACTTCTTTCTTGAGGCAGACATTTTCTTCTTCTAAAAGTTTTGTGTTCTTTAAATTTTCAACAAATTTCTTTTTCAATAACCTATATTATTTTAAGATAATATATGAATCTTCTAACAATTCTAAGTAGGCATCTTGAAGATCATTAAAGTTAGAAATTACATCATCATCGCTTTCCCCTTCAGCTACCAAGCATATATTAGCTCGTTATGATGTTTCTGAGTAGGATTCAGCTTCAGATGAATCCAGATCTTCCCATGTTGGGATGATGTTCTTTTTGTTTTCTTGACTTTTTTTGTTTTCTTTTGAGCAACAGACATTCAGACTTGTAATGTCCTGATTTATTACACTCATAGCAGACGATAGAACTTTTCTCATTCTTCGAATCGTCGCTATTCTCTTTTAAAGAGAAGTCATTATTTCCCCTTGATTTCTTTTTCCACATCCTTGTAATATTTCTTGAAATGAAGGATAACTCATCTTCATCTTCACTTGAATCTCGATCAGATTTACTAGTATCATCATTCATGATTTCTTCAATCTTTAACGCTTTTGATGATATACTTCTATTTTTCTACATCTTCTAATTCTTCTGACTAGCCTTCAATGCAATAGATTTATCCTTTCTAGGTTTATCTTTAGCATCAAGCTCTACTTCATGATTTTCAGCGAATCAAACAATTCGTCTATCTTCAGCTCGCTTAAATCCTTAGCCTCTTGTATTGCTGTTACTTTGGGTGTCCATCTTTTTCGAAGACTTCTGAAAATCTTTCTGATATGAACTTGACTTTCGTAGATTCTCCCAAAATCTTTAAGTCCATTAATAATTGTTTGGAATCATCCAAACATCTGATCAATAGACTCATCGTCTTTCATTTTGAACAGCTTATACTGATGAACAAGAATACCAATCTTGGATTCTTTCACCTGGTTTGTGCCTTCATATGTAATAGCTAATTTGTCCCATATTTCGTTTGCAGATTTGCATCCATAAACCTGATCGTATTCACTTTTTCTTAGAGCCTAACTTAAAGAGAACTTGACCTTTGAGTTTGATTGAAAGCGAGCTTTCTGATCAATTGACCATTGGTCATGACATATGCTTTTCCCCTCGTTATCTGTTTGGATATATGGACCATTTTCAATAATATCCCAAAGATCAATGTATGTGGATTCTATAAAGAGCTGCATCTTGTCCTTTCAATAATGATAATCTTCACCATTGAATGCAGGGGGTCTTAGATCAAGGCACCTTCTGCTATAAAAACATGTGATTTAGCCATGGATCTTTATCCTCACTTTGTAAGAGTGTTTCTTGAAAACCTTGCTCTGATACCTACTGAAGTAAATCACTTGTTAATATAGAACTCACGTATATATCCAAAATACACAAAAGGGGGGTTAAATTGTGTTAAATCGTCTAAGATATAAATCTTTAAAAATTTCTTGATTTTCTTGACAAATTTAGACGATTACAAGTTTAAACAATTCACTTAATTTGATGAGTAATACAATAGTGGAAATTAGTATGTATTCTTCTAACAATAAGAAAATTAAAAAGGTAAGAGTTAGAGAATATGACACTACGATTTATACTAATTCACCCTTAACCTTGGGCTACATCTTGTCCTCATAGTTTATCTGAGATTTCACTCTCTCTTTCAACGTTACAAGTATTATTTCTACACTTGCAGAGCCTCTTCAGGTCTCTTTCACATCTTTATCTACTTCCTTAACCTCTTGAAGCTCTTCCCTTCCTTTCTCTCAAAAAGACATTGTTTTAGCTTTCACACTCACGTTACAGATGTATTTGCTCTCTTTCTTTCTTTTTTTCCTCTCAGAATATTTTTCACAGCAAAAGCATTTGAGCACAAAATTTATCTAAGTATTTTGGTAAATGCAAAATTCTTATTGAAGTTTATGACTATGACTAATATTTATAACCTAAATCTCCAACGGTCTTTTTTAGAAATCTACTTGTAAAGTCTTCTAAAGTCTATTATTAGTTGAGTCTTGTAACTAACTCCAACTAACTGATGTTCTATCACATTCTTCAATTACATTGACTTGCTTAGATTCGTATGTTTCGTCTGATATCTTAGACTTGATCACTTCGTCTAATTCGTCTTATTCAGGTTTTACTTAAGTATCGTCTTGATTTCATGATTTGCGCCACTTATATTTATCTATGCACTTAACAAATTCATCAAAACAGTTCACACACTTCTATTATTATTATTATTTGACTTTCATCAAAATCAATAGAAGAAGTGAAGTCTAACTTAACAAAGGCTTCATGCCGTAACATTTAGGAATACATGATGGACCCTAAGTATAGCATGACTAAACATCTTAGGGTGATGTCCTTCATAATTCAAGAAATGAAGGCAGCAAGTTATGATCTCACAGATGAGTAGTAGGTTCTAGTTGTCATTAGGTCACTTCCTGAGTCCTTTTTTGGATAAGTGAAGTTGGTCCTTGCTCATAATAAGGCCATTAAGACCTTTGATGATATTTTTCGTCATTTGGAGCTTGAGGTAAAGTGCAGAAATGGAAACTGTAGTGTTGTTACATTAGTTGAACAAAATGGGCACAAAGGTGATGGCCCTAAGCTCAAGAAGGGAAAAGCTAAGAACCAAGGACCTTGAGAAGGGCAAGTCGCTAAACACCGTAAAGGCAAACATGGGGGAAAGAAGGATAATTCTAAACTCATGTGCTTCAACTGTAGAAAGAAGGGACACTTTGCTCAAGAGTATACTGAGCCCCTTAATGGTTGTCCTTACTTGCCTTCTTTTGTACGTGCATTTGTTTGCACACATGCATTTTTTTGCTCATTCTCTCTATGATTGGATTGTAGATATAGGAGAGACAAAACACATAACTTGCAACTGTGTAGGATTTGTAGATTACGATCGACTACTGATGGGTAAACATTTTGTAACAATGGGGAATGGAGTGAAGGAGAGGGTCCTTAGTGTAGGAACTTATCATCTTACTTTGCGCAATGGACATAAAGTTCTCTTACATGATATGCTTCATGTACTGACTATTCGATGTAATCTACTTTCAGTATTGTCACTAGTAGACGTGGGGTTTTCTTTTTTATTAGTAAGAATGGCATGTTCATGTATCTTCATGATTCCCCCTGAGGTTATGGGCACTTTTGTAATAGTTTGTTTATGATGGACTTAAAAGATGTATTTGAATCTCATAAATATTTTGCTCATATTGCTTCTTCTTATGTTGTCGATATTGAATATGAGTTTGTTAAATGACATGCTTAATTAGGACATATCGACAAGATAGAATGTCCAGATTGGTTAGAGGAGAGTTATTGGGCTCTCTCACCAAAATGAGTCTTCCTACTTGTGAGCCTTGTCTGGCTGGGAAAGCTAGTCGAAAACCTTTTGGTAAAGCTAAGAAGGCTTAACATCCTCTAGATTTGATCCACTTTGATATCTGTGGGCCTATGAACGTGAGAGCGGGTAATGGCGTGACTTACTTTATCACATTCATAGATGATTTCTCATGATATGGCTTAGTATTTCTATTGTCTCACCACTTAGAAGCTTTGTATTGTTTCAAATTCTTTGTATTTGAGGTTGAGAATCATAAAGAGAGGAGCATTAAGGCTCTTCGTACTGATAGAGGCCGAGAGTATCTCTCCAATTAGTTTAGAGATTTTTTGAGAGTAAGGGAATACGCTGATAATTAATGATTCTTGGAACTTCACAATAAAATGGGGTTGTAGAGAAGGAATCGAACTCTATTGGACATGGTTAGGTTCATGATGGCTCAAGCTAACCTCCCGATTAAGTTTTGGAGGGATGCCCTTATGACTACGGCATACATCCTTAACTGAGTGCACACTAAGTCTATCCCGACTACTCCATATGAGTTATAAAATGGAGATAAGCCTAATTTGGAAGGCTTAAGGCCATAGGGATCTGTTAGTTATGTTCACCATTCTTGTCACAAGTTTGGGAAGTTAGGCCCAAGAGCTAATAAATGTGTGTTTATTAGATATTGTGAGCATTCTAAGAGCTATATGATGTATGGTGAATAGCATGGAGGGCTCACTGAGGTTGAGTTCTGAGAAGTGGATTTTTTGGAGGATGTTTTCCTTAGTATTAGTGAGATCAAACAAAGTCTTGAGCTTTATGAGTTAGAGGAACATCAAGATAAAGTACCCCAAATGGATTTGGATTCACAATCCATTTCCATTTTGTTGACTATTGAGGCCAGAAGACGCATAAAACCTGAGTATCAGTATCCAGAATTATATAGAAGCCAAAGCGGAAATGTTTCACGCAGATACTTTGAAATAAAAGTTGGGTCCTTCTTAAGCATTTTTGTTGATGCTGATGAGCCTTCTTCTTTAAAGAACAATGAACTCACCAATTTCTTATACGTGGCTTATAGCAATGGAAGACAAGATGGAATCTATGGCTAAGAACCATATACTGTTAGGTGTAAAACCATTGGAAACAAGTGGGTCTTGAAGGTTAACCGCAAGGCAGATGGATCAATTGATAAGTATAAGGCTTGATTAGTGGTGAAAGGTTAAATCGAAAACATGTGTGTGGACTATGAAGAGATCTAAATGGATTAACCCGTTGGGTTTTGGGAAAAGGGACAAGAGCACAAAATGTGTCATTTGAGACATTCCATTTATAGCTTAAAACAATAATCTAGGCATTGATATTTTAGATTTCATAAAGCCATTACATCGATAGGCTTTGCAATGATTGAAGAGGAACATTATGTATACATAAAAAGAAAAGAGAATGTGTTTCTTATACTCTCTTTATTTTTAGATGATATTTTGATAGCTGGGAATGATATGGAGATGATCATTGCCACTCAAAAGTGGTTGTCATCTAGTTTTGAGAAGAAGGATTGTTGAAAGTAAAACCTATCTACTTATTTTACGTTAAAAATTCGTAAGTGAATGGGTTGTGACTTGTAGTTAAAAAGAGCGGATATCAATTCCATAAGGATTGATGCCTAGACACCGCTTAATTTAAACACAACTTTGTTTAAGCAACTAAATTATGAAATGCAAATTATCAGGAAAATTAAATTAAAATTACAAGACTAATGTAAGCAATGGATAATACCGCAATTGTATAGAATTTGAATTCAAGAATCTAAATGCTAGAGATTACTTCTTCCTTATTTTATCTCCCTCATATTTTATTGATTGAATTGCGTCTCACCCTATATTTTTGAATTTACTAATTACCCTCTCTTAAGATGTAGCTATTTGTTCTTAATCGAATTAAAGAGAATTGATTGAATGATCTCTCAACCTACCCAATGACTCTACCGATTCAACTAGTTATTAAACTATCCTATAGGTGATCAATTGACTAATTGAGATCTCTCTTCTAACTATTCAATTAACATGATGATTGATAGTCTATAGGTCTCCAACTCTCGTTGTACAATCCTACACAAACTTCATCTCACTCATTCACTCGATTTGTTACAAGATGATAATTAAGAACAACAATTAACAAAGACAGTTGTATTCAATTCAGTAAAATAGAAGTTTTGTCAATTGTCTTCTCTTCTTTGATCTTTAGTTTGACCTCGAAGTTGCTCCCTCTTGTTTCCTACATAAAAATAGTCAATTCTTACCCTCAATTAGTGTCAAACACATAAGAACAACAATGAAAACCAAACTTAATGAAAACATACAAAATGAATCCTAAACTAGAACAATAAATAACAATTATGTTAGAAAACACATCGCAATTACCTATAAAAGCATATCCTTGTGCACACCTATCAATATCCCCAAACTTGAATCTTTACTTGTCCTCAAGAAAAATAAATACAACTAATCAATTCTACCACCTAATTTTTACAAAGATCAATGCACACAATCCCTCAAATTCAAGGCAACTCAAATATCAAATTAATGCACATATCATGACTACTTTTTTCATTAGTGTATACAAGTAAACTCATAATTGGCACAATCACTCAATGCTAAGTCAAGATGCACAAATGAATCTTCCTCACGATTTCACTCATTTCGCTCAAGTGTTTTCACTAATATTCTGCGTTTATTGAAGCTATTCAATTGTTCTTCCTTTTTCTTTTCTTTTCTTTTTCATTTTTCATTTTTCTTTCTTTTTATTCACACATGGAAGAACTATGAATCAAAACTAGCATTATATACAATGTAGTCCATAGGTAGAAATATACTCAACTTGTCTTCATAAAAATTTCACACAATCCCAATTAATGTCTTACTTGATGCTTTACTAAGCTTATGACATGGTAAGATAATGAGGTTTATAGTGTTAAAATTTTGGGTGTTTTCAAGAAACAAAATATTAAGGCTTAACAAGGGTAGCAAGGGATTATGTAATGGTGGGTCGTTTAAGCTAAGGTTAAAGTAAGAAAAAGGGCCTCGATCATCTTTATTAAACATGCATCCAGTAGACTCAAGCCGACTCAAAACAAGTTCTAAAGGTAGTAACCTATGGAAGTACACTCAACAAGGAAATGAAATGACTCCAGATAGAGTCATAAGGCTCAATCCTCACTTTACCTCAAATGAAAACTCATTATGCATCTCTACACCTTATTGTTCAAATGTTGATTTTGACTAAGCTTATGTAACCAACTACTTTTCATCACTATATATGGTTCACTTTCTACTTTAGTAGCCTAATCTGAGTTCAAGCATGAATTCAATCTAATTCCAACTAGCATGATAGAATCTTATGGCAATATTTATCAGAGTGACTAAAATGTGGTTCCATTGCTAACATTTAGCATCATTGCTAACACAAAGCACCATTGTTGACACAAAGTATATACAATATGCCTGAACATGCATCGTATTCAACACAATGTAAAAAGAATGCAATTAAGAAAGTTGATGTCACCTCCCCACACTTAAAGACCACATTGTCCTCAATGTGATAAGTCAACCCCCAAGTGAATGAAAATGACATTAAACCAAATAAAAATGAAAACAAAACAAATAAAAGAAATTGAAACAAACGAATGATATTAACCCAAACAGAAGATACTGAAGTCAAACCAAAATTAAAGAAATTAAAACTAAATAAAAGACATAACACACAAACAAATAATATGAAACCAAATACATATGAAATGAAATGCACTTACATACAAGAAATAAAAAATTAAAAGTTTAAGGGATAAAAAAGCTTATTTCGATGATGGTGGTGATGGTGATGGTGATGGTGATGGTGTAGGAGTTTCAAATTGTTCCTCCGAAAAAAGTTGAGGATCCTTCTCTTTAAGCTACGTTGCTCCTTATTAACTTGCCGCATTTGAGTGTCGAGTTTATCAAGTTAGGATGTCATCCTTTGTTGATTTGCGACTATTCGGTCAAGAATCGATTGATATCAGTCAACCACTGCTAATTCCTTTGGTTCCTCCGCTACTGCTTCCTCCTCTAGTTCTGGAGCTGTGTTGGATATGGAGGATCAGCCTGCGACTACACTGGCGGCCCTCTTCCTCCTTACTGCATTATGTGTCTGAGGATTGCGAAGTTCTATAGATTGGACCTCCACAATCTCAGAGTGTCTCAAATAGACTATGTCAAACATGTCGTGGGGAGTAATATTCAAATTCTACATATTAACATTATAAAATACACCTAAAGCAAAAGCAATATGAGCCATCCTAAATGACATATTCTTTTTATTAATCACACTCACTAGTGATCGAAAAATTCTATAAGGTGTGTTGATTTTAAGCTTTCTATTTGTGCTCCAAAAAAAGAAAAGTTCTTTAGCTGAGCATTTATTGATTTCCATTTTATTAAACACAAACAGGCACATAAATTTATGTAACAGTAAATGCTCAGCACTTTAGATTAGAGAATTTGGTGCATTACGTGAATCAAAATGTTCTTCACGCATGAGAGTGTTCCAAAAAGCATCGGCATCAAAATCTGCATGACCATCTAAAATTTTTGCATTTGAAAAATTAAATAATTCACGCATAAAAAAAATCAAGTTTAAAAATATTTCCACCCAACCTAAACCAAAACAGATCCATTTTAGAGCTGTAACTAACTGTTGTAAAAAATTCTAAACTTACGATGGCATAAATAGGGACATCACACCTAACAAATCTATTCCACCTTATATTTGCCGGTAGTTGTTCAAGTCGGTGCCTAACTCCTATATTCTCTAACACTTTAAAATTCAAATATCTAGGAGTGACTAATGCACTATTCCTAAAGTCATGAAAACGCTCACCTTCTTCTTCTGACTAAATTAGAAATAGGGCCCAATAGGTTGCCACTAAGTTAGGTTTTCCTTTTCCAGAAACTTGAAAACGGAGCTCGTCGATCAGTTGCTTAACTCTTATCATCTTTGGTGGAGCCATTGTTAAAAGAAAATCTGCAAAAAAAAAAGAGAGTGAAATTCATATTTTAGAGAAAAAATAAAATCCCACCCAAATCCTTGTGTTTTAAATGATTGATATATGAAAAGAATGAAGGAATGTAAGATTAATGGAAAGGAATGAAGAAAATATCAAGAATCTAGATAAAAAATGAAGAGTTTTAGAGAATTGGAGGAGAGAAAATCGTGTTCTAGTGAGAGAGGCAGTGAAAATTTGAAAGATGAATGAGAGAAGAAAAAGGGGGAAACTTTAAGTTTCCTCCTGGATAGGATTTCTATGATCGTGGGATTTCTAGAGAGGATTTCCACATCTGTGGGAATCTCCATAATTACCACGAGCATGGGATTCCTTTCCAGAAACTTTCTAGAGAGGTTCCCACGTCCGTAGGAATCACCACAATGTTTTCTTTCTAGAAACTTTTTGGAGAGATTTCCCACATTTGTGGGAATCACCATAATTCCCACGAATGTGGGAATTGTTGATCCTCAGAATTTCAAACCTTCTTCCAAGCTTATATACATTCTCCATGATCCCAAAACCTACAACAAGAAATCATCAACAAGAAATTTGAAAAGAAAACAAATTGAAATCCAAATGCAATCAACACAAACATCAATCAAATCCAATTCAAATATGATCATAACTATATAATTCAAATGAACCGTTAATTCAACAAAAACAAACAGAGGCTAGGTGACTCCTATAGGTTTCCTGCCATGCAGCACTTCTGTTACCATTCCTTCTTACTCATAGTGGTTTAAATGACTAAAATGATAGTGGTGCATAAACTGATCTCAAACTTTGTACATGGGCTACCTTATTCTGGGCTCCACCTTTATTATTGTTTTCCTTTCTTTGCCTTCTTCTACGTGTTCATTTCTTCCTGAATGCATTTTCGAGGTCCTTGATATTTTCCTATGCTCTTTGGAGTTCAAGTTCCTTGATGTCCATCGGGGGTAGAGTGAGATAATAATTCTTCTTTGACACCTTGAATGTTAACTGCCCAAGAACCATCAGGGTTTTCTCGTCTTCACTAATATCTAATATGTAAAAATCCATGGGAATGACAAAATTATCAATGTGTAGCTACACATTTTTGATGATGCCCTTCGGTAAATGCACTATGTTGTCAGCCATTTTGACTATTGTCTTAGTCAGCTCTGGCTCTTCTATTCCTAACTTCTGACTGAATGAGTACGACATCATGTTGATACCTACTCCCAAATCCGTAAATGCACAATCTATCTTAACTCCATTTATTCTACATGGAAAGAAATAGTCTCCTAAGTCTTCTTTCTTCTGTGTTACATACGGACTTTCTCTTGATATGTGATTGATAACCTCTTCTTTCAACGACCCCTTTAACATGAACTTTGTCTGGAGTTGATTTGTTATGTCTGTCAACTCACTTAACTCCCCTTCCTTAGAATTCCGAGCTATTTCACTTGAAAATGGCTTCCACTGAGCAAAAATTTGATGTGGAAGTCCAAAATAAAGTTCCTTAATCGGTTTGCTTACTAGTCTACTCGGAAGGACTCCTAACACTATTTGTTTGTTCTTCTTGCTTGTTTCCATCTTTCTCCCCAAGTTTGTTTTCTGTTTTCTCTATCCGACTAATGGCCATGATTCTTTCCTTCAAATTCACCTCAGTATTGCTTGGTATCTACATTGCAAAGATAAAACGTTAGCTAATTGACTTACCCGAACTTCTAGATTATGGATGGATAATGCATACTTTTTCAAAATTTGATCGAATTTTGATTCCATCCTCTTCTAATTTTCCTCCTAGCTTGTATGCATCCTTTTATGGTTCTCTTCTTGTGCTGCCAAGTTAGACCCCAAAACCTCCATCATCTTATCGATTTTTCTTTCCAAAGCTCCGAATCGTTGGAATCTTGGTAGTCCTTGTGGTTTTTGTTAGCCACTTGCATTATTGTCACTCTAGGAAAAGTTTGCGTAGTTTTTCCTACGCGAATTATATGTATTTGAATATGGGTTATTACCTCGCTATAGCTGGCCTAAATAGCTTACCTGTTCAATCCTTCTGGCTCCTAATAAGAAACATTCCCCTAAGTTGTGGTTGTTCTCCCCACACAGATCACATTATGCTTGCGCTATCTTAACTACTGAGGTGGACACTCCTTGCATGTTGTTTAGCTGCTTCGTCAAAGCCATTATTTGAGCCTGCAAGGTAGTAACTGAGTCAATAGGTATCATACCTTTTTTGTTTCTGTCCTTGTCTACTCCTTTCGCTCTAACATATGCAGCTATTGCTTGCTAACTCCTCCAATAAATCATGAGCTGCTTCCACCATCTTCTTCATTAGTGAACCTCTAGCTGCTGCATCAATTGCCCCCTTGTGCTTGGATTCACTCCATTATGAAATGTTTGAATCAGAAATTCCTTTGGGAGGTTATGATCGGGATAATTTCTTTGATGATCTTTAAATCTCTCTCAAGCTTCATAGAGAGATTCTCTGTCGCCCTGCTAAAAATTTGTTATCTCCTTGATAATGCTTGTCGTCTTCGTTAACGAAAAATATTTGGCAAGGAATGTTTGGGAGAGTTGCTCCCAAGTCGTGATCTAGCCTGGATTCAAAGAATTGTACCATGCTTTAGCCCGATCCTTCAACGTGAATGAAAATAGTCGCAGCTTCATTGCATCTTCAGACATTCCATTGAATTTGAATATGTCACAGATCTCCAAAAAATTGACGATGTGGGCATTCAGATCCTGGTTGGATAGCTTGTAAAACTGCACATTGTTTTGGAGAATGTTGAGTAGCGCCAGCTTTAACTCAAAATTATTTACTTGGACTATCGGTCTCGCCTCAGGACTTTAGCCCAGGCCTCATGAAATCCATTAATGTTCGCTCTTGTACTCCTTTCTCTCCTTCTTCAGCCATATGTTGATTTGAAAAATTTAGTCGTTTTTCCTTTCTTATTTCTCTTTTGTGTTTCTTAATGTTAGGGAATTTGTCTTCAATAATTTCTTTCGTCCATCGTGTGCTCCTTGTGTTCATACACCTACAAATACGCAAAGAAAACTGTGAAAAATTCTTAAATTAAAATAATCTAAATTAGACATGATGCTCAACAATCAATCCCCGACAACGGCGCCAAAACCTTGTTGAAAGTAAAATCTGTCTACTTATTTTACGCTAAAAAATCGCAAGTGAACAGGTCATGACTTGTAGTTAAAAAGAGAAGATATAGATCCCATAGGGATTGATGCCTAGACACCACTTAATTTAGACATAACTTTGCTTAAGAAACTAAATTATGAAATGAATAATCTGAAAAATTAAATTAAAATTAAAAAACTAATGTAAATAATGGACAATACTACAATTGCAGAAAATCTAAATTTAAGAATCTAAATGCTAAAGATTACTTCTTCCATATTTTGTCTCCCTCCTATTTTATTGATTAAATTGTGTCTCACCCTATATTTTATAATTACCCTCTCTCAAGGTTTAACTAATTGTCCTTAAACGCATTAATGGGAATCGATTGAATGATCTCTCAACCTACCCAATGACTCTACTGATTCAACTAGTTATTAAACTATCCTATGGGTGATCAATTGACTAATCGAGATCTCTCTTCTAACTATTCAATTAACATGATGATTGCTAGTCTATAGGTTGCCAACTCTTGTTGTATAATTCTACACTAATTTCATCTCACTCACTCTCTCCATTTATTGCAAGATGACATTAAGAACAACAATCAACAAATACAATTGTATTCAATTCAATAAAATAAAAATTTTGACAAAATAATTCGAAAGTAATCCCTAAAATGAAATCAGCCTAACATGGTCTTCATAACATCATCAACAATCCAATATACCATTTTTACAAAGAATAGGAGAGATCAGAATGACTAAAAATTGAATAGAAACATTCCTTCTCTTCTTTGACAAAATTTGGAATTTTGGTGTTAATGTGCTATTCTACCCAATCTTGATGGTCTTCAATCCTTCCTCAATGCTCCCAACATGTGTTCTTCACTCAAGGATGGTGTTTCTATAGGTGGCTGTCATCTTTATTTAAGATGGAGGCTTAATGATGTTTTTATAGTTCAAAAACCCTTGGTTTAATAAAGCCTCACAGATTGCCTCGTATTATAATTTCCACATCCATGGGAATTTACATGATTCTCACGAGCATGGAAATTACATACAGATGCACTCCTTACTTCTTCTACGATTCCCATGTCCTTGGAAATTTGCATGATTCCCATGAACATAGTAATTTGCACGATTCCCTCATAGATGCACTTTTTTTGTCTTCTCTTCTTTGATCTTTTTTTTAACCTTAAAGTTACTCCCTCTTCTTTCCTACATAAAAATAGTCAATTCTTACTTTCAATTAGCATTAAACACTTAATAACAACAATGGAAATCAAACATAATAAAAACATACAAAATTAATCCTAAACTAAGACAATAAATAACAATTATGCAAGAAATCACATTCCAATTACCTATAAAAACATATCTTAATGCACACCTATCAAGGATATGATTGAATTAGATTATGCTCTCGGGTTAAGATCTTGAGGGATCGTTCTAAGAGATTTACGAGTTTGTCTAAAGAAATCGATATTAATAGAATTTTAGAACGTTTCCATATGCATAACTACAAACCTATTGATACTCCAATAGAGAAGGGCCTATACCCAAGTATGGATCAATGTCCTAAAATAGAGGAAGAAAAACAACAAATGGCTAAAGTTCCATATGCAAGGGTTGTTAGTACTCTAATGTACACCATGGTTTGTACTCGAGACAACATATGCTTTACAATTAGGATGGTTGGTATATATCAAAGTAATCCTCGACTTGCACATTAGGAAGCAATCAAAAGGATACTTAGATATCTAAGAGGAAACACTAACATGGCTTTATGCTATCAAGGTGGGAGCCTCAATTTGGCTAGATATAGTGATGCTGATGGATCTATTGATAGAGATGAGTGAAAGTCCATATTGGGATATGCTTTCATTCTTAGAGCAAGAGCCATTTCTTAGTGTAACAAGAAACAACGGGGCATGTCATTGTCCATAAAAGAGTTTGAATGTGTTGCATGTACCTCAGCGGTGTAAGAGGCAATATGGTTAAGGAGATTTTTTAGGAGCCTTAACATTACCAGGCATCTTTGTGAGGCCACAGTTATCTATTGTGATAACACAGCTGCAATTTCATAAGCAAAGGACCCAAAGTATCGTGGAAAGACAAAGCATATAGATACTCACTACCACTTAATCTGTGATATCATTACATAGGGACTTGTGGTCCTAAACGATGTCTCTATGAGAGATATGATACCTGATCCTTTTACTAAACCCATTGTTAAAGATTCTTTTCAAAAGCACATTAGGGGTTTAGGTTTGTTGAGGATTTGATGTATTTGCACATTTACTTATGCATTAATGAAATATGTTTTTCATTTTAATCTTGTGTGAATTTTCATAATAAATTAACGATTAATTAAAAATGGCACATATCTAAAAATTGTCACCAGGCTTGATGTTGCTCTCTTAAATAAGAACATCACCCTAGGGCTATGATAGCGAGTGGGATGAGATAAAGTATTGTACGCTAAAAAATGATAGGTAATCTCCTTAATTACTATGGCGTGATTAAGTATTTTGTATGCCTCCTTAGCTGAGTGCTAAGATGAGACTTATTTAGTTGAACATGGAAAGTGTATCCATGTAGCTTATATGAATCTGGATTTGAGTCTATGTTAGCTTAAGTCTGTCAGTTTCTAGGGTGACTAGACCATATTTTGTATGGTATTATTTAAAGCATGACAAACCCTTAGTGGGAGCTCCACCTTAGCATGCACTTTATACTACATATGCTTGAGATGACCGAATAAAGGAGTAATGAATATGTCCCTTCTCTATATCTAGTCCACCTCTATACCCTTTAGAACTTTGACCTATTTCATAAAGTTGAGAATTGGTGTTGCTAATTCAGCGTATTATCCAAGGGCCAAGAATGATGCAGTCTACCAGAGTATGACTAGGAAAGTAGCCAAGACTTCAAAAATTGAATTGAGCGTCTAAGAAAAAAACATTTTGATATCACACAAGCTATTTGTAACTCATTACCTGGGCATTTACGAAGACATTTGTTGTCTATAGGCATGAGTTATTTATATGGTAACCATGATTACAAATACATTGTGGGATTTTGCATAACTCTTTGTGAAAAGAGGGATCAGAGATGCAAAATCTAGTGTGATTAGATATGATTTGGAGAATAATGAGATCTTGAGTGATGTTATGTTAGTTGGACGGTGACTTAATGTAACGATCCTGGCCGATACCATTTTTATATGATCACACGCTCCACTTGCTGTATGATAGCAAGAATGAATATTTGAGGTTGAGAAATACAACTTGAGTTGTTATGAACAAACTATTTGTTTTTACAAATAGGCATGTATTATTCTTTCTAAACCACGTGTTGCCAATGGAACGTATGTTGTTCTCAATGTATACAAGTGGGAGATGAAGAAAAATAATATGTCCACATTGGCACAACTAAACCAAATTGGACAAGGAAGCTTGGTCTTACGAGAAAGACAAAGCGAACAAGTAATTGGTTACTTATGGCAGTATCTAACCCTTTTTTCTCTACTTAAGTTGTAAAAAGAGAGTATGAATGAAAAAACTTCTTCCTCCCATACTTACGACTCTCCCAAAAACATTGCCTTCTCCCTCATATTCTTATAATACTCTCCCAAAAACATTGACTTCTCCCTCGTATTCTTATCTCTTAGAGCTACCATCTGATAAGTGTAAATTGCATAGTGTTTTAGGGCATACTTTGATAGGTGTTCAGCTGTTAATTTGATCATTTAGTATGTATTTATATTAGAATTGTGTTAGTTTGTTAATTATTTATGTTTTAGGTGTTTACGGGTTAGTACAAGCTTTTAAGCTTAAATATTATGCTTTTGAGGTATTTTAATATGTTTGCTAGTGCTTCAGGGTCAACATCGAAGGACAAAGGAGTTTAGGAAGACATTCGAGATGAAACAATGGCCCACAATTGTGAAAAAAGGCTCATATATGGGCCACAATTTTGGCCTATGTCAGTCAGACATGCAGTAGCTTATGAACGTCACATTTTGAGGGACTTTTTGGACCTTTCAGACCCCGGAAAGACCTTAGGGTTACCTAAAATATAAAACACTATTTAAAAAATATTAAGAAGAGCACAAAGGAGCTTTTGCATCATCCACACCTTAAACCCTAAAGAGAGAATACCAAAAGCGAGAAAGAAGAAGAAACAAAAGGAAGAAGGAAGAGGAAGACGAGGAAGGCGAAGCTGACTTAAATTACTTCTCATATAGGTTTCCTAAAGTTGCTACCTTTCGTCGTCTATTCTAAGTCATTATTTCCTTTTTATGTATAGAATTGACATGGATGGTATGATGATAAGATTTGGAATATTGATGATGTTCTAAACTCTCCTTATGGATTTTATTTTGATTTAATGATAATTTAATTGAATGTGTTTATTGGATGAATGTTGTGATTTGATTACATTCTTGTATAATTTGGTAATAAATTGAGAGGGGGAAGTGAATGAAAAATGATTAAGTCAGAATAATGAGAGTTAGGAGATTTAGTAGAAACTATGTCAAATCATATTGGTAATTGTTTGGAGACAAATCCGGTGTGATGTTTTGATAGTTTATTAGAGTGCTTCATATCTAATTAGAGTTTTGAATAATTTGTGTATTAAGAGATTACAAATTCCATATATGATTAGGGTTTAAAATTTAGGGTTTAATATTTATAAATCGAGAGAGAGTAATCAACCCTAGGATAGTCTAGAACTAACACTTTATTGACATATATTTAGATAGGTTAGCATTAATGATAAGTAAAATCCCCTTTCTTATAAATTGGTAAGTTCCTTAGGTTGATTTCTATTGTGGTTGCATAGTGCTCACTTGTTAATACTTTTGTGTTTAATTTCTAATTTGATTGGTTAAACTCAATTATTGTAACTAATTTCCATTGCATATTTTATTTTCAGTTTTTTAGTTTTCTAGCCTTAGATTTTAGGATTAGATTAGTCTCCTTTAGATTTTAAGATTAGATTAGTCACCTTTCTTGTAAGATTGGCACCTTTAATACTATGCTATCAATCATGTGCTTGCGGTTTATTAAGGATTTATAAGATTAAAATCTCCTTAAGTTTTTGGTGCCATTATTGGGGAGGTGTAGAATTAGTTTAATTTTTATAGTCTAAGGTGTTTCACTATCTTTTATGATTGTGGTAATCAATCACAAGAAGGAAAAAAATAGTGTAGGAAGTTTGGGCGAAAAGTAAAAAATACATTAACTAGGACATCATAAGAGAATGATGAAGAATCCAGAAAATTAGATATCAAGAAGAGATAAAAAGAATGATCATGGAGGATATATATTATAGAGAACAAAAGACTCTTACGGATTTCAATGAGACCCAATTTAGTTAGGGAAATCATCATCCACATATGACAAGTACACTTACCACTGAGATTTCTATTGGTCTAACAATGTAAGTACTCATATGGGACATCAAGACCTATTAGGATTTTAACAATATGAGTCTAGTTCATGAGATTCCAAATTGGACAAAATCATGGTTAAGCTAATAGAAATGGAAGAGACCCAGAAGAGATTGGATGACAAATTTGATCAAGTAATGAAAAATCATGCCTCTTCTATTCACAACTTAAAGATTCAAGTGAGACAGCTTTCCCATGAATTTTGTAAAAGAAGTGTTGAAAACTCTCTAAGCAATATGAAATTACATCAACAAGACCAATATAAGGCTATCATACTTAGAAATAGGGAAGAGAAAGAAAACTAGTGGAAAATTAAGCTGAACCCTATCTTGTAGAAGATCATGAGATGAAGAAAGAGGATGAAGAAAAAAATGATAACCCTCCTTGTTATTACCTAGATCTTGGTATACCATGCTTGAACATCTAAAAAACTTGGGTAGATGTCCATGAAGAGAACCTCATCATTTGGATTAGTGATGACCAAGTGATATTCAACATGAATGATGTATTAAATAATCCGGAGGAGGGAGACTCATTAAAAAAAATTGATGTGCTCAAATCTTTAAAGGAACGAAAGGATGAATAACAGTTTAAAAAAAACACCAAATTTGAAGAAGCTATGGAAGTCTCTGTTCAAGAAGCTGAAGAATAATGATGAAGACCTAAGAAGAGAACAACTCACCTTCTCTTACCGAGTAAACTGCTGGATTCAATGGAAGATTCAGGGAGTTTTGTTATTCCCCATTTTGTTAACAGTTCGCTCAAAAAAAGGACATTATTGAGTTGAATTAGTTTTCATAATTTTATCAATATTGTCCTTCTAATCAATTTGAAATTTTTAGCATACTTATAGCCTACAAAAATGATGTTGAATGAAAAAAGTATAAGCAAGTCACTAAAAATTGATCTCGGGTGAGTTTCTAATGACCATAAATTAGCAAGTTCAATAGTTAGATTTAAATTGTTGTGTTTGGTTATATTTTTTTGATTTTTAAATAAAAATTTAATGATTTGAAATGATATGGGATTACTAATCCTCTTACTCTCTTTAAGCAATTCCAAGATAAGACAACAATCTCGAGCGTGAAGCAGATTTGATCTCAACACCTCACCATCATCACCTACATCATCATAAGGTTTAATTTCTACACCTTTTCTTTTAAATTTAATTAGTTTTTATTTTTTGTTTTATTTTATATTATTTCCTTCCATAAGTATTTGTTTGTCTTCTTATCCCATTGACGACAATGTGTTTTTCAAGTGTGGTGAGGGTTGTGTGTTTTTCTTTGAGTGTGAATTTTGGATATTGTTATGTTAGTATGTTTAGGTTGAATATTATGAATTGTGTAAATGTATCGATGGCTTAGATGGAACAAAATCAATTTAATTTTAAATATAATCTATTAGGTTATGAAGAGTCATTAGCTCGCGAAATTAGTGATTTAGGTTCTTTGGCTAAAATATACAAGTTAAATAAGATTCAATGTTAGTTTATCACCATATAAATTGTCACATTCATTCATATTTTAGGTATTTCGACTAATTAGCTTTTCTAGTATTTTTTTCATGAAAACGAGTAGCTAAAGCAATAAGGTAGGCATTAAAAAAATAAAAATGTTTGTAAATTTTAAATAAAAAACTATTCCGCTAGCCTTCGAGTTATGAATAGAGTTAGTAGCTAGTTGAGAACGTGATGTAGTAGAGTAACCAGAACAATACGCAACATAAATGTGTGCCTTCACGTCAAAATTCTATAATGACATTCCAACCAAGTAACTTATGAAAAACATGATTTAGTTGAGTAACTGAATCGACATTCATCACCAATATTTTCCTTTGTGTAAAAAGACTAGGTCCATGTTTACAAAAAGTAAAAAAAAAGAATGTTTTCTAATAAAAACCTACCGAACTTGTAAGTAGCTTAACTTTTCATGAAAATGTACTTAGGTTTAGTTATAAAGTTTGATTGACCAAATAATTATTAATGTGTGTGTACAATTCAAACGGGTGAATAAACTTGACATTTAAGTTTTGATTAATATATATATTTAGTCCAGAGTTCCTAGATGCAAATTTAGCATATTAATAATTTGGGACAACTTGAATGATTGTTTTTAGAATTAAATTTGTTTCATGAAGTTGAAGTCATTGCCTCATTATTGCAGCGTGTGCTTTGTGTTTTTTGTGTTGTTTGTTGTTTTGTTTGCTTGAGGACAAGCAAACTTTTAAATGTGGGGATGTTGATATGTGTAAATTGCATCATGTTTTAGGACATAGTTTGATAGATGTTTAGTCATTAGTTTAATCATTTAGTATGTGTTTAGGTTAGAATTGTTTTAGTTTGTTAATTATTTGTGTTTTAAGTGTTTAATGAGTTAGTACAAGCTTTTGAGCTTAAATATTATGTTTTTTAGGTACTTTGATGTGTTTGCTAGTGTTTCAGGGTCAATATTGAAGAACAGATGAGTTTCAGAAGACATTAGGGCTGAACAACCGCCCACGATCATGACAGAAGGCTCAGATGTGGGTTGCAGTCATGGACTGCGTCAGATAGACGTGTAGTCGCTAACGAACTTCAAAATTTTATGGATTTTTTGAACCTTTTGGACCCCGAAAAGACCTTAGGTTTACCCAATACATAAAAGACTATTTAAAGGACATTAAGAAAAGGAGCTTTTGCATTAGCCGCATTTTAAACCTTAAAGAAAAAAATACTGAGAGAGAGAAAGAAGAAGAAGGAAAAGAAAGAAGAAGCTGACTCAACTTACTTCCTAGATCAGAAGGTTTCCCAACGTCGCTACCTTGCGATGTCTATTCTAAGTCATTATTTACTTTTCATTTTATTTATGTATAAAATTGAGATGGATAGGATAATGATAGGATATGGAATATTGATGATGAACTAAACTCTCCTTCAGTATTTTATTTTGATTTAATGATAATTAGTTAATTGTGTTTATTGTCATGATTTGATTGCATTCTTGCATAATTTGGTAATAAACTGAGCGGATGAATTGAGAGATTGCAAATTCCATAATCCAATTATTTCACTTTTACATTTCTGATATACGTTTGCATGTGCCCTTGGTTTTAACCAAAAAAAATTATACTTTCTTATTGTATTCATAATGTTATTTAACTTATTGATTATCTTTTTGACTATTACATATTTTGTGAATCCAAGAAGGATACTATATTATGGTAAAATTTTTTAATCATGAGATTAAAGTTCGGCCAAGTTGTAAAGAAAAATAAGGGGACAATAAATTTATGGATTCTTCAAGAACTATAAACATACAAGTCAATATAACATGAAATAATGAATCTATTTTAATTATTTTGAGCCAAAAATAGAAAAAAAATATAAAGATTTAACCAACGATGTAAGGATCGTTCATATTAAGAAGTAAAGTTAAGTGACTGTACCCATTACGAGTCACTAAAAACCACTCAGTGAAGGTGGAGTTTTAGTGAGTGAGATTATCAGTGGCTATCTAATTAATACTGACATCTAGAGGACCAAACTTGCATTTCAAATATAAGTACAAGATCCTTTTCATTTTAAACTGAGTCTCTAAGTCATCCATTTGATAAATGAATTCTCTTTCGCTTTAAAACTCCCAAAGCTTATTTCTAGATTGTATTTTGTGCATTTAAATAATTAAATATAGGATAAAAATGAGGTCTTGTAAAATATATCCTAATTTTGTTTCTTTAAAAGAAAATTTTTTATTTCAAAAAAAGTGTCTCTTTTCCAGTGTAACGAACCCTTAACCTTAAAGCTAGTTTTGGGGATTTTGGAATCCAATATTATCATTAGTGAATCTTGACTTATCAAGACATTTAATTCAATGTAGTATATATGTGATGCGATATACATATTAATATGTTATGCATTTTAATCAAATTCTTTTCTTAATATTATCTGGTTAATATAAATGTGGTTGTTTCTTCTCTCTGACTAACTTCTCTTCTCCTTCATCTTCAATGTTCCCTGAATTAACCCTCTCAAGTACCCTGGTTAGAGGGTTACGATTATATTAGGAAACCACTAGCGATATGATAGAGCAGACCTCTATGAGAGCTCCAAGATATAAAAAGAAGACTATAGCTAAGACCCTAATTATGTTAGCAGAGACATAAGTCCTTTCTTTTAAATGAGTGCCAACTCTCAAGGCCTATCTCTTAGGGATCTAAACTAACTAATCCTCTCCGTATAACTTATAGCTCAAATAGGATCATAGGTACAATACTTACCGATTCACAGAATCCTTATACAAAGGTAGGTGTAGAGCATACTTGTGTCTCTATATGACAGAAGTGAATTTATCGAAGACTTGAGCTTTAAGAGCAGAGAGAAAGATTTTAGAGAGAAGTCATAGGAAACAAACAACTTTTATTGATAAAACTAGCTTGAATTTAAACTTATGGAAACTTGGTTACAATAGAGGAGGTCCTTTGCTTGTATAGGCAAAGGAGATTACAAAAGATAAAAATCTCTAGGTAAGATCAAAGTCACTTCACACCTTAAATGGACAAGAACTACATCACATAAGCTATTCTAGATAAGAACAATGTCACATCATATAGTAAATGGATAAGAATGATGTCTCATCACAAACACCTAAACACAAATAAAAATAATTAAGTAGAGGGACCATAATAATAATAGGAATCCTAGTCATCATCTTCATCTAATAGGTTCCTACCATGACTCCAGATTCAACAGGCAATCCCCTCCACTTGTGCTGTCCGTACCATCACTTGTTGTTCTCAGTCTCTTAGTGGCACTTGCTTCCTCTATGTGTCACTTTTTCAAAAATTTATTTAGATCCTCTTCATTAATGATAGGAATATCATCATCTGGATCTTGGACATCTTGGAACAAGGAGGGTTGAGTTTGAGATGGTGGTCCTGTAATGTCAAACCTCAAGTTTATTGAGCTTTCTAGAATGTCAAAGTCTAGCATTTGAAGTTATTTAGGAAACAATTTTCCTGGGTAAGGTCCAATAGCAGTAGAGATAATTGTCATGCCATTTAGGAAAATGGTTTAGATCTTTAAGAAAACACTTAAGACTTTTAAAGACATTTTCCTTATAAAAGGTCGTTGTATCAAAGTATGCTAAAAATATGACTAATTCTTAAAGTAAGTAGATCCATCATGTGTTGTGCTCAATGGTCGATGAAGAATAAAGAAGCATTGGGTGGATTGCTTCTTTAATGGAGTCTCCCATAACTTGAGATCCTTAATAACCTGTGAAAATCATGTCCTCCATCTTATCAGTGGTTGGTACTACTCAAGGAAAATCTAAAAGAAGGAACTTTTATTTTCTATATTATATAAATAATGATTTAATCATAACGGAGGAAAAGTGATAACATATATATAGAGAGTAGATATTGACCATAAGTACTACAATGCATTCTCTGAAAGCGGGCCATTGATAAAAAAAACAATGAGATATGGTTCCTGAATGTTAAATAAAGAAGGAAAACAATGTAATTTTGCTTGGTTGAGAAAGAAGTGGAGGTAACAGAAAGGGCTTATCCAAGCAAGAGAAGTTATCTCATCAATGGTAGTGGGTGAGCTAGCAATGAGAGGAAAGAATTTTTTTTATTTTTATAGTGCTGGTAGGTCATCCATTAAAAGAATAAGAGGAATATTTTTGGAAAGAGTGATGAGGTTGATATGCTTTTAAGGCCGAGAGAGGAAATCATTTAGGATATTTTGGCGGCCTTTGATATGCTGAACTGTGAGTTTATAGTGAGAGAATCAATAATTCTAACAAAGCAGTTGGCTCTCTGACATAAGTTTTTTGTTTGAATCTAGTATCTTTAGAAAGCATGTATTATCCATTTCTACTATAAAGAGATAAGGGTTAATGAAAATTGAACTTTTCTATATCTTTTTTGATTGCTAGAATCTCTTTGTAGATTGCATGATAATGCCCTTCTAAGGGTTTAAATTATTTGCTAGCATTTTCATATTAAAACCTTGTCCTTCTATCTCCTAGGATAAGATTTCTCCCTATAAATCTTCACTAGCATGAATCTGTAAGATTAATTTTTCTTTGTTAGGAATATTTAGTGGAGGTAGATGCTAACTAATCTTCTTTAATTGCTTGAATACCTTTGTTTGGTCAGGACCTCATAGTGGTGGCTTTTTCTTTAATAACTTTGATAATTAGCTGATATGTTCTAACAAATGAGGGATAAAACCTCTAAAATAATTCACGATTTTTGGAAAATGTTGTATCTATTTAATAGTAAGGTTTGTATCAGGAAGTTTAATAGTCCACCAGTTATATTTGGGCTGGGATGCTAGAAACTATCATGAAACTTCATGCCAAAAAATTCCATATGATCTGAACCAATTTGGCTTTGCAAGCTAAGAGAATGATCCCATACTTCTTTTTAAGTTCCAAAAATTTTTGTAATAGGGCTTGATGTTCTTTTTGAATTTATGAATAAAGTAGAATATCATCAATGTAAATTAAATCACTTGATAAGATACTATCATAAGTCCTTATTATGGCTTTTTGAGACAATGGTGGGGCAAATTTTAGGCCAGATGGCATAACTGTCCATTGCTACTGGGCATTAAGAATGTAGAATGTTCTTTTATGTTAATCCTTTGGGTTAATACCCAACTGTCAAATTCCAGCTTTAAAATCAAACTTTGAGAATATTTTGACCTATTTCAAAAATAACAACTACGTATTTATCATGGGCAAAGGAAATTTGTCATCTTAAAGAAAATGATTTAGAGGCTTGTAATTAATAACTAACGTCTTTTTCCCACTATTCTTTTCTGCTATTTTTTCCACATAAAAAGCTTGACATACCCAATCTAATTTGATCGACTCAATCAATCCTTGTTTTAAAAGTATAGCACATTCTTCTTATACCATTTTTAAGTCATCTAGATTCTTTCTTAGATGAATGGCCTTTATTGGATTAATGTCCTCCTTCTTTTTAAATGATAATTGGACATAAAAGTCAAAGTTTTGCATAATGGATATGGATGATTGAATTGTTCATGGCTTTTCTTACAATATCGTAAATTTTGGTCTATGATATCGTCATATCTGGTAGAAATACCTTGTAGCTTAAAGATGTTACGAACTTTAATGTACTCATGAAAATCTTATTTGTAGCCAATCTCTTTCGTTAAGATTTGTAACTTTTCTACTTGAAAATAATCATCCATCCCAATAAGCATGTTAGGATGAGGAAGATTACTTATTGATATTTTTTCCATATGATATAACTTGGGAATAAATTTATCCTAATCCTTCTTTTTGTGATAAGTTCTATCTTGAAGGATTTTTCATCAGTAGTAGCAAAGTATTCTTCATAAGGTTGTCATTCTTTCGTATGAATAACATATGGTTTCATTAAACTTATGTAAGAGCCTATATCCATGTAAACAACAACTAGGATTGGTTTATGATAAGCAACTAGAGCTTGATATATGGACGTGTTACTACCAGCTTCCTAGGCTCTAGCTTGAAATAAGACTATTTCATCTTGTACATTGGTTCATCATCTTCTTCATTAAGAGAAGAGGTTTCACCATCAGTAGATTCATGGTCAGGTAATATGAATAATGTGTTTTCTTCTTCACTAGAATGTTCTTCAAAAAGAGATTTTATATCATTGTCATCTCTCATAAGGATCATAGCCTTAATGAACAGCAAGATTTTCATATTTTTAAAATTTTTTAGGCATTTTTTGGCATAATGAGATTTCATATATGTCTTAATGAAGAGAATTGATAGTTTTTTGTAATTCAGACTATAACTCAATATAAAGGGAAGCAATGAATGTGAACCAAAGATTGAAATAATTGAAGCCACTGAGCATATAATACTTTGCAGATATTCTTCGAAAATGCTTTTGCGAATGTTTTTTATTCATAGAGCATCAATTTTTTACAAAGTAATCATGCCTGCTTTATAAATCAATAAGTTGGAAATCTCTCATGAACTTTTTATAAATCATTCCTATCAAGGAACTAGCTTCTAAAAATTGTAAAGCTTGCATGAGACTGTATTCACCAAGGCTTTGGAACCATTCTTTTAAAGTTCCCATCATTCTGGAAACAAATTCTCTCATGATTTCTTTAAGAGACATATTATGCCTTTTTGTTAGACCCCTTTATCGAAGTCCAACTCGCATGAAACATATTCTAAGACGTGAGTATTCTCCGAAAGAGAATAACTTATCCATTAACATGTTTATCCTCTCTTCTTTAATACTACCACTGTCGCGTGCTGATTACACGTATTCATTACCCATAATTACCCTCAACAGTTCTCCTTCTTATTTCATCACCGCTCTTCAACCATCATTTATCCATTTCAACTGAAATGACTTCAAAGGACAACATTGGCGAGTCCATACCTTACATATACGTGATTCGTGGTTACTAGCATAACTTTTGTTATAGACATCCAAATCAGGGTTTCTTTGGCTAGTTTGAAAAAGAATTGGAAGAACTACAGCTTTCATGAAGATATAGAAAACCAATTATATCGTCTAGTGGGTCAAAAATAGGACAAAAGATAGACATAAATAGTAACCCAGACGATAACGTGAACAGTACCATAGATGAAGTCTGTAAACAGTACCATAGATGATACGGTTTAAAAGAGCATCCCAAAATCTACAACATCCATGAAGTCACCCAAGTCTGACTCTATTTTCAAATGGTCTATTATTTTTATTGTCTCACTGCTTGCGTCTCATTTTCAGCTTCCTTTCGTCTCATTTCTATCGTCAGATTTCTTTCCATTTCGAAGTCTGTGAATAGTAACACAGACGATAATCTGTGAACAGTAACATAGACGATATCTTACAAACTTCATAACTTTCTCTAGCGTAATCGGTTCGGAGTATTCTTTATATAGTTGGAAAGATGATTTCAATCTCCATAACTTTCATGAAGACCTCGAAGGTCAGTTCTAACTCTTGAGGGTTTAACATTGGGATAGAGGATACAAGGTAAATAGGAACACAAAAGATGCACTTCACTTTAGTACTTCTTAACTCCTTCTTATAATCCTTAGTCCTTAATCTATCCTCTGTATTCTATCCTTTATGGTTGACTTTTATCTTCTAGGTTGACCCTCTATCGACGGAGAATCTATCGTTTGAAGTCTGTGAACAGTGACACAGAGGATACGAGTCTCTATGTTTGGCTTCGTCTACGAACAGTAACACAGACGACACATGTCCTTTGTGAACAATAACACGGACGATATGTGTCCTCTGTGTCCTCTGTGTTACTATTCGCAGAGGACACGTATCGTCTGTGAACAATAACACAGATGATACGTGTCCTCCGTGAATAGTAACATAAATGATACGTGTCTTCTATGTTCTAATTCGTCTTTGAACAGTAACACAGACGAATCCCTCAACCAACATAACCTCTTAACGCCTTTGTCTTATCCTTGGTCTATAATCTATCCTCTATGTTATTACGTCCTTACAAATGATCCTTTTACTCTTGATTTATCCTTTCGTCTGTGTTTTGACGTTAACACAGACGATACTTCTCCTTCATATTTTCCCTTTCGTCTGTGTTCTGACGTCAGCACAGACATCACTCTTCCTCTATATTTTCCCTTTCGTCTGTGTTCTGACGTCAGCATAGATGATTCCTTTCATCTGTGTTTTTCACATGCAACCTTTTCCACTCTTACGTGCTATTCTAAGACTAACAACCTTTGGCACACTTGTTAGACAAACCATGCACATACACATATCATTTTCCAAATATTTCAAATAAAAAAATCATACCACCAAATTTAATTTCATTACATTCGTTTGGAAAATAATGTCAGAGTTATTACAAACCATATTACACATCACTTTAATACAA
>JANZXR010000002.1:15600232-15616225 GCA_027575705.1 Erythroxylum echinodendron | reverse complement strand
TATAAAAGTAATACCTCATAATATATTAATAACAAGTCATAATGTTAATACATGAATCACAAATATCCATTGGCCTAAGGCACACTACTAACACTTATTATAATCTTGGCTATAATATTTTATGACCTGATATTCTAAATTAATTAACATTTGTTCATACATACTTTATTTCATTGTGGAATATTGATTTGAATTAGTATGCAAAAGGAGCAGAGTTAGAATAAAATTGTTTTTATAAGTCATATTTTTATTAATCGTTGAGATAGTCAAATTGAATGAAACTGCATACTTATTACACATATTAACCCATCTTTTTTATGAGTTTTTGATCCTAAGAGCAAATTTTGAAAAATTTTAAGCTCTTTTTATTCCTTTCATGTGTCTTATTATACATAGTTGAATGATTATAGAACTTGCTTTTATTATGCACATTGAGATCATATTTGTTAAATTAGAAGCATTGAAGTGATAAATACATTGAGATTCAACAATTTGTTTTAGCCTATTTTTTGATAATTACCCTACCATAAAGAATCCTTTAGGAATAACGAAGTTGAGCCTTAGCCTTTTTCATTAATTTAAAGCCACATATTAGCCTTTATCCTATTTTTCTTTGAAGCATTTTTATTATTTTGAACCTTTGCAGCCTCTTTTTCCTTTGAAAGGAATTGGATCTTGCTTTTAGGTCGAGAAATCAGTCAGATAGACTATCTGCTTTCTAGTATACATTGTTTAGTTGTTTGAAACTTGAAAATGTTTAAAAGTCGATTATTTTTTTAATTGTGGTACTAAGTGCTTAAAAAATTGTTTTGATGCTAAAAAGAAAACGAGTATAGAAAAAGAAAAGAAGAAAAGTATATGGTAGCAATGGAGTTGCAATAAAAGGACTTAAGACTAGGGTTTATGTTCTCCTTTCTAAAATTCACTTTTTTTACAAATTTTTAAATTTTTTGTTCTTCATAATTTTTTAAAATTTTGTGTGTGTGTGTGTGTGTGTGTGTGTTGAGTATAGAAAATTTCTTTGCGTTGCATTTTACCTTTTTAAATATTTTTCTAATAAATTTGATTATGCAAATTTTTCATTATTTTTATTCAAATTGATAATCTTAGAGCTTCCATAAGGATATCATTTCACATTGTAAAATAATAAATTTATGAACTTTCAGTTTCAAGATCTATGCTCTTTTTCAAGGAATAAATTACGATAACAATCAATTTATCAGACTTTAAAAGAAAGGTGTTAGTTGTAACATTACTATTTGTAGTTATAACATCATTGTTTAGGATTATTTATATTAGACCTAATTCATTATCTTATTATCATTTTTAATGGTTCTACAAAAATAGGGGAGAAGGGTTAACAATGAGTTGGATTCTCCTCAAAGGTTTAAACTTAACTCCATTATTTTAATTTGAGATCGATTAGCTCTAAACACTTGAGTCTGACCCTAAGTCCGGACCAAGTTAAACTTGATTTAATTTGTTGACTTTTAATCATGCTAACTTGAGTTCAACTAGTTTGCTATAATTAATAGGCCCAAAAAAATCAAATATGAACCTAATCAGACCTAAATACCTAGGTCCAATTGAATCATACTTAATAAGTTTTAATTAGATTAAGCCTGACTAATTTTCTATCAATAAAGAGAACATCAAATTTTCATTAGTTACTGTTTAATACCATCAACTTTAAATAATTTGCTATAGTAATGTAATAATATGACATGGAGAGATTGATAAATACAAAACATGCATATATTTTTGCTACTATTTTGCTATATTTTTATTCCTAAATTAACTTAGTTTAATTATTTTATACTACGTTTTTAGATAATTTTGGAATAATTGTTTGAGTGATGATGTAACCAAGAATTTAAGGAGTTTACAATTGAAAATATAAAGAAAATATTGTTTTTGACTAACCATGACCTTATAAATGATCATTTGATAGCTAGTGTTCCTCTTGAACAACATGTAGATGAAGATAAGGATATATGGACCAAAAGGAGGCTATGTGCTAGAGAGAAAAACGTTTTTTAGAGATATATGATCATATCTCATCCCATATGCATCTAAAGACAAGTTATTGAAAGATACATGACCTAATACACTAAGACACGAGTATGTCAGAATCTTTCTACCTCTTAGAAAACTACAAAGCGATATATAACCTAATACACTAGATTGTTGGAATATGTGTCCATATTTTTAAAAGAAATAAAAAGATATATGACTTAAAACACATTCATATCCTAAACTATGTCTACTATTAAAATTCTAAATAATTGGACGTGAAAACTTTAGTTAGAGAGACTTTTAACATTTTTTGCTTTTTTATTTTTATGGAGTTACTAAGAGAAGAAAAATACCTTAGAAAGACACTAACAAGTTGCTTTTAAGAGATAAAAAGTTTGGAATTCATGCAAATTAAGCACATCACATTAAAAAAACTATGACTAAATACAAACATTTTATTTTTAAAATTTTTTCTTTTATAATAATTTTTGGGTTGGACATTATGATTGGCTAAATTTTCAGATGTCTAGATAAAAGAATCCTAGTTATTTTCTTTGTATAAATTGATTTAATTTTATTTACAATGAGTTTTATGTCTGAAAATATCTTTGAGTGCTCTTAAAGTTTAAACAATTAAAGTTAATGATTGGATCATAATTTAATTTTCATTTTAGGGAATCTGCATATGAGTGGACTATAACTTAAATATTAGCAGTTGTATAGAATACTAGAAATAAGCTCGTATAAATTTTCTAGTGTTAGTTTCAAACCTTTTGGTAAATTTTACAAATCTTAATATATTCTTGAGAGTTTCAATCATATAGAAATATCAGTTATTCATTTTGAAAATAAATAGTTATAACTTTAGAAAAAAGAAAAAAATTCATAATTTAAGAAATTTTGTTAATCTTAATTATGTAACTTCTCTACTAAATTGAATTATCAATATAAAGATAATATTAGGAGAAATCTTATTAAGTTGTTTATTCAATTTTTTCTTTTAATTAATTAATTTGATCTATTTAATTGTTGTGTCCAACCTTATTTTTGAGATTCTTGGTGATCGTAGATGCCTTTATGGTTCGTGGAAATGACGAACAAGTGAATACAAGATGGATGAAGCTCTTCTAAGGAGATACATGATCATATAGAATGCTATACGCCTATGTTTTAACTTACACAATTGTGTGGATCAATCGTGTAAGTCTTTTAAAACATGTGAAAGAATGTGTAAAAAGTGAAGACATACATGATCATGTGCATGCCTGTATGAAGATACACGACCATATATGGAACCTTGTAACTCTCTGTGACCATGGACAACTGCGAGTAAGGTGGTGCTAAAGAAACATAGTCATATACACATGTAAGTGACCATGTATAGTGTAGAAATTTTTTTTTGTGATATAAAAGAGAAAAATATGCTAGTTTTAGTAGATAGTGCGACCATAAAGTCCAAAAGTGAGGAAAAATAAAGAGGGAAAATAGTGTTATATTCTTATCTTTTTATTATTTTTGTGATTAATTGGAGTATTTTTTTATTATAACATCAACTTTGATTTCAATCCTGGAACTTTGCGAGACAACTTGTCATTGTGGGGTGAGAGATAAACTTTTATAAATCCTTATTGAGTTTAGTGAATTTACTTTTCAGTTTGGCCTATGGTTTTTCCCTCTATGCTGTATAGTTTTTCACGTAAATCTTATTGTTTGTTTCATCTTTAAGATTCTTATTTTGATATTATTTTTCTTATTCGATTTGAAGAGTGCTTCTTTTCATTAATATTTGGTTAAACTTTTAGAGATTTGTGTTATTGTCTCCCAATAAGTAGTATTGGAGCCATCATAATGGACAGTAACTTTATGGTCAATTTGACATCATCAAATTACTTGATTTGGAGGTCCATGATAGAGGACCTTTTAGATTGCAAGGATTTATTTAATCATACTGATGTAGATAAAAGTGTGAAGGATGATGTTCTTTTGAAACCTAAAAAGATGTCAAATAGAGAATGAGAAATGTTAAAGTGGAAAAATCTAGGCATTATAAGACAATGAATTAATATTAACATATTCAACCATGTCTCAATAAACAGATCTTTTTAAGGTATGGAGGAAGCTAGAAGGTTTCTATGAAAGGAAGACTACCCATAATAAGACTTCTCTGATTAAGATGCTTATGAGCTTGAAGTTGAAAGCTGAGAAATCAATGTCAGAGCATCTAAGTGATTTTTAGGAAATAATTAACAATCTTATTACAATGAAAATCATTTTTCATGATAAGCTTTTAAGTCTTGTTCTTATTGAGTTTATTACAAGATAAGTGGGAGATAATGATGGTGATGATTAGTAACTCAGCTTTTAAAGGTATTCTCTCTTTGCATGTAATCAAAAAGTTATCTTTAATGAAGAAATCAGAAGAAAGGAGATTGGAGTTGACAATATGCAGGATTTCATAATAGAAAGTTAGCGAAGGAACAAGAGGAGGGGTCCCAAAGTTCATAATGATTTTAAGAACCATTCAAAGTCTATAGATTACAAAGACATGAAGATATTCCACTGATACGGTAATCTAAGACACATTACGAGGTTCTGCTATAAATGGAAGAGGGATCAGAAGAAACAAGACCATCAGAATGATTGTGACAATAAAAATACAGCAGCAATAACTTTACACACTAATGATGGGTGTTTTTAATTTGTGTAACTATTGAATGCTTCCAGGTCAGTAATTTTAGTTCATAATGGCCAATTAACTTGGGAGCATCTCATCATTAGATTCTAAAGGAGGAGCACTTCTCAAACTTTTAAGAGTGAAAATTTTAGAAGCACAAATGGGAAACCAAAATTCTACCAAGATAGTCGGTATAGGTGATATCTGAATTCAGACAAATGTCAGATGCTTACTGACTTTGAGAGAAGTACGACACATCCCTAATTTAAAAATAAATCTATTATTAGCTAATGCGTTAGATTAAAAAGGATTTCAACCCACTTTCGTCGATATGAAGTGAAAATTGTCCAAAGATAAATTGATGGTTACCTGAGGGGAGTTATGTTACTCACTATACAAGATACACTTAAAGGTGTGTGGTAGTGAAGAAGTATACATGGTCGAAAAGGAAACTTCACCAAATCTATGGCAATGAAGATTAGGACACATGAGTGAGAAGGAATTAAATTTTCTAGCTAGTAAATCCCTTATCCCAATTCAAAACTTAATACCGCTTAATCTTAGCGATCATTGCTTAGCTTGAAAGGAGCATAAAATCTCTTTTAAGAGAGATCTACAAGGAAGCTGGAGAGATATTGTAGTAATGTGGCACTATTGAAAAGGAGTCACTCAAAGGTAATAAATATTTTGTTACATATATTAATGATGCTTTGAGGAAGACTTAGGCGTACATGTTGAAATTTAAAAGTAAAGTATTTTAAACTTTCTAGAAGTTGCATGTTATAGTACAAAAGAAAGCTGAGAGGAAGTTAAAGTGCCTGTGAATAGACAATTTAAGGGAGTATATTTTTAAGATGTTTGAATAATATTGTACATTCTATGGCATCAGACTTGAGAAAACTTAAGGACTCTATAGCATAATGGGTTTGCTAAGAGGATGAACAAAACCATTATAGAGAAGGTTTGTTGTATGCTCAGAATGTCTATGTTGCTAAAGAAATTTTAAGGTGAAATAGTCCAAGCTGCAATCTAATTAATGGATTGAGTTCGCTTAATTCTATTGGATTTTAAGATTCCCAAGAGAGCGTAGATTGGTAAAGGTCTCACATATCATCATATAAGAGTTTTTGGCTACAAGGTAGCTAGATTCTTACCTAAAGATTAGAGAAAGAGACTTGGATCAAAGTCTATACCTTGCATCTTTGTTGGACATAATGGTGCTCAGGTTGAATTCAAACTCTATGACTTAGAGAAGCAAAAAGTGGTTAGGAGCAGAGATATGGTTTTCCAAGAGCATGAGAGAGGTCTTGATCCTTTAAGAGGAGATAAGTCATCACACTACAACTCATCATATGTTATTGTTAGTTCTTCATTAATTCCTTCGACTATTGAGCAATCTGCAATTGAAAAAGATGAAGTGCATGACCAAACACACATTGGCGGTGATAAAATATAATCTGATAATGATGACCTATATGAAACACATCAAGACAATGTTGAAAATGAATTTATTAAGGATAATGATGCAACATCCCGTTTCCATACTAAAGGTTAGGATAAAGGA
Source organism: Erythroxylum echinodendron (assembly GCA_027575705.1). Classification (NCBI taxonomy): domain Eukaryota; kingdom Viridiplantae; phylum Streptophyta; class Magnoliopsida; order Malpighiales; family Erythroxylaceae; genus Erythroxylum; species Erythroxylum echinodendron. Next base: position 15,609,971 of record JANZXR010000002.1, on the reverse strand, counting down.
TCTTAAACCAAGATACATGATAAATAGCAGAGACAATATGTGAGATGCAATGCATCTACATGCATATCACTAGTATAAGTATACACACACGTGATTATTGATATTTTCATACGTTACAATGGTTGTTCATGCACTCATTTGACATATTCTGAGATATAAATGATTTTTATGTGATTAAGATGTAAATAGTGAATGAAATGTCTTGAAAATTGTTTTGGTACGTATTAATATTGATTTAGAATTTTTGGTGAAATATGGTAAAATTGTGGTAATTATGAGTATTTTTGGACTAGGAAAAATGTCAAATGACAAGACAAGTGTCAAATGGTAGTAGAAATTATTCAAAAGTGGCATTAGCATTTAATGACAAGTGGCATTGAAAATTGGGAATGATGATGATTATGTGCTGTTTGGGAGTTGGGGTTACGTGATCTTCAACTTTGGAGCCAAAACAAGTAATATGCCATTTTTCTTCTTGGTTTGTTAAATAAAACAAATTGATGATGGATTAGAGCTAGCATGATCATAAACTGGTGATGAAGGATATGCTGTAACTTGGATGAGCAAATAAGTAGATTTAAGTCATATTTTCATATAATGAAAGTGAAAATTTTATTTAAGAAGGATGTTTATGTGATGTTCTTGAAAAGAGATGAACTAGGATGAAAATGATGATGAAGTGTGCTGAAATATGTTAGATTGAGTGTTTTCACTGAACAGGCATCTATATTTTGACCATATCTTGATCTGTAGATATCCAAATGGGACGGTTTTTAATTTAAATTAAAATAGAGACATATGGATACAATGTTTATGAAAGAATTGAATTTGAATTCTGTCCCTAACGGTTTAAAATTTGGCTTAAAGTTGAATACTAGGTGTTGTCACTGTTTGAGAATAGTCTTTAGTATTTTGGGTATAACTCGCAGAACACTGAACCAAGCTATATTAACTATATGTCGTTAGAAACTTAAGATATATAGGAATATTTGTTTAGAAGAAGGTGTTGCCTAAATACCTCATTTTCTACCCAAAAATCTGACCTAAAAAAAAAATTGAAAAGTTGAAAACTTTTGGATATGACAACCCACGATCATGGGAATGCAAAAAGGGGCTAAATGTTCTATTAACATAACCCATGATGGTGGGAAGCCATCCACGATTGTGGGAATGGTTGTTAAGGGAATTATGCTTCTTTTAAGTGATGATTAAAACAACAAATGATTGGGTTCTTTCCTATAGTGCTTTTAGGCTTGAATGAGACTTGAAATGAAACTAATTAATGAGGGATTAAGTGATTAAATGTGTTAAATGTTTAGAGCAATAAATAAGGATATAACATAGTAAATGAATTGTTGATATTAAAGTACCAAAATTTAAGAAAGTATGAGTATCATATGAATGAAGGTGTTCATATAATTATAATTGTGATTCAAAGGAAATGAGTAATATGTATTATGTAAAGGTGAATAAGAATTGAATATTATGTGATCATCTAATGCTAGAAAAGAAATGACGAATAATTGATTTATGATATTAGAATAAGCAAGTGTTCTTGATGTGTAAACCTAAGAATAAGTTAGACACATACAAATGATGATGTTTGAATGATTAAGAGATGTGATTAAGGAAACATACTCAGAATATTCAAATTGAGAATGCTTTATACATGCATATATGTATAGTTGAATGTTTATGTGATTGTGCAAATTAGTAATGTTTGTACAATGTGTATTGCATTAAGTTGAGACATAGGATTGAAAGTTAGCATCCAGATGTTTCCAGATCATGGAAGCTAATGCTAATCTGGAGCATACTGTGAGTCGAACTAGATGGTCTCCTCTTAATTAATTGTTTTATTTAAGCATCTGTATTGAATTATTATTGATGTAAATATGAATGTGATTGTTAAGTCAAGAGGACTTTACGATGACTAATTTTGATGGCAATAAAATAATAGTAATGTTAGAAACAAAAGAATGTCTTTGACAACACTGTTAAGTACGCAGACGCTAATATAGACGCAGACGTAAATATAGATTTAGACGCAGACGCAGATATAGTCGCAGACACAAATGCAGACACAGACGCAGAGATTTTACAGACACAGACATAGATGCAAACGCAAAGGCAAATAGAAGCAAAGAAGACATAGACGATACTATGCAGACACACTAGCATGTTAGATAGATATTTAGTCAGAGTTAGTTACAGAACTCAAATAAAGGAGCGGTTATCTAGAAGCGGTTATCAAGAATCAAGAAGCCTTTAACAAGAACAAAGAAGCAGTTAAAGACAAAGATTATAAATATTAGTCGTAGTCGAAGATGTAAAAAACAAAAGAGAGAATGATCAGAGACAGAAATACTAAGACAATTAGAAAAGCTAGATAATCCGAGAGAAAATTCTTACTGTGCTTACGCAGAATAGAGCTTACATTAATGTAACTAAAACTCACAAACTTTTTCTAGTAAGAGAAAGGAAAGGCTGATAGCCTGAAGAGGCTAAGATAGTGAAAGAATACTTTGTAAGAGACCTGAAGAGGCTCTGGAAAGAAAAAAATACTTGTAATTGCTTGAAGAATAGTGGAACACTCAGACGAATTTTGAAGACTGGACATAGCCCACGGTTTGGAGTGAACCAGTATAAAAATCGCATTGTTACTCTTTACTTTAGTTTACTTTGTTGAAACTTTTAGAGAAGTAATTTGCAATTCATCTACGTAATAAGTAGTGATATTTTTCTAATAAAAAAGAAAAGTTTTCCTTTTGTAGATTTTATATTAAAAAAGGAAGATATACCATTCAACCCCCCTTCGTGTGTATCTAGTTTCTTGAACTTAAATATTTTACTAACGTGTGATTTACTTCAAAGATAATTCTAGAAATTAACAGTTCTGGGAGTTTGATAAATGTGAATGTATTAGAAGTGCTTCATTGAATATAAAAGAGCAAGGAATAAGTGATTCTCAACTTATTTGTTGAATGCCAGACTTAGGTCCAATGATATGTGAAAGTGAATGTGTAAAGTGAAATAAAGTGACTGATTGAACTTATGTGATATGATGCATTTCATTACATGAATGCATGAATAGATAAAGGGAGTTGTGACCGGAGTAGCCATCGAAAAAGAGCTTAAAGCTCAGAATAAGATTAAGAGCCAAAGGCTCAAATCTATAATCAGCTTGGTATCCCCAACAGATACGGGACAGTTATTAATGAGCCCAGTATCTACAATGGATACGGGAAAGTTACAGGTACTCGGTCATAATAATGTAATAATTGAAAGCGAGTTTTATGAGCACTGCATATATAATTGATATGTACATTTTAAATGATCGAAATGAACTGTTTGATTGCTTTGAATGTGAAATATGAAATAAGTGAACAAATTGTTATTTGATGCTACAAGAAGAATTAATGAAATGATGTGCTATATGTATTAATACTTATCTGCAATCTGAATGTGAACTGTGAACTGTGAACTATTTTGTGTTATGTGATATGAATGAGCCGTCAAGGATGATCCTCTCACTGAGTTCGCAAAACTTACCAAAATAGCAACGTTGCCTTTCAGGCTCAAGGGATATCATTACATTAGTTGAAGTATAGCTACTGCATTCATATAAGAGATAGAGTTCGGGATCAGTTTACATTTACAAATATCTACAGTCCTTTTTATAATTTCAATTGTATTCACAAATAATGCACAGTGTTTATGTGAATTGTACAGTGTAATGACAATCATGACTGAGTACATTTATGAATGTAACGAGCCAAAGCGAGCTTCTGGTGTAATAAAAATGTGTTATTGCTTGAATTTAAATTCATTGTGAAAATTGAAATGATGTTTTCCGTGCATGTGATTCATTAAAAACTTTGTATTGAGTTTGACTGACTATCCTAGTTCACCACTCTCGTAGATTATGTTCTCGAATATTGTCAGTATGTTCAAGGATATGCCCTATGAGAGAAGCAAGGGGAGCAATTGGATCCAACAGCTGATAAAACACAACTTCGAAGGTCGACAAGGGAGAAGAGGCCTTCTACAAGGTGTCTACGTTTTGAATACCTATTACTTACTGCTGAGGGGGAGCCTAAGAATATGCAAGAGATTGTATCTTATGAATACAAAGATCTCTATCTCGTAGTTATGAAGAAAGATATGGATTCTCTAAAGTAGGATAATACATATGAGCTTGTAAAGCTTCCAAAAGGCAAAAAGGCATTGAAGAATAATTGGGTGTTCAAGATAAAGAGATGGTAACAAGCTAGTAGAGCATAAAGAAAGGCTAGTAGTGAAAAGACTTAGGAGAAAAAGTGTACAGACTTTGATGAAATCTTTTCACCAGTAGTTAAGAGGACCTCAATCTAAACACTTTTGGGCCTAACTACCTACTAGTCTTGAACTCAAACAATTACATGTTAAAAAAACCTTCTTTTATAGAGATTTGAAATAAGAGATATACATGGAGGCACCATAAGGTTTTTAAGCTAAAGGTAAGGAAAATTTAGTCTACAATTTTAAGAAAATCTTATATAGCAAGGTAATGGTATCAAAAGTTTGATTTCTTTATGACAAATCATGGTTCCAAAAGAAATTATGTTGATGCTTGTGCGTATTTCAAGAAGTTCTTAGGTGATAACTTCATTACTCTTCTTCTTTATATTGATGACTTTATTCTTCTTCTTTATGTTGATGACAAATCATGTTGATGGGTTAAGACATTAGTAGAATCCAAAATTTTGAAGGAGCATTTGTCCAAATATTTTAATATGAAATATTTAGGACTTACAAATCACATTTTAGGCATAGAAATAACTTAGGACATGAAGAATAGGAGATTGTGGTTATCTTAGTAAAGATATGTTGAATGAGTGCTAGAAAGGTTCAATATTAAGCATGCCAAGTTAGTTAGCACATCATTGGCATCTCACTTCAAATTGAGTAAGTGTGCGTGTTCTTTAATAAAAAATGAGAAAGATGGTACTATTGTATACTCACTGTATTAGGGTCTTTAATGTATGTAATGGTGTGCATAAGTTAGATATTACTAAGGCTGTTGGGATGATGAGCAGATTCTTGTTAAATCCAGGGAAGGTTCACTAGAAACCAATGAAATAAATTGTAAGATATTTGAGAGGCAAGTCAAAGTGGAGTTTGTGCTTTAGTGATGGTAAGCCAACTCTAGAAGATTTTACGAAGGCAAATATGGCTATAGATCTTGATGGAGGAAATTCCACTTCAGGTTTTCTGTTCAAGTTTATAAGGAAGCCATCTCATAGCAATCTAAGGTACAAAAGTATATGGCTTTATCTAAAAGTGAAGCAGAGTACGTAGCTACAGTGGAACCCTATAAAGAGATGCTCTAGCTAAAAAGGTTCCTTCAAGAATTGGATGTGAAGTAAGGAGACTATGTAGTATTTTAAATAGTCAAAGTGCGATTAATTTGAGTAAAAATTCATTCTTATACAAGGCATATAAATGTCAAATATCATTGGTTGAGGTCTGTGATATAAGAGCAATAATTAATGTTGAAGAAGGTTCATACAGATTTGAATGATGCTGATATGTTAACTAAAGTGATTCCTGGAAATAAGCATGAGCTTTGTAGTAAGCTTTTCAAGATGTATCTCAAGTAAATGATGGAAAATAACGTGTCTTTCTCAAAATTAGGCTAAAGGGGCAAATTGTTGAGTGCTCAATCCCATTTTTTAGACTTTCAATGATCGTAAACACCTTTATAGTTTGTGGGAATGATCAACAAGTGAAGACAAGATAGACAAAGCTCTTCTAAAGAGATACAAGGTTGTGTAAAGTGCAACACACCTGTGTCTTAACTTAAAAGCATATGTGTCAACCATATAAGTCTTTAGAAACGTGTATAGAGTGAAGACATACATGACCATGTACACACTCATGTGAAGATACATAACTATGTGTAACTCTCTATGACAATCTATAACTATGAGTGAGGTAGTACTGAAGATACATAATCACTTACACGACCATTTAAGTGATCGTGTATGGTGCAATAAAACCTATTTTTAATATAAAATAGAAAAATATGTAGGTTTTAGTAGATAGTGTGGTCGTAATGTTCAAAAGTGAGGAAAATTTGAAAGAGAGCAGATAATGTTGTATTCTCATCCTTATTTGTTTTTTCTTCTGGGATTGATTTGAGTGTTTCTTGATTGTGACATCAACTTTGATTTCAATCCTAAAATTTTACGAGACAACTTGTTGTTGTGAGGTGAGATATTAACTTTTGTAAATCCTTGTTGAATTTAGTGGATTTGTTTATTAGTTTGACCTGTGGTTTTTTTTCCAGACTGGAGGGCTTTCTATGTAAATCGTAGTGTTTGTTTTATTGTTAAATTTTTTATTCTCATATTGTTTTACTAATGCAAAATAAAGATTACTTTCTTGTTGTTGATATTTGATTGATCATTTAGAAAGTTGTGTTATTATCTCCCAATACTATTTATAGTAGTTTGTTCTTACTTTAATTTAATTTAATTTTTAATTCTAATCAACAATTAGTTTTTTAATTGAATTAATTAGTTAATAGCAAAAAATTTAAATGTATGATTTCTTCAATATGTTATTCACTATCATATTAACGTAAAAAAGAAATATATATTATGATAAAGAAAACTTAAACTATAGAACACGACTCACCTGGGGTTGACATCGAAGGGCTGCGTTTTCGAAAGCTTTTAAATTTCACGAGAGGGTTGTACAGAGGAACCTCGTGCAAGATGCTTGACTATACTCAAATATACTTATGTGATTAATAACTCAACTGGAGTCGCGCAACTTTACACCATTGTGATTTTTTGTGGCATTGCTTCTGATGCTGTTGCATGCACACTGCAAGAAGGAAATCCTTTGAATAGATCAACTCTAGCACAGAAAATACTAGGTGACGGAATGCCCAACTTTTAACATGTCTTTTGTCAATGGAGTCACCGGCTTGTTTGATGAATGGTTAATGCAAGAATGGGAAGATTCATGAGGTGTTTTCCCTTAGAGATGAGAAATGCTGGACTTCTAGCAATGCAAATTCGCTGTAAGCACACTGATCAAGTTATTAAGCAAGCTTGGCTTTTTGGAAGGGATAAAGGATTGAAGAAAATGACTGATGATATAACATAAACCAACTTTAGAAGTCAAACACTCATGAAGCTATTAAATTGAAGACATTGGCAATGATCATCCTAGTCCACTTGTTCAATAAGGTGCGAGGAACATAGTTTGACGTACGTTGGCAGACTAATGTCCAGGGTGTGCATTCACCGAATCGAGTGTTTACAGTGACAATTTTTACAAATATATCGATTGTTTCACAACAAAATATTTACAGTCAGTAAAAATCAACTTGGGTACATATCATCAGGACATGGTAGGTGTTTTGTCTCCTTGTCAATCATGAAAGTGATATTTTCTCTCAATAAAACCAATAGAATTCCCACTATGAACTGTGTGCCTCTATTTTTTTGGTCTCCATCATTATTGTGGCTGATGCTGCCAAAATGACTGACTGCCACATGTTGATATGGTATAAAAATGATCTGTTATTTCATCTAATACGATGAGATGAACAAAATCACTGAACTTGGCCGCAGTTAACTTGAGGCAGTCTCTAATATTCATAAACATTAGCCAGTCTCTCATGCCGGGCAAAGAGCATCCATGTCGCTTAGCCGCATATACCTTCCAATTCATGGGACCTACCAAGTGATAGCTGATCCGCTGTCACGCCACATCACTTTGGACATTAACTCAACGTAAAGAGTTATAGGTCAAGTGAATAATCTTCATGTCCCAACCAATCTCCAACGGTCAAAATCCTTATCCCGAAACCTGATCCACTCGATTCCTCTCCCTCCACACAATTTCCTGCGTTGCTGTCCTCCATAGCTTAAGCAAGAAAAATAGATAAAAAACACCCACAAAGAAAACCTGCTAAAGAAAGCAAAACCCGCATAGCCAAATCTCTCCTCCTCTTTTCTTCTTCATTTCTCTTGCATTCCCAAGCTAGACCCTCCAGAAACTATCATTGCCATCATGTCTTGCGCAAATTTAACGATGTGGGTGTCCTCCAAATCTTCTCTTTCTGACACATCTTCACTCTCTTTTTGCTCTTCTCTCAACCCTTTTCAACTTCCTACCCACAGTTCAACCCCCAACAACCCCTCAAGATCCTCTTCTGTGACCCCAATTCAATGTGGTCTCCGTGAACTCCGGAGCCGCATTGATTCAGTGAAGAATACACAGAAGATCACTGAGGCCATGAAGCTTGTTGCTGCTGCAAAAGTGAGGAGAGCTCAAGAAGCTGTTGTCAACGGTAGGCCTTTTTCTGAAACTCTGGTGGAGGTTCTGTACAACATCAATGAACAACTCCAGACTGAGGACATAGATGTTCCTCTCACCAACGTTAGGCCTGTCAAGAAGGTTGCTTTAGTTGTTGTTACTGGTGACAGAGGTCTTTGTGGGGGTTTTAACAATAACATTATTAAGAAAGCTGAAGCCAGAATTGCAGAATTGAAGGAACTTGGACTTGAGTACACGGTTATTAGTGTTGGAAAGAAAGGTAACTCTTATTTCATACGTCGGCCTTACATTCCAGTTGATAGATTTCTCGAGGGCAGCAATCTTCCTACGGCCAAAGAGGCTCAGGCCATAGCAGATGATGTCTTTTCACTATTCATCAGTGAAGAGGTCGACAAAGTGGAGCTTTTGTACACCAAATTTGTGTCACTTGTTAAGTCTGATCCTGTTATCCATACGTTGCTTCCACTGTCACCAAAGGGTGAAATATGTGATGTCAATGGGGTCTGTGTTGATGCCGCTGAGGATGAATTCTTCAGGTTGACTACAAAAGAAGGGAAGTTAACCATAGAGAGGGATGTGGTTAGGACACAAACCGCAGATTTCTCACCAATTTTGCAATTTGAGCAAGACCCTGTTCAGATTCTTGATGCATTGTTGCCTTTGTATTTGAACAGTCAAATTCTAAAGGCATTGCAGGAGTCCCTAGCCAGCGAGCTGGCTAATAGGATGAGTGCTATGAGCAATGCAACAGATAATGCGGTAGAGTTGAAGAAGAATCTTTCCATTATTTACAACAGGGAGCGTCAGGCAAAGATTACTGGAGAAATATTGGAGATTGTTGCTGGTGCCAATGCTTTAGTTTAGAGAACTTAATATGAATGTTTCTGCTCTGCTAAATATTCCAAGTTCTGCCCTTCTTCGTAATACATTCAACTATGCTTTTTAACAAATTTCAAAAGATTCTTTCTCTCAAAGTAATTCTCCAACTACTTCTAATTTGGTGCAAGGTGAGAAATGCGATGTAGTTAAGAACAGAGAGCTCTCTGCTCATATTTGTTATATTAATACTAGTAATAATCAGTTACTCTTTCCTACAAGGATGTTTTGGGCAATAATCTTCGCTCCAGGGATTTTGTATGTTATTGTAAGTTCATATGGATATCTTAGTGAAGTTCTTACCATTCATTTTAAGTTGGTTCACTCGGATGAGACTCTCGTGCTTGTAATGTCATCTGATCCTCTAGAGTGTACTTATGCATACCTTAGGTTTTACAAGAATAGCTTCCCTGGAATCCATTGATGATATCTTGATTTATTCTCTAAGAAAGAATTGGCCTTTTAAGATCTAACTCATACAAACCATTTGTAAGCAATCCAGATCCATAATAAACATCATCTTTAT
>JANZXR010000002.1:15570997-15590878 GCA_027575705.1 Erythroxylum echinodendron | reverse complement strand
ATAATTTATCTAACAATACCAGAATTCATTCAAATCATGTTTACTAAAATAAACAAAAAAATTCAAGGCCCAACAATACAAGTTTTATGCATAGGGAAAATGTGAAACATATATTATATATCAGCTTCTCCAATTGGTTAGATGTGAATCCATGCTCATGCTACTAAAGCTAATAGTGTGTGGGCTTTCTCGTTCAAATACTTCCATAATGGCTGCAAAGATGAAAATTAAACTCAAAAGGATGCACAATTTTCTTCCATAACTATATCAGCAGACACGCTCCTAACATAATCTCCATCCACACAAAAAGACGAGTCTAGTATCATTTTCTAGATATAATTTGATTGTTAGAGCATAATTGATTGATTATAAGGCTCTCTTGAGACCTTTTAATTCCTCATTGAGAACCATGTCAACTTGTTCAAACCTATTGATATTTCATCCATTAAAATAACCTTTGACAAAAATGTAGGAAATGCAACAAGATCATGCAAAGACCAACCCATCTCATGACACAAGTAGTTTACCTCGTCCATTATCATTTATGGGCTTTGGTTCATAATTTATAGGATTTGATTCATAATCTTTGGTACTTTATCAATCGTACTACAGACATTTGAGAAATAAATACCAACGTTGAGAAGACAATAAATCTTTCTTGCATTCTCGTACTAGTGCTATATAAGTGAACAAAGATCTTTACATATAAAACATTCTCTTAAAATCTTATTTTGCGAGCAAATTCTTAGTGAAAGCATATTGCCCAAACTCATATATCTCATGATATAGAGAGAAACTAAGATAAAATTTGAAAAACCCAAATCATAGAAAAATCTGAATCTTCCTACAAGTTTTCATCCAAGCATTAACATTTTCTTGACATAACTCTATAAATCAAAATCTAGAAGCAAAACTCTTAAATCATCAAATAGAGCCTCATTTTGACCTCAAATATACTATTCAACAAGTAAGGAAAAGCAAGACACACACAAATCACCTAAAGCTTAGAAAACCCATAAATCAAAAACATGGAAAGTCTAGATGTTAATTCCTTGAAATTGTCATTATACTTCAAAATTGTAAAGCATACAATCCCAGTACTCCTCTAAAAAATTCGAACTTGGCCTTATTCCTTGTATAAGTCATCAAATTTTTGGTTGGTTTCTTCTTCAAAAGCAACCAAATGGTCCTCTATCTGATTGGTTTCTTTTCCAGTAACAACTAACTGTGAATCTAAAAAGTTTCTAGTATTAACTCCCTTGCATCTTTGTTCTTGTGAGGCTAACTTTGAAGGTTTTCTTCTACCACCATATCAATCATTTGGTGCCATAGAATCATATTATCATATGTGGCTGAATTGCATGAAGTAGTAACTTGTAGCATGTAGCAATTATCCACTGATCTTCTACCTCTTACTATACAATCTCCTTGTTTGTTGAACACCTTGCATCCATCACAAGTAAATTTAGCTAATAGCCCATAATTACAAATTTGGCTAATACTCGCTAAGTTGGCTTTCAACCTATCCACTTGAAGCATGTTTTTAAAGATAGGCAGTCCATCCACATAAAGAGTTCCTCTTCCAATTACCGAAGCTTTCGTTCCATCACCAAAAGTAACACGGCCATCCATAAAACTTTGATAATCCATTAAGAAGCTTCTTTCACCTGTCATATGCTGTGAACATCCAATTTCAAAGTACCATCCACTGTGAGAAGCAATGCACATAGATTTAAAAGCCATACGTACTTGTAGTTGATTCTTTCTAACCCAAGTTTGCTATAGTAATGTTGGCTATTGCTGAAAATTCTTCAAAGATTGTCTGGATTTTTTATTTTGAGCCCTTTGAAATAGTATTTGTAACAACTTGTAGTTATTTCACCTTATATGATTGTTTACACCACAAAAGTAACATCTAAGCAAAAACTTTCAATTCCTCTTTGAAGTTTCTCCTTTAACAAATATAGCTTCACCATTTTTCCCATTATTTAATTTAGAACATTCACCTTTAGAACTAACACCTTGAAACTCCTCTTTGTTTTTACCAATTTTTAGCAATTGTTCTAACTTTTCGGTACCATCATTTAACACTCTTATTCCTTTTTCGGTATTGACCAGCTTTAGCTTTGTTTCATCAAGTTTATTTATTGATGACAACAAATGCATCTCTAGATCTTGAATGACATCCTTTATGATTGAATTCTCTCTCTTTAGATTCTCATTTGCTTGCTCGTTTTCACCCATTTGGCATATATTAATTTATAATCCTTGTAGATATTTACCTTTTTAAATTCTGAGTTATTGCCATTATTGTCACAATCTGGATTAGAATTTTGAAATGATTCATTTATATTTTCATCATCAGTTTCTTCCCTTGTTACTACTAAAGAAGCAATTAGACTTTTGTTGTTTAAAGCAACCAATGTGGCATGATTACTCACAATTTCTTCTTTACTATTGTACTCACATTTAGATTTGTTTTCACTCCAAGTGCTGGTGTAAGACTTCCTTTTTCTCCTTTTAAGTGTGTTAGCAAATTCCACTTGCACATATCAAAAACCTTGACACTCATGACATTGTATCTTCTTTACTTTCTTTTCACCTTCTTCAACTTTTGCTTATTGTTTAAAGTTATTATTGAATGAACTCTCACCATTTTGTCTGAACTTAAGTCTATCTTTCTTTGCCTTCTTTAGCCACTTGTTGAAATTTCTTATTAGTGACACCACATCATCTTTGTCATTAGATTTGTCTCTTAAATCATTCATAGATATAGTAACTTCAGCTTGCAAAGTTAAATATAGCAACTTCATCTTGCAAAGTTAAACATTTGTTCTTCTCATGCTTATCTCTCAGCAAATTCATCTCAATGTTTATGAGAATCTCAATTACCTTATCCAAGGATAACTCATTAATATCATGGGCTTATTCAATGGATGTAATTTTCGGTACGAATCTAGAAATTAATGATCTTAATGTTTTCTTGACAAGTTTCAGATTTGAATACTTCTTCCTAAGCTGATGTGCTTGATTGGCAATATCACACAGTATCTTATGAAATTCTCTGATAGTTTCACTTTCCTTCATCTTAAGCTCTTCAAATCTAGTGGCCAACATTTGAAGTTTTCAAGCTATCATAGATTTGGACCCCTCATGTATTGTTTGTAGTGTATCCCACACTTCTTTTATTGATTCACATGCTGATATCACACTGAAGCATCCTTCATATACAACACTGAAAATTGTTTATGTTATTTTAGAGTTACCAAGTGCTCCCTCTTCTTCAGCTCTTATCCATTCAAATGGATCTTTATATACCACTTCATTCTTTTCAAAAGTTGTCATAGGATGAGTCCAACCATTCCCTATAGAAGTCCACACTTTAGTTCCTTATGTTTGAATAAACACTTTCATTTTTGATTTCCAAACAGGATAGTTGGAACCATCAAGTCGAGGTGGCCTAGTGATTGACACCCCTTCTCTAGTAGCCATGAATGCAATATATCGATTTATACTAACTTAGTGCACTATGTTCTAATTAATTGAACCAAGCTCTTATACCAACTGAAACACTCGAAGGTTGCAATTCCGCAATTTATATGTTCTACTGTAGTTGTTTTAAACTGAACCTAACGGTTACTTAATAGAAAGCAGCTATGTTAGCAATTGTGAATTTTTCCAGAATTAAATCTTAAGCATAAAAATCAAATATGCAAAAAATATATTAATACGCAAAAATTGGTAACGCAGTTTAGCACAACAGGCTTATGTCTGCTGGGCCCTCACCCAGTTTAATAAACTTTCACTATGATACATTAGTCTTATACAAGGCTTTACTGAGTCAAACCTACCCTTTGATGCTACATACTCGTACTCACACTCCGTGAAAGTATTTTATACCCAATAGTACAACCACCTCGTGCCAATCTCGACAGAGGATTTTCGTAACAACTAACATTAATAAAGATGAAAATAATAACCCAATGATTAAATCAATAAAGGCATAAAGGAAGGAACACTTTAAGTCAAAAGACACCCCACTATATGTGTAACTTCATAAACTTGAAATCATGGGAAGTTGTCTAACAAGAATTCTGTTGTGAACCTTCAAAATAATCACTGAAGCATCTCATGCACAACAGCCACAAAAATCATCAAACAAACATATGTTTCATCATCAAAACATCATCAAAAATAAAGCTGAAAATTTGATTAGTTTATTACATTTTTTCCCTCAAAAAAATGATAAAACAGTTGTCCAAAAATTCATGTTGTGTAGAGAGATGCATTTGTTTATGGGATAGCATAAATTACCGATGAACTAGCTGCATATTTATCTCAAATTGTTCACGTGCATATCTAATAAATCCTATCTCCTTTAGGATTCTATTTTAAGTAGGATTCCATTAAATCCTATCTTATTCAAGATAATATAATCGTATCCTAAGCAAACTTCTTATGATATATGATATATCCAACTATAAATAATGCCCAAAATAATTAATTAGATATCTTAGCAAAATATCTTAGCATCGTGACTAGAGTGAGAGATTTTGTTGCATTTACTTGATAAGAAAGTAAGTCTCATATCATGAATAATATCCATTTTATATTGCTTCTTGACTGATCTAAGGCTATCAGATCTTTGGATGTTTTTCTAGTGTGCAATTAGCTCTAACGAACATATAAAGGTTCATCTTTAGTGCTATTCTTCTGCAAGACTTTATCACATTGTGTTGATGTTCACAACGATAAAACAAAGAGCGAAGCACAAAGTTGTGAACCAAATAGATTCAACTTCGATTGTGCTACGTGTGGAAATAGGTAAGTTAACACTTAATTGTTAAAGCAGGCTAATTTTGTTAGTTTATACTCTACAGTCAATCAATTGGTTTTAGTTAAGTGATAAAATAATTTAAGATATTTTCGTCTTGTACACGTTTAAATGTATATAATAAAGTCTATGAGATAATTATATATAATGAGATTAAAATTAAGAGATTTATATTACATTTATGTATTATCCCTAAATTGTTCCTAGTCATTGTTTTATTAAGACTAGACATTAGTACAATGTAAAAAGACTAGTACAAGTTATGTTTTTTCCTATAAAGGAAGTAGTCGATCTCATAGGCTAAAATATAGAGATACTTAAATAAACATGTGGGTGCTTATTAGAGAATAAGTTCACTTAATTGACCTTATTTAAGATATCCATTTGGAACATTACTTGTATATCTATGAAAACTCTCGTTGTAATGATTGTATAAGTAAACCTTTGACTTAAGATCTTTAAAGTTATCTTGTATAGGAATTGTTATGTTTTAATACTACTTATGACATATTCTAATAATGGACAGCTCATTTGTTAGTCATTATATTTAGCATGAACTATATGAAGGTAGTTGAGTGATTAAGATAGATTTCATCACCCTAGAGTAATTAAGGAGAATATTATGTCATCTTCGATTAGCATTGATTTGTAAAATCCTTGACCAAGGTAGAATTACGTTTTGAAAATAGTTTACAAATGTCATTATTGAATCAATAGTTAATGGTGGAGAACTAATATGATTGGAATTAAAATATAATAGACATTAATTTCATGCTCTATATTTAATCAGAACATTGTATGATGAAAGGATTGAATTATATGAAAAACTCATAAATGGAAAGGTTACTCAAAACCATTATGACATTCCTAAAGATTTAGGTGTTCATGATGTGTGCTAGATGTTAATCTTGATCTATAAATATAACTTGTTTAACTAGAGAATTAGAGATAAATTGAAGAAGTTTAATTTATCTAATTCTAAATATGATTTAGAGTTATAATTTGTATCCATTACCAACATATTTGGGAACTTAATGGGTCATACATAAAGAATGGATTGAAGAGAGCAAAAATATTTTAATCAAGCTACACTTGATTATAAAGTTCGGAAAACTTTATGATTAATTAAATATTTAATAAGTAAGGATCAATATGAGATATTGGATCTTATTTGGGTATAACTGTATTTAATTATAATTATTTTAATTATAATTAAAGTTTAATTGAAATTAGAATTTAATCTAAAAATGTCCAAAAATATATTATAAATTGAGTTAATCTCTAATGGAACTAGCACTTTTTGCTTAACTTCTTTTTGTAAAAGTTACAAAGTTCTCAACCTGTTCTACGGATACTCTTAAAGGTCAATCATTTTTGCAGCTACGGTGGTTGAGATGAGCTAGTTTTGGAAACAGTTCTCGGAATATAACAAGAAAATGATCAAACTTCGAATTAAGATACGAATTAAGATTCATACTTTATTATGATTTTTGTGTTAATAAGTTTATAAGATTAAAGTTATCTTGGTTATTCAAAAATAAAAATACAAAATGTTTTATAATTGTTTTAATACCGTAGGAATTGGATCTCATCCTAATTTTTCAGAAAATTTATCTTCAAATGTGTCCATGACTGACCACATCTCACCTACCTCTAAAAATAAGTGTAAGTCACCATTTATTTCAACGCTTACACAAGATGTTATCAATGGAGGATCCTTATGGCTACAAACTTTGTACGCCAAGGAATCCCACACAAGTTCTACCTTCTCAAGGAAATTTTTCAATCATACCTTTCTAGACAATAACTTCAAGCACTTTTAACGAAAGATAAGAAACATAATTCTTCATCTATCACATCTATTTGAAACTGAACTCTTCCCGAGTTTAACCAAATACATGCTTCCAACCTATTTTGGGTTTCAAATTGTATTAATGATGGCGTGATGTCACTGTGGACTAGGTAAGTGTATAGATCGCAAAAAACACAGATGGTTATAATTAGTTTGTGCTATTACTTGCAACCTCAAAGTTAAATAAAGACTAGTTGGCAAGTGCGAGCGACTTGGCTTATTATCCACCAGAGTTACTTGTTCTTCTTTCAAAACTGGTGAAAAATGATAGGATTTTGATGGGCACTAGTGGAGTAGGAGTATTTAAATGATAGTATCTTGTATTTCTTTCTTTATCTTATCAGAACCTAAAAGTTCATCCTTTTGTGGAAGGTGGATACAGCTTCTTTCAAGCAATGATGAAGAGCTTTTGTAAATGTCCCTTCCTTTGTATGCCATTCGTATCTTGCACAATTTATCTATGATGACTTATATACACCCATAAAGGGTATAGTAGTCAACCCTCTTAAAATAACTACCAAAGTTAGCTATATGGAGGCTTTAAAAACAAACGACAGACACACACATTTAGATGTATGTTTTTGAGAGTTTTTTTAACTTCTTCGATACAAATAAAGAGAAGATTAGAAACAAAAAAAAAATTCTCTGCAGTTAAAGTCCAAACAAGGTTCTTTAACCGATGGAACTATAACAAAATTCAAGTATGTAATTTTTGTTTTATCTAAGTACAAAACGATCCTGTGATTCACATGATCATTATGATTATGTTTAATTTTTCTAACATTGGTATTAGAGCAGGTTAAATTTTTGTTTATGCAATATGCATGCGTTAATCTGACATTTGACTATTGATGATTTCCTTGCTATATCGTATGTTTTTGGTTTTGTTGCTGATAACATATGTCGTGTTTCATTTCTTTTTCTTTTTCTCATTTATCTTAACTGTTGGGAAAAATGAGTGTTGAAAGTCTTCAACAGTGATAAATGTATGGTCTTCTACAGTGAAACATCGTTCTTATGAAAACGAAGAAAAAGGAGAGCTTTCTATTTTTTTGTTTATGTTTTTTTATGAATGATCTTCAACAAGAAAACAATGTCTCTTTTTTCATTTCTTCTCCCTCTATATGCTTTTATTTTCAAAAGCAAGAAAAGAAAAGTGAAAAAAACACACAGACATCAAAACTCACAGAAGGAAACGCAGGAAGAAGATAACTTCTTCTTGAAAAGGCACGTGGCTTTTCATGTTTCAAATTGTGGCCTTTCATGTTTTCAATAGTTATTTCTTTAATGCCAAATGTGGGAGCTTGTGTGAACTATATTACCATTGAATATAAGTATAGTAAGACAAAAACTACTTAATGTTTTATATATATATATATAATGCATTTGTGCTATAACCACTTATGACTATAAAGAATTATATATGTGATATAAAGAATTAGAAATTAGTTTTCTAATTTACACAAACTAAGTTGTTTAGTTAAAAGGGGGTTTCATTAGAAATTAGTTTCTAACTAAACCAAGATAAATTGATTAGTTCAATTATACTTTAAAATTAGAAATAAGTTTCTAATTCTATTTGAATATTAGAAATAAGTTTCTAATTAATTAGAAATTAATAGCACAATTTGAATAGTTCAATAAATTGCTAATAATAAATTAAATTATTTCCATATATGAGTATAAGTTCGCTATGTGTTGGACAAAATAATTTGTTATTTTTTATACTCTTCTGATTCTTGAAAATTTTGTTTTTTCAGGAAAATGCCTATTATTAAGCAAACACCTAAGCTTATTCGATGTGAGGCACAGAAGAGATGAATTGGCAGCATGTATGTACATTTAGTCAACGTGCATTTAATGCTTGGAGATGGTCTAACACAACATGTTATTGTAGTTAATAACATGATGCAAGAGTTATATTTTGGAGGTTGCCTAGCTTACACAGATGTTGAAGTAAAGTACATGACTTTGCTTGCGACATTATCTCAACCTCAAGGTGAACTATTACAAATGCTCTAGAATAATATGCCTAAGGAGAAGACTTATAATTTGTTAGTGATGACATTTACTAAAAAGATGTACGGAAGGGAGTTGATTAGGACTTTATATCCTCTAGGTCTTCCAATGGAAATAGTAAGAGCTATTGTAAATTGAGCTTCGCGAACTGTGTCATGAGAACTCATGAACTCATTTTCGTGCAGGGTTTATTACCTATAGACTGCTCGTAGGTTGAAGCACAATTAATACAGTATGTTGTTTTATAAGAATAAAGTCTTAATATTTATGTAATAGGTTTACATATACTTTATATAGGAATTCGTCTAGAGTAAGGTAATTAGGATTCGATTGTTGTATGAATGATGATTGAACACATTAGTGGAATTTTGATTTCATAAGCAATTGCGATCGAATTATTTATTCTATGAACAAATAATATGGCATTAACATATAAATATATTTCTTTCTTATTATAGAAACTTAGTGCTTCAAAACGGCTACTGCTTCGAAGAATATTATTGCTGAACTCAATAGGGGTGAGAAACTCAATGGTGACAATTATGAAATCTGGAGTATGAAAATCCAATATATGCTGGAGGAGCAAGAGACTGTTGAACCATTAAACCTAACCATGGAAGTTCCTGAGGAGGGCACTACAGCCCAGCATCGAAGGGACCATGATGCATATGAATTATGGAAGAACAAGAACTCTTTAGCTCGCATCACATTACTGAGTAGCATGAATAATGATATCATGCGAGAGTTCTATAAATTCGAAACTGAAAAGGACATGTGGTCTGCACTAGCTGCTCGTTTTGGAGGTGCTTCAGTGACCAAAGTGAGGTCACTTACAATTAAGTTTGATACTTATAAGAAGTGCCCAAATGATATAATCCAAAAACATCTGAGGAAAATGTCCAACATGGTAAGTGAGTTACGTGATGTTGGTTATGAGCTTTCTGACGAGTAATAAGTACAAGTTGTGATTCGTTCACTGCCTCAGAGTTGGGAGCATATGAAGATGCACTTAACTCATAATGAGAACATTAAGACAATGGAAGATGCTACGAGGCATCTCATCTTAGAGGAAGAGTGTCTTGAAGCCTCAAAGATGTCTTCTGAGGCATATGCAGTTAGTTCTAGCTCATATGGAGCTATAAATAAGAAATGCAAGCATCATGGTGGACACAAGTAGACGAAGAATAAGAAATTCAACCACTCTCCTCAGGAATCCAAGAAGAAAAAATGGAACCAATATGGAAAGGAAAAACGCCCCTTTAAGAAGAAGAAAATGAAACATGTGAAGTGTTATAATTGTGGTAATAAGGGCCACTTTGCTCGAGATTGTACCAAGCCCAAAAAGTTACAAGTTAATAGTACAAACATTTGTTATGTGAATGTTTCTTATTCTGTTTTTCTAACTGAATCACATCCTTTGTGGATTGCAAACTCAAAAGCAACCAACCATATAGCGAAGGATCGTGATGCCTTCATTGAGTTTCAAAAACTCCAACATGGTAATCGATAGCTTTATATAGGTGACAATTCTAGAGTTATTGTACAAAGAATTGGCACATGTAAATTAGACATGCGTGGAGGACAATACCTCATCCTACATGAAGTATTATTGGCTTTAGAGATTCGTAGGAATCTTTTATCTGTGTTGATGTTAGTTAGACTTGGGTTTAATATAAAATTCCATAGTGGTGGAATGGATTTGTATCTTGGATCTTGTCGGCCCTCAAATTTTATTTATTTATTTATTTATGATAAATAAGCATGATTAGTTTTATTTTAGGGTCTTGCTATATTACTTCATCTTGGAGTTAATTATCATGTTAATACGGGTAAGATAATATGATATAGGATGAGGGAATTAAAGTTTAAGGTGGTAAGTTTGCATAAGGGTTATTTTGGGAAGATCACTTAAGCTTAAAAACCTTAAAGCATTAAAGGAGGGGGAAAATGGACATTGTCCAAGTATTAAGAGAATAAAAGAGAGAAAGAAGACTTGTATTGTATTTAGAAGAGGAAAAAAACAAAATTGAAGAAAGATGGGAGAGAAAGTGTAGTTGGAGAGAAAGAAGAGGGCTAAGTTAGGTTTCAATTTTTCTTAACCTTCAAGAGGAATTTTAAGAGTGATCAAGAAGGGGAAAAGGAAGAGGAAGGTTAAAGCTTCCATTAGAGCCAAGAAAATCATAGTTTGGTGAAGATTCAAGGTAAGTTAATGTTTAATCTTTTGGATTTTTTGAAGAGTTCTGGTTCAAAGAGATTAGGAAATGCATGGGTATAAGTATTCTAGGATCAATTTCATACATAGGTTTCTTTGGGTTTTCCAGTAATACATTTTGAATGGAATTTTGTCAATGTTGAAGGGAGGAAAGAGAGACAAGAGGAGCTAGGGGAGGAACATCCTTGACCAAGTTTTCAAGCAAGGAAATTAAGGTAAGTGACATTTTTATAGCTGAGTAATAAGCTATTAAAGTTTCTTTTAAATAAATGGAATTAAATGATTTCCAACTACTTTGAAAATGTGCATTTATTGTTCTTTAAAATGGTTTGAGAATTTGCCATATGTTTTTGTATATGAATTTTGTGAATAAATTTTGAGTGATATGGGAATGATTTCAAATTGCTCCATAATTGTTGTATTTATGGCTTTTGGATGATTTGAGAAGTGGTTATATGATTGGCATAAGATTTTGGTTAATAAAGTAAGAAATAATGATAGAATTGCATATGAAATAGCTCATGCTCATGAAAAACAAATTTTCCAAAATGTGCACTTTAGGCAATTGGTTTACAATTCATGAATTACATGTTATGTGGGTTTGGTGTAATCTATTCAACAATGTCACGTGCATGTTGACCAAGTTAAAGGCTTCTCCCGCGTGCCCACTAGTGCCACGGAGCTCCTTCATGGACTCCCTCAACTTTCCAACTACACAGGACCATTATATAGAATTGTGTAGTTCGTTATATTCATGGACTTACCCAAATCATGATGATGTGCTTATGTGTTTACATGTGTTGAAAATTTTTATGAATGCTTGACTTACATAAGTTGTGAATTGGTTTGACAAGTTGAGAATTTGAGAAATATACGTTTTATGGATTTTCATGAGAAAATGCTATGATTAAGAGAGTTTTCAATGGTTTTTTCTTGTTACCGATTATAAGACTGTTACCCACGAGCTTTAAGCTCACCCCTTCCTTCCCATATTTAGGCAATGAACAAGATATCGAGTAATCGAGTCAAGTGTCAAGGCATCACTCTAGTTTGCATGTTTTGTTTTTTGAAGTTAAATAATGTAAAACAATGCTTTAGTCGCATTTTGAGCGATTCTAGTTTTTGTAAACTTTGTATTTTGGATTATAATGTAAGGTGGCTCGAAATGCCCACTAAAGCATTGTAAAACTCTTATTTGTTTCGATGTCAATGAAATATATATATATATGTTTTATTCATGATTTCCAAAGTCTTTATATTGCATTTTCAAGCTTTTCATAGGGGTAGAAAATGTATACCAGATTCAGGGAGAAAACAGTACTAATATAGATAGAATTAGACAAAGTTGTCTTCTAAACATTTGTAGATTATCCTTTTAACTTTCCAACGCTATAAAGTATGTAAATTTTGGGTATTGGAGTTGAGAGATATGAGAATTTTAAGTAGTGATGTTGTATAGGAGGTATGTACATGACAGCTATGGTGAATGATGAAAGTTTATGTATGTGATGAGTCATTTGAGTTGAGTTTTGGGAGTTTAATGCACCCAAGTTGGTAATTGAATGTTTAAGGAGTGTTATAGGTTTAGAAAAACTGAAAATGGTAAGGTTATGAGTGAAGGTGATGTTAGAATGGATGTAGGGAGCATTAGAGAGGCTTTAGAGGGGCTTGGGTAACCCCTATGTCCGTTAGACAGACTTTAGGTCTATTAAACGAACCTTCTCGGGTCTATAAGGACTCCCAGCATCGTCAATGTCTACTTAACGAACATTATGTCCATTAAACGGACCTTCTCGGGACAACTACAGTAAATTATGATTTTGCCCCTTTTTAAAGCAAAATCTAGCTTTTTGGTATTAATGAAAGTTGTAGATATAGAAGTCTTCTTTGAAATAGTCTAAGCATGGACTCATTCCAAGATTTCTAGAGAAAGTTATGCCAATTCTACCAAGATAGGTACAATATGATTGAGGATATAAACATTGTTTAAATCTTTTGGCCATAACTTTATCATCCGACCACCAAATGAAGTGATTCTTAAAGCAATGGTTTCCTAACACATTCTTCTATTCCTAAAAAAAAAAGAAGTTGGTAGCTTTTGTATCTGATATGAAAGCACTATTGGGGTATGAACATACTTTGGCTTTTTTTCAAGCATAACTCCTTCTATAGAGTTCCATTTGGGATAGTTCTTACTTCAAATTAAACTGACATTTTGGGGCTACAATTGTGTTGAAGAAGCTAATTATGATTTTGGTGTTTGATTGGCATGGGCATAACACTCTTTTGGGATATGGCTAATACGGGTTCATAGAAACAACCCTCAAGGTAATACGTACGCTCATGTCTTATGATGACTCCGAATGTTGGGCTCCAAAAATGGGGTCCAACAGTTATGGTATCAGAGCGACTAGGTTTAAGTCCAGGTTGGTGACTAGGTTTAAGTTCAGGTTGGTGACTAGGTTTAGGGATATCCTAAGCTTTAAGGTGGGTAGTTTTCAATTATAAAATAAACATGCATTATTTTTTTTAAATGAACAAATTGCATTGTTTTGAATTGTTTTACATGATTTGAAAATGTTTTACATGAACTAAAGATTTTCAATGATTTCCAATTGAAGGAGTGAAATGCTACCTTGAAAAAGAACACAAGGAACTTTGACTCGATCTGGCTCTCGTCAAGGGAGCACCGATGAATCATATGTCCCATAAGATGCGGGGACACCTGCTCCAGATTCTGAAACGCCTAGTGTGCAACATAAGGTACCTCCACTGCCTCCTCCTATACTTCAAGCAAACCCCATGGATCCGTATTTCTTTCAAGCCTTTGCTCAGGGTTTTTCATATGCCATGGGCCATGGGTCTCAAGTTCTGATGCAAGCTCCAGTGGAGAGGACTGGACAGTATGATAAGCTTTGCAAGTATGGAGCTGTAGATTTTAATGGGACTACCAACCCTAAAGAGGCAGAAGCATGGTTAAAGAGGATCGAGAGAGTTCTAAAATAGATGAAGTGCTCTGAAGAAGAGAAGTTAGACTATACAGTCAGCTTGTTACAGAGAGATGCGCTATATTGGTGGGAGTCAGTGCCCTATAGAAAGGACATACCGCCAGTACTGACATGGAGGAAATTTTTGGAAGCCTTCAGGAGGAAATACTTTTCTAGGATATACATTCAAGAGAAGGCTAGATAATTTCTAAATCTCACACAAAGGCATATGAGTGTGAGTGAGTATGGGTAAAAGTTTACTTAGATCTCCAAGTATGCAGTAAACATTGTTGCTAATTAGGAGGACAAGTGTCGTAAGTTTGAGGTAGGTCTCAATTTAGGGATCAAGGAGAAGGTGTTGATCCATAATTTCTGTGACTACCAGCTATTGGTAGATGTGGCCCTCCAGGCGGAGAAACTGGAGAACATCAAATATGAAGTGAGCAGGAAGAGGAAGAACCGGGAGTAGCTTTCCAGGAAAGGGGTGAGTGCTCTAATGTCAATGAGGGGAGTGAAAAGCTCACACACACAGAGTGAGGTAAGGAGTAGTGCCTCTGCTAAGAAAAAGCAAGCAAGAGTAGTATCAGTGTCAGCCTCAACAACAGGAGGCAATATCAGGGTGGGGAGGAGTGGATACACAAATCTCCAATGTGAGCATTGTGGGAAATTACACAAAGAAGAGTTCTTCAAGTCATTTGGAGCATGCTTCCGATGCAGGGAGAAGGGACACATAATTAAGGACTATCCTCAGGTACCGAGACAAGAGGAGTAATAGTTGTATGCCCCGAGGAGAGCAAAAATAGGAGGATCCAGGCTAGTCACAGAGGTGGGCAGTTCTGGAGCTGCAAAGATGGCTATTCCTCCAAGAAGGTCAAGGGGTCTGGCTCAAGCAAAGGTGTTTGCCATGACCAGAGAGGAAGCTGTAGCCGCTCCTGAAGTTGTCACAGGTATGGCTCACTTATTCAATTTTGCAGTATATTTATTGATTGATTCTAGCTCCACACATTCATTTGTTTCTGCAAGCATGATCTTTCATGATGTTAATTTGATGCCATTGGATAGTCCCTTGATTGTTAATACTCCCTTAGGGAGGAAGGTGATAATAAGTCAAGTGTATAGGAATTGTAAGCTTTTCATTTAGGGTGCTCAACTAGTAGTAGATTTGCTACCATTGGAGTCAAAGGGTCTAGATGTGATATTGGGAATGGATTCCTTGGAAAAGTATCATGTGAAGCTGGATTGCAGCCTCAAGGTGGTCGAATTTGATTTGGGAAATGAAAAGAAGGTGACTTTCTGAGAAGACAGGAGAATATCATTGCCAGTATGTATTACGACTTTGATAGCTGACAGGATGATAGAAAAAGGGTGTGAAGCCTTCTTGGCACATGTCGTGGACATTGAGGGGAATGAAAGGAGGTTAGAGGATTTTCCAATTGTAAGAGAATTTCCTGATTTTTTCCTAGAGGACTTACCTAGTTTGCCACCGATGAGGGATATCGAGTTTGCCATCGACTTAATTCCCAGGACCGCACCTATTTCCATACCACCGTATATGATGGCTCTAGCTGAGCTGAGGGAGCTTAAGGAACTGTTAGAGAAAGGGTATATAAAGCCGATTTTGTCACCATGGGGAGTACCAGTTCTGTTTGTTAGGAAGAAGGATGGGACATGGCGTATGTGCATCAATTACCGGAGACTCAACAAAGTGAATATTAAGAACAAGTATCCCCTACCCCAGATTGACGATTTGTTTGACCAACTACAGGGAGCAAGGGTCTTTTCCAAGAATGATCTCAGGTCAGGCTATTATTAGCTCAAAATTAAGGAGTCTAATGTAAGCAAGACAACCTTTAGGACTCATTATGGGCATTATGAGTTCCTATTTATGCCATTTGGTTTGACCAATGCTCCAATTTCTTTCATAGATCTTATGAATAAGGTCTTCAGGGAGCATCCGGATCAGTTTGTCATAGTGTTTATAGATGACATTCTGGTTTATTCCAAGAGTGAAGGGGAACATGAGGAACACCTCAGGAGAGTGTTGCAGATATTGAGAGAGAAGGAATTTTATACCAAATTCAATAAATGTGAATTTTGGCTCTATGAGGAGGTATTTCTTGGGCATATAATTTTTTAGAATGGGGTACATGTTGATCCAAGAAAAATTAAAGCAGTGGTGAATTGGCATTCACCGACCACAGTGTCAGAAGTAAGAAATTTTCTGGGTCTGGTAGGGTATTATAGGAGATTTGTTGAGGGATTCTCGATGATAGTCGCTCCGAATACCAAGTTATTAAGGAAGAATCAAAAGTTTATCTGGAGTGATGAATGTCAGAAGACTTTGAGGAGCTTAAGCACAGATTAACAAGTGCTCCAATTCTGACTTTGCCCACAGGAGAGGAGGGTTATACAGTTTATAGTGATGCTTCCAGGAAGGGTTTGGGTTGTGTATTGATGCAAGGAGACAAGGTAATAGCTTATGCCTCACAGCAGCTAAAGCCTTATTAATTGAATTACGCGACCCCCCACGATCTAGAATTGGCAGTAGTAATTTTTGCCTTAAAGATTTGCAGACATTACCTGTATGGGGTTCATAAAAGTCTTAAGTACTTATTGATTCAGAAAGAGCTTAATTTGAGATAGAGAATGTGGATTGAATTGCTTAAGGATTATGATTTGCTAATTGAGGATCATCCAGGCAACGCAAATGTCGTCGCAGATGCCTTGAGTAGGAAATCATCAATAGCCTATGTTCAAACAGTTTATTTGTTGTTATTGGAAGAGAGGGCTAAACTCAGGATAAGTTTAAAGAAAAAGGAACATGATTGTATTGTTGCTACCTTTAGAGTGCGACCGATACTCAGAGAGAAGGTCAGGGAGTTACAAGTATAGGATAAAGAATTGAGGAAGCTCCGAGAAGAAATTAAGAATGGCAAGAAATCCGAGGTGGTAGTGAGGGATGATGGACTCATGGTTATAGGAAACAAACTTTATATCCCAAATGTCAACGAAGTGAAGAATGGGGCACATAATGCGCCTTATGCCATACACCCAGGTAGCACGAGGATGTACAGAGATCTAAAAGAATATTTTTAGTGGAGAGGTATGAAGAGAGATGTAGCAGAATATGTGAGCAAGTGTCTAGTGTGTCAGCAAGTCAAGGCTGAACACCAGACACCTTCAGGCAAGTTAAGGCCATTGCCCATTCCTGAGTAGAAATGGAAAAGGGTGACTATAGATTTTTTGATGGGTTTGCCCAAGACCAATAGGAAGCATGATGCTATATAGGTTATTATTGACCGTCTGACGAAGTCAGCCCATTTTCTGGCAATTAAATAGACTGATTCTTTGCATGTACTAGCAAAGAAGTATATTGATGAGATAGTGAGATTACATGAAATTCCAGACTCCATAGTTTCTGACAGAGATCCTCGATTTACTTCGAGATTTTGGGGAAGCTTACAGGAGGCTCTAGGAACCAAGATGAATTTTAGAACTACTTTTCACCCCCAGACAGATGATCAATCTGAGAGGACTATTCGGACCCTTGATGGAATGCTTAGAGCATGTGTGATGAATTTCAAAGTAGCTTGGGATGAACATTTACCATTGGTCGAATTTGCTTACAATAATTCATACCATTTGAGCATTCAGATGGCTCCTTATGAAGGGCTATATAGAAGGAGATGTAGGACTCTAATATGTTGGGATGAAGAAGAAAAGAGGAAACCGATAGGGCCAGAGTTGCTTCAGATGACAGTCGACAAAGTTAACTTGGTTAAGCAACGGCTTAAGGAAGCTCAGGATAGAATGAAAAGCTACAATGACACACATCGAAAGGAGATGGAGTATGAAGTTGGGGAAAAAGTTTTTCTTAAGACATCCCCTAGGAAAGGAATCATGAGGTTTGGTAAGAAGGGCAAGTTAAGTCCAAGATATGTAGGTCCTTATGAAATTCTTTAGAGAATTGGACCGCTAGCCTATAGGTTAGCGCTGCCACCAGAATTGTCACAGATACATGAAACTTTTCATGTGTCCACATTGAAAGGATATAGATCGGATCCATCTCATATTATTCAGACCACTGAGGTTCAACTGAGAGATGATCTGAGTTATAAGGAAATTCCAGTGGAGATTTTGAACACCAAAGAAAGGGTCCTTAGGAACAAGACGGTTCAACTGGTCAAAGTTCTGTGGAGAAACCATTCTGTAGAAGAGGCCATATGGGAGCCCTTGGAAGCCATAAAGGAGAGGTATCCACACCTCTTCAATGACTCAGGTAAGAATTTCTAGGATAAAATTCTTTTAAAAGGGGGAGAAATGTTAACCCTCGAATTTTATTTATTTATTTATTTTTGATAAATAAGAATAATTTGTTTTATTTTGGGGTTTTGCTATATTATTTTATCTTCCAGTTAATTAGCATGTTAATATGGGTAAGATAATATGATATAGGTTAAGGGAATTAAAGTTTAAGGTGGCAAGTTTACATAAGGGGTATTTTGGAAAAATCGCTTAAGCTTAAAAACCTTAAAGCATTAAATGAGGGGGAAAATGGACATTGTGCAACCATTAAGAAAATAAAAGAGAGAAAGAAGACTTGTCTTGTATTTGGAAGAGGAAAAAAACAAAATTGAAGAAAGATGGGGGAGAAAGTATCGTTGGAGAGAAAGAAGAGGGCTAAGTTAGGTTTCAATTTTTCTTAACCTTCAAGAGGGATTTTGAGAGTGATCAAGAAGGGAAAAAGGAACAGGAAGGTTAAAGCTTCCATTAGAGCCAAGAAAATCATTGCTTGGTGAAGATTCAAGGTAAGCTAATGTTTAATCTTTTGGATTTTTGGAAAAGTTTTGGTTCAAAGAGCTTAGGAAATGCATGGGTATAAGTATTCTAGGATCAATTTCATGCATAGGTTTCTTTGAGTTTTTCAATTGGAATACATTTTGAATGGAATTTTGCCAATGTTGAAGGGAGGCAAGAGAGACAAGAGGAGCTAGAGGAGGAACATCCTTGACAAAGTTTTCAAGCAAGGAAATTAAGGTAGGTGATATTTTTATCATTGAATAATAGCTATTAAAGTTTCTTTTAAATAAATAGAATTAAATAATTTCCAAATATCTTGAAAATGTGCATTTATTGTTCTTTAAAATGGTTTGAGAATTTGCCATATGTTTTTGTATATGAATTTTGTGAATAAATTTTGAGTGATATAGGAATGATTTCAAATTGCTCCATAATTGATGTATTTGTGGCTTTTGGATGATTTAAGAAGTGGTTATATGATTGGTATGAGATTTTGGTTGATAAAGTTTGAAATAATGATGGAATTGCATATGAAATAGTTCATGCTCATGAAAAACAAGTTTTCCAAAATGTGCCATTTGGGTAATTGGTTTACAATTCATGAATTACATGTTATGTGGGTTTGATGTAATCCATTAAAAAATTTCACCTGCACGTTGACCAATTTAAAGGCTTCTTCCGCCTACCCGCTAGTGGCACGGAGCTCCTTCATGGACTCCCTCAAGTTTACGACTAAACAGGACCATTATGTGGAATTGTGTAGTTCGTCATGTTCATGAACTTACCCAAACCATGATGATTTGCTTATGTGTTTACATGCATTGACAAGTTTGATGAATGCTTGACTTACATGAGTTGTGAATTGGTTTAACAAGTTGAGAATTTGAGAAATATACGTTTCATGGAATTTCATGAGAAAATGCTATGATTATGAGAGTTTTCAATGGTTTTTGCTTGTTACCGATTATAAGACTATTACCTACGAGCTTTAAGCTCACCCCTTCCTTCCCATCTTTAGGCAATGAACAAGATATTAAGTGTTCGAGTCAAGAGTCAAAGAATCACTTCAGTTTGCATGTTTTGTTTTTTGAAGTTAAATCATGTAAAACAATGCTTTAGTCGCATTTTGAGCGATTCTAGTTTTTGTAAACTTTGTATTTTGGATTATGATGTAAGG
>JANZXR010000002.1:15542016-15563499 GCA_027575705.1 Erythroxylum echinodendron | reverse complement strand
AAGTCCAACGCTTCAAGAATCGGGTCAATCGGAGGTCGGATGCAAAAGTTATAAGCAATTGAATGTCAAAAGGGTTCAGATAATACAAAAATTACAAAAATGCCACTCACCCTCGCGACGGCCTCGCGGTCGCGAGATGCGTGCGGAATGCTTGAGCTCGCGATCGCGAGGAGTGCGGTAGCAACGTCGCTTGTCGCGATCGTACCGCGTTAAGATCGTGATGAAGTGACTGAGTTGCGATCGCGACGCCACGTCACGATCGCAACTCTTCCCCCTTTTTTTTCACTTCATTCCTCATCCAAAATACCTATTCTTCCAAATCACATAACTTCTTACACAGACCTCTAAAATTCACAAATTTGGTATCAATATAAAGCTAACAAAAAGATTTACAATTTTTATGAAGGAT
Organism: Erythroxylum echinodendron; assembly: GCA_027575705.1. Lineage (NCBI taxonomy): Eukaryota > Viridiplantae > Streptophyta > Magnoliopsida > Malpighiales > Erythroxylaceae > Erythroxylum > Erythroxylum echinodendron. Next base: position 15,563,090 of record JANZXR010000002.1, on the reverse strand, counting down.
GCACAAACAAATTCCACATCTATAGGGGTCAAAATTCACTTAAAACCAGTCTGTCCTATCAATCTCATTCAAAACAATAACACAACTTTTAAACATTATAACTTCCTATTAAATTACTAAAAAATTCCATACTTTATAGAAATAGAAAGATCAGAATACAATCTATACTTTTCATGAAGAACTTAGAAGCAAATTCAACCTCTAAAAGGGTCAAATTTGCAATCAAAGTTTCTGCCCTGCACATGTCATCATAACCATACCACAATCTGCTCAAACTCATAACTTCCTATTCCATTGTTAAAAAATTCCATGATTTATATCAATGAAAAGATCAAAAAAATGATACAATTCTCATGAAGGACTTAGAAGCAAATTCTACCTCTAACTAGGTCAATTTCTCACATGATTGTGGCTACCCTGTTACGGATTGTTAAATAAAGATATCACCTAAACCATATTCATACTTTAAAAATCCATATCTTTCAATTAATACTTCCAAAAATAGCATATTATACATCATTACAAAACTAGGACATTCCTCTACAACTTTTCATAAGGACACTTGAGCTAATTCAAACCACAACAGTCTAGAATTGGTTGCCAAGTACAGTAACCTCAAAATCCATACTTAGAGACATTTCACACACACAAAGCACATTATCATAGGAATAACATCCAATAATCAACACATCAGAACTTTCCACCCTTATATCGAAAAATGTCATACTTTAAGGCGATAGAAAGCCAACAAGAAAATCTATAACTTTTATAAAGATCAATTTCTCTAAATCTATCTCATTCACCCAGATAAATTCACAAAGTTTCAGATCACTAAAAACAATTTTTTCTCGGGCTACTGTTCATCCTGTACATACACTACCACCTTCAAATCAAAATTAAGAACCCTTCAAGCCAAAATTGGACATCACCTCCTTCACAAGAAATGTAGTCAAACTTATCTAGTTTAATTCAAGATAAATATCATCTCAATTGCATAACCATATAAAAAGTTATGATCAAATCTTTGATACATGTACACATTCAATTTTCCAGATTCTCAATCTAACTCAATTTCTACCTCTTCCATACCATTTCTAAACCAATTCTCACTCAATTCACTTCATATATCCACCATAACTAACTCACAACCTATCCTTGAACTTTAATCCACAAAATTGCAGCACACACACTCAATCATCTTCCTTTAATATCCTCTTATCTTTATTCACTAAAATCAATCTAAACTACTCAATTTACCTATACCATATTCAACATCATTCATTAACTTCTACCTCTTTAATCATCAATCAACCAAGAAAAGAACATACCCATATACACCAAGCACAATTTCATGCAATTAATTGAACAAACATCACAAATGATTGAATTAACTCTTAAACCATAATATAAAACATGGTTCTTACCTATTAATCTTCCAAAACCAAAACTCTCTACCTCCCTTCTCCACACACGATCATCACCCTCCAAGCTTAGGTTTTGATTTTGGTGAACAAAAGAAGAGAAGGCGAGTAAAATGTATGAGTTTTTAAGAGGGTATACCAAGTAGAAGAAACCATCAAAGAAGAAGGGGGGGAAGGAGCTATGGATGAAGGACAATTTTCATGCAAAAACACTAAAACCTTAATAAGAAGAAGACAAAAAGAAGAAGTACCGTGAATGACCCAAAAGAAGCATGATGTGTTGATTAATGAACAATAAAGTGGCATGTTAGGCAAGTGACATGTCTCACTTGCCACATGTCATAAGCCTAAGCCTTCACTTAGTTTCTTTCCAATTAAAAATCAATTTCTAGTCCAATTTTTTCCAAAATTTCAATGGCTTAATTTAATAAATCCTACATTCATTTATCAAGAATTCCAGTGCTATTGGACAGTTAGTTCCACTACCGGTACACAATCAGCCTGTCGCTTGGCATTTTCCCAGTTCGAAAAATTTTCCCGAAAATTTTCAGAAAAATTTCTAAAATTCTCTAAAATTCTCAAACTTCATTAACCCTCTCCAATTAAATTTTTTACACAACCAAAGCATATTTTTCAAAATTCACATTTAATCACAATTATACCGGGAATTGTCATAAATGCATGTACAGTCATTTTTCATGTGCAAAAATCACTGTTCGCAAATGCATGAGCATGAGATGTGTTTTCCTAATTTCTCCGATTGATCTCACGTGTACCAGTTTCTGTGGTTCAACCATTTGTATGGAAACGGGATGTTACACGCATTAGGGGTCTTATGTGATAAAAAGATTTTTTAAAGCTCAAAGGGAAGTTTTACAGAACGGTGATTCAGCCAACTATGCTATATAGGGCAAAATGTTGACCTGCCAAAAGTCGGCTTACAAAACAGTTGTTAGTAGCAGAGATGCGTATGCTTCGATGGATGTGTGACATTATCAAGCGAGATAAGGTTCGAAATCGTATAGTGAGAGACAGACTACAGGTGACCAGTATTGCCGACAAGATGAGAGAGACCGGGCTTAGGTGGTTTGGGCATGTGAGTAGAAGGTACTCTGATGCTCCAGTAAGACGATGTGAGCAAATAATCCCTAGTGGCTACAAGAGGAGAAAAGGCAGGCCATACAAGACCTGGAGAGAAGTGGTTAAGAAAGATATGACAGAGTTGACCCTTACTGTGGAAGTGGTCAGAATAGAAAATTTTGGCGGGATAGGACAAGGATAAGGGAAACCCTTTAAAGTACACCAAGACAGTCGAGTAAGCGTATTACAAGTTGTTTACTGTAATGCTCGCACACCGTATTCACCACGTAGGAAGTCTAATATATCTTTTCTAGTTTGCAAGTCGTAGACCAGTCGTTCTGTCATACTATTTGTCTTTTCAGCACAGTGTATGAGAAAGGTCCAACAAGGATGTCGGATACTGTAGGATTGTCATATACACAAGGTTGTGGTGCAAGAACTCCTAGACCAAATAAAGAAGAGCAGAGCCGCTCTATTGCAGCCTATCAGGTATTTAGCAAAGCTAGGTTCCATATCAGGTATATCATTTGTTTCTATTTCCTTTCCTATTTTTATTTATTTATTTATTTATATCCGGATTTATTTTCATGTCATAACGTATTTTTTTCATCTCTTTTACCCTATCTTTTTAATATATCCAGTTTTTCCTTTTTACCCTTTTAACCTGCATCACTTTTCATTATCACATTTGTATGTGGGTCTACCAGAAACAACCTCTCTACTATGTAAGGGTAAGGCTGCGTACCATCAAACCTCCCCAGACCCCGCTTTGTTGCTGGATTTCAAACTGAGTGATGATAATGATAATGATGATCATGATCATGATCATGATGATAGAGCATGATTGGCCTAATCGCTAAATGATAAAATTTACATTTGAGCTTGAGTAGTATCTTCTTGTCATATAAAACTTATGATACACTTTTCCATTTAAGTCACCCTAATTTGATAGGGTGAATTATGTCTTCACTAATCTCTTAATTACTTTAAATGATAAATCCTAGATACTTAAAACATTTTTTTAATTTTTTTGATATAACTTATGAATCAATCTTTACCTTCAGATTAGTAATTATTTTATGACTTTAAAAGTTGTCCTCTACATATAATAATAATAATAATACAAGACTTTCTTACGGTATTACATTAAGCAAAAAATCTGGAGCATTTTAAATTCTAATTGGATACGTTTTACTTATTAGGAAAAGATATGCATGGTTATTTGTAATTATCTTTGCCATATTTAGATTATTCACTTTACATTTAGAATAGCTATTGTATAGCCTTGATTTAGGGAAAGAGATGATCATTGTAATTGTATATATTCCTCATAACGCCAATGGAAGCAAGCAATCTTCTTCACCAATTTTCTCCAGTTCCATATTTTAGTTGGTATCAGAACACCGATCCTGGTGCTCTTAAAAAACAACGTTTCTTTCCCAGTCAACCATGGCTGACGACAAAGTTGGTTCGTCCAAAATCACAAGTGTGGATCCATCACATCCATACTTTGTGCATCACTCAGATCATTCGGGACACACTCTTGTTCCAACAAAACTCAACGGGGCAAACTACCAATCATGGAGCAAAGTCGTGATTCATGCCCTCACTGCCAAAAATAAAACTGGCTTCATCGATGGTACTATCATGCCGCCTTCACCAGACGATGAAGAATTCCCCCTTTAGAATCAATGCAATAGCATGATCCTTTCATGGCTTACACACTCAGTCGAACCAGATCTAGCAGATGATGTGGTCAACGCCAACACCGCACAACAAGTTTGGGAGGACTTGCGAGGTCAGTTTTCCCAAAAGAATGCACCTACAGTCTTCCAAGTGAAGAAATCAATAGCAACCATGTCTCAAGGTACAATGTCAGTTGCTGCATATTATACAAAAATTAAGGCCTTCTGGGTGGAGTTGGAAACTTATCGTACACATATTCCTTGTAGTCAAGAAAAGCTGCATAACGATCAGAGAGAGGAAGACAAGCTCATGCAATTTCTCATGGGGCTAAACAAGGATTACAAAACAGTCAGATCAAATATTCTCTTGATGAATCCGCTGCCAAATGTTCGTCAAGCCTATTCCATGATAATCCAAGAAGAGACGCAGAAGTAGGTTACATCGGACACGGTTGAAAACTTTTCGATCGCTACCGTTGTTCAAGGAGAAACATTTCCCTCAAAATTCCCCAAAGAGAAGATCTGTGATCATTGCAACAGAACCGGTCATAGCATTGAAGAATGTAGAATGCTCAAATTCCATTGCAAATTTTGTGATAAAAGGGGTCGCACAGAGGAAAGATGCAGGCTAAAAGATGGGGGAGGCAATCAAAATGCACGCTCGTCCCATATACAAACTCGCGGATTACGAGGTAATAGCCGTGGCAATACAGCGGCTGCTAACATGACAGAAATATCCCATGACATAGAAGGGAACTCATCCAATCTCTCACATGGTTTCAGTCACGAGCAACTACAACAACTTGCTCAAGCCTTGTCTGCCCTAAATTGACCAACTACTGGTAATAATGATGCCTTTGTCAATGCAGCAGGTTTGTTTCCTATGTCTAGTACTTTTGCCAATTCAGTTTCCACCAACTCTTGGATCCTAGATAGTGGATCCACGGACCATATTACACCACATCTTTCTATTTTGTCTCACACAAAGCCTTCCGACATTCCCACTGTAAATTTACCTAATGGTTCGACAGCACAGATCACGCACACAGGCACTGTCTACTTCAATCATGAACTTCGACTAGATAATGTGCTATATGTCCCATCTTTTAAACTGAATCTCATGTCTGCTAGTAGACTTGCACGTGATCTTAATTGTTCCATCACCTTCTATCAAAATTCTTGTGTTTTGCAGGACTTGGCTACGGAGAAGATGATTGGATCGGGTAGGCAGCGAGGCAGTTTATACTACATATCTCCACAACATGCCAATCCATACTCCTCTCAAGTGTCCACCGCATCCAATTTATGGCACTTACGCCTAGGACACCTTTCCTTTTCTCGTCTGAAATTACTCTCTCTATTATTATGTCTGCATAATAAAAATAATTTTGATCATGAGCATTGTACTATTTGTCCCATCGCAAAACAAACAAGGTTGCCATTCCCAATTAGCTCTATTTCTACACAGTCTCCATTCGATCTTATACACTGTGATATTTGGGGTCCCCACAAAACACCAACATATTCAGGAGCTCGTTTTTTCCTCACTATCGTCGATGACTTCATTCGATGTACGTGGGTTTTTTTCATGCAAAATAAGTCAGAAACGCAAAGCATCCTAACAAATTTTCTCAACTTCGTCCAAACACAATTTCATACTTCCATAAAAGCCATTTGTGTTGACAATGAAAAAGAATTTCTAGCACTACAAAGCCATCTTCATTCACACGGGATCGAACTACAAGGTACTTATGTTTACACTCTGCAACAAAACAGAGTTGTTAAATGCAAACACCGCCACATTCTAAACGTAGCTCAATCTCTCCTTTTCCAATCCCACGTTCCCATTAGATTTTGGGGAGAATGTGTTCTTACCGCAGTCTACCTTATATATCGCACTCCATCTCCATTACTTTCAAACAAAACTCCTTTTGAAAGATTATATCACCACTCGCCTACCTTTTCTCATCTCCGAGTATTTGGATGCAAATGTTATGCGACCATTGTCCATCCTAAGCAAAAATTTGATCCTCGCGCCACTGAGTGTGTTTTCATGGGGTACCCACAAGGACAAAAGGGTTACAAGCTCTATGACTTAACAGCCAAGCAATTTTTTGTGTGCAGGGATGTCCAATTTCATGAGGACATCTTTCCCTTTCATACTTCTACTCCACATATAACTCCTTCTGTCCCACCACCATTACCCTTTTATGATGACAGTCCATCCATTACACCCCGCACATTACCACCAGCTGATAATAGTCCATCTCCACACCCAACTCCATCCTCTCCTTTAACCACTTTCACGCCACAACTTACTCCTTCCTCCTCTTCAAATCATGCGTCGCCAACTTCCTCCTCAAACCATGCGTCACAACCTTCCTCCTCAGATCCAGCGTCGCACTCTTTAAATCCATGTTATTCCACACCATAGCCTCCTTTATGCCGATCTATCCGAGACAAACAACCCCTGTATGGCATGACGACTACTTCCTGCCTACCAAATCAAATTGTTCGACCTCTGGCACAAGTCCTCACTGCAACACCAGGTACCCTCTATCTAACTATATTTCCCTTTCCCGTTTTTCTCCCTCACATCGTGCCTTTCTGGCCCTCATTACCTCACATGTCGAACCCAGTTCTTATTCACAGGCATCTCTAGACCTGCATTAGCAAAAGGCAATGGAGACTGAGCTCCAGGCGTTGTCTCGCAACAATACTTGGGATCTTGTTCCCTTGCCTCATGATCACAAACCCATTGGTTGTCATTGGGTTTACAAAATCAAGTACCATGCTGATGGAACCATTGAGCGTTACAAAGCCTGCCTTGTCGTCAAGGACTACACTCAAGTCAAAGGCATTGATTATCGAGAAACCTTCTCTCCTACAGCAAAACTCACAACACTTCGCTGCCTCCTCGCAGTTGCCGCTTCCCGTAACTGGTTTGCCCATCAATTGGATGTCCAAAACGCCTTTTTCCATGGCAATCTAAAGGAAGTTGTTTATATGACTCCACCACCAGGCCTTCGCCAACAGGGGGAGAATCTAGCGTGTCGGCTCAAAAAATCCCTCTACGGCTTAAAGCAAACTTCTCGGAACTGGTTTGTGTGTTTTTCAGACGCACTTTGTGATGCAGGCTACAAACAATCCAAGGCAGACTACTCCTTATTCACGAAGGCAGACGGTAATTTCCTCACTACCATACTCATTTATGTTGATGACATACTATTAACAGGCAACAATCTTCAAGAAATGAAGAGGCTCAAAGAATGTTTGCCCAAACGGTTTCATATTAAAGATTTGGGTGATTTAAAATATTTCTTGGGCATAAAATTTTATCTTTCCAAGCAAGGAATTTTCATGTCACAAAGAAAATATGCTTTAGACATACTGGAAGATGCAGCAGGTGCTCGACCAGAGACGTTCCCTATGGAACAAAACTTGAAATTAACGTCTGAAGATGGAGACATATTGCATGAGCCAACTAAATATTGAAGGCTGGTTGGTCGGCTAATCTATTTAACAGTGACACGACCAGACATCGTGTATTCGGTTCGCATCCTCAATTATTATATGCACCAACCACGTAAAACACACTGGAATGCAGCACTGCCTGTGCTCCGATACATCAAAGGTACTCCAGGGCAAGGACTATTTCTATCTTTAGGAAATGATCTTAAATTGAAGGCATTTTGTGATTCAGATTGGGGTGGTTGTTGAACTACACGCCGATTTGTTTCAGGCTATTGTATTTTTTTGGGTTCCTCGCTCGTATCATGGAGGTCAAAGAAATAGTTCAATGTGTCAAGATCATCTGCAGAAGCGGAATATAGGGCAATGGCAAATACTTGTTTGGAGTTAACTTGGTTGAGATATATACTCCGAGATTTGAGAGTTAGCTTAGATGCACCTTCTGCATTATACTGTGACAATCAGGCAGCACTTCATATAGCAGCCAATCCGGCATTTCATGAGTGCACAAAACATATCAAGATTGACTGTCATATAGTTTGCGAGAAGCTACAAGCCCGGCAAGTTAAACTGAGATATGTTCCAACACATTTGCAGCTAGCCGACATCTTCACGAAGGTGTTGGAAAAGGATCAGTTTACATTTCTGTGGACCAAGTTGGGAGTTTGTAATATCCACTCTCTAACTTGAGGGGGAGTATTAGAAAAAGATATGCATGGTTATTTATAATTATCTTTGCCATATTTAGATTATTCACTTTACATGTAGAATAGCTATTGTATAGCCTTGATTTAGGGAAAGAGATCATCACTGTAATTGTATATATTCCTCGTAACGTCAATGGAAGAAAGCAATCTTCTTCACCAATTTTCTCCGGTTCCACAATTTAGTTTACTACAAGAATAACACAATATGGAACAGAGAACGTTCCTCTCATCATTTCTTAACCAAGTTCTTATTAGTAGTGAAAGAAAGAATTGATCCCCTCTCATACCTAAATAGATAGAAAGTTCAAAAATCTTATCCACTTGTACGAAACATACCCTGAATTGAGAGTAGAATACCAAATAATCTTATACCATTTCAGGATTAACCGTAGTTTTCGATCTTAGAAATCTACTCAGAGATTCTGTTGTGTCAATATCCAACAAACACCTCCTGATTACCCAGACTCCTTCCTACTCTAATTGCCCCAAAAACTTGAAAACTCCCCCACACCATCCCTCTATCTCGCTCCATGATCTGCCGTAATCCCCAAAACCCAGGAAAAAGCATTGAAGAACGGAAGTAATAAATAGAAGTTAGAGTCACAGTTAAGAACCCACCGCTCCCACTCCAACCACATATCTCAATGCATCAATACTGTACATGTATTTTTAAAAAAAAGAGAGATTTTGCCTTTTCACCAACTCTCCCTTCAAGGCATGCTCCTTGAAAGCTTTGCTTCTTCACGTTTTCACATAACCCTCTGACCATTTTTTCTTGCCTCTGGTGAAGAGTTGTGACTGCCTGACTGATGAGATGAGTTGTCGCGAGTAAATTAGTGGATAAGGTTACTGAAATCTGTGAGGCCAGTCCAAGGCCAATAAGTTTTAACCACCTTCTCCAATCAAAGACCAGCCTCTTCGACGCGCAAACAAAAGAAACCTATTTTTTTACTCGTATTTCAATATTTCATTCCACTGTTTGCTTAACAATGCTTACACATACATGATACACCCCATTTCAAGAAACCGACAGTTGTTTTCTATAGCCTGTAAAATATGCTCTGATGTGACTTTGGCTTCTGGATTCTGCTCCGTGCCACCTCTCGTAGTCGTTGCCTCTAAGAATCTCATTCTCACCTTCTTATAACTCTGTTTCTGTGTTTTGTGACTTACCCATCCAAATCCGTCTACACACAGTCCATTTTCAGGTAACAAGACAAAATAAAGTTTATATTTCATCTGATATTCTAGCAAGACCCACCATCATTTTCTCTTTTGACTTTTCTCTACAGTACAAATTTTTCGTTCAGCTGAGCCATTGAAAGTAAGAAAAGCTCCACCTTTTTTTCTCGCCTTTTCCTTCTATGATGTTACCGTGTACCATTTTAAGGCCCTTACTATATACGATCTGTTTAGGGGTATTTTTTGGCAGACCTTCACATCTTCTCCTCCTTTGTCGTGGTTTCCACCGGATTACTGCTAACCTACCCCATTTGAAGTGGAGATATCTTTGCATAGTTGTGCTTCTCTACCGGGTCTATCAAAACGATACCAAGGTAGATTCCTCACACTCCTCTCTTATACTTTTTACCTTTTATATTTCCAATACAAAATCAGGGGGGAAAAGGGTGAGTTTATCTCTCTCTACAAGAGCATTAAATACAACTGAAGTCTGAAAGGGAAGTTAAATTTTGTATGACTGATCACAATTTACTCTTCTTGTACCTCATCTATTTATATCAAAGGAAGTGCCTTTATAGTTCCTCAAGGGCAAAGCTGAAGCCCTCTCCTTTTTCTCTTGTCTGTTTCCACAATATTTTTCATTACAGCAAACGTTGATGGCGGATTGGCACGGTCATGTTGTGAACGAGGCTCGTTTTGGCTCTGGTGGTAGCAGAAGATCAATGAGAAATGAAGAGTTTGAGGAAGATGATGTATGGTCTGTTTTGAGTAGTGGTATTAAAGAACGAGAAGATTCAAGTCCCAAGATAAGGAAATCTAAAGATTACTCATCTTCTGGTTCTTCTGCTGCTGCATGGAGGCTTCCTAGTGCTCCAAGAATGATCCGGAGATATAATACAACTAACACAAATACAACAGCGGGATCCCATGAAGCCAAAGCGGTCCAACGATCATCAGCTCCTATTAATATTCCTGATTGGTCAAAGATTTATGGGAAAAATGCGAGAATAGACTCGTGGGCTAATGATGGTACCGTTTATTCAATTGGGGATGATCACCGACATGTTAACGGGTGTCAAGATGATGATGTCCATGGTAACAATGAATTTGAAGAAGAAGATGATGACGATGGCATGGTTCCTCCACATGAGTGGATAGCTAGGAAGCTTGCAAGGAGCCAAATTTCTTCTTTTTCTGTTTGTGAAGGGGTTGGAAGAACACTCAAAGGGCGGGAGCTTAGCAAAGTAAGAAATGCTATCTTAACAAAAACTGGTTTTCTGGAGTAATGAAATGCCTTATACCCTAACCTCCATTACCTGTTACTATCGTCTTTGTCATAAACCCTAATTTTTATCATTTTTCTAACAGGTGACTACCTGCCATTTAATATAGTTTTATTTATAGTTAGGTTACAAGAATGTAGTATTGCGTGTAGTACTGGGGATATGGCTAGAAGTTGCAACTGCCCTTTTTTGTTGAGGTTTTTCCGGAAGTGAAGAAGATACTAAGAAAAGATTGGCAGTCTCCGAGATTTTGTCCGGTAGTATGTGTTTTTGGGTACTTGTATTCCACCTGTAATAGGATTATATAGTAAGGGATTATGATTATCCCAACCCTGCATCTTCCTATCTGTTTTTGCATTTTTATTTTATTAATGTTAGTACTTCATGTTTGTCTCTCTCCCTCTCTTTGTTCTTATTTGTCAATAATATTATTAGTTTATCTTTGTGTTGTTTCATCACCGTTTTTCAGTTCTCGGTCCTTTGAGGTTAGTTAGAACATTAGGCAATAGCATCATGAAAGGTATCCTATCCATATTTGTTCGAGTTCTTATCTTGAGGGTGTCGCTGAGAACGTAGTTGCAGGTTTATTTGATCTCTACCTGAATCAGAAACATGGCGTTTTCACTTTCTGCACGCAACTCTCATGGAAGTGCAATTACATTGCCAACAAGTCTTAATGGGCAAAATAAATTGAAGATAATGATCACGACCTTGTAAAGTGAGCTTGAAAACAAAAAAAGGGTATTTCTTTTTCATCCGGGGGGACAAATTATGCAATCAGTCTATGGCTGGTTGCAACATTCAAGATTCCATTGACAGCCACCCGAACTGAACACAAAGTTTATAAAGTTAGGAAGACAATTATTCTGCTCCATTTCTATGGACAGATTCTGCCTCTCGCCTTGGTGTATCTCTATATAAAGACAAGGGTTCAAAGTTGAAACGTCTCGCAACTCCAGCAAGTGGTGTCATTAGCCGCTTTTGCGGACAGGAACAACAATGATTTCTCTTTAGCAAAATTCCCCATTCATTTATACTTATTTGAGCATGTTGATCAGGAGAGCATTCTCCAACTGTCCAAAGGACCGCTCAAATCCCCTTCCCTTTTTTACATACCTGAAAAGAAATTGTAGTACAATCATAAGTGGTTCTTCCACTAGAGAACTACCAATTGAATGTCCTTTAGGCTTATTCTTTACACCTTTTAGCACTTACAAGTTCTCGTGTGCATTCCTGTGTTGGAAACCATAAGTGCTGCATTTATTTCTTTTTGTGTGAAATGAGTCTTCCTTCGCACGGAAAAAAGTAATACTTGCATCAGAACTTGTTGATCCATTACACTCGCATGCCAAGTTGTCCTGCCGCAGCTAGCATTTGCACTGGAGACAGCATCAGCCAACTTTTAGCCACTGTTGACAAGGGTTTTACTACTGGACTACATTATTCCAAGTTTGCTAGTTGTATTCTTTTTTATGGCCGAAGACATGACTCATCAAACCCAACAGATTCTCACTCCTATTGGATTAAGGATTGCTGCTCTTATACATAATAAATGTTGGAAGGTAAACTGGTTATAAAAAAGTGTATTTTTTACTCATAATTTTACTAAAATATACGTTAAACTTTAGTGTTTTATAGCATTTAAATAAAGTTTAGCGTTTGTAAAATATTCAAATTAAATTTCAAATAGACACAAATTTGGAGAAAACTTTCTTTTGTTATATACCACATCAGCATTAACTTGACATAAATTTATTACTTTTTATTAAAATGATGATTTTAATGTCCCATGTTTTTTTTATATATATATATATATATATATATATATATGCGATAAAATATGATACACTTTTTAAAATGATCTTAATTTAATTTAAATATTTTAAATTATGATTATATTCATTAAACTATAATTAAACCTTGAACCTTCTTATATCAACTATTTAAAATATTTAAATTAAATTAAGATCATTTTAAAAAGTGTATCATATTTTATCGCATATATATATGATACACTTTTTAAAATGATCTTAATTTTATTTAAATATTTTAAATTATGATTATATTCATTAAACTATAATTAAACCTTGAACCTTCTTATATCAACTATCTATAAATCATAAATGTTTCGATCTTTTCAATTTGGAATGATGGAATGCACTAATCGCATATTTGTATAGGCACCTATATTGATCCTATATTAGTCAACTATAGGTTTATTATTTACCAATTCTCAAAACATATTTGTCATTAACTGTTGAAACTTTATGTCATGTTTTTATTCTAGACCATTATATATTGCATTGCATCTTTTTTGTTCTTTTATTTTTTCTTCATAATAGTTGGTGATATAAAGCGTCATAACAATTGCTAAATTTATATATAAATTGTCTCCTATCTGTATGTTTCTTCATCATCATAATTCTAATTGATTCAAATATGCTAGGTACTATCTTATTTTTGGTTAGTAAGATCCACTCATTGAAAGTTTCGTTCATATTGTTATCAACTACTAAGCATTTCAATTCTAGTGATTGGTAAAATTTTGCCCACTTCTCCTTAGGATATTCAAGTAAGGTAGAAGTGCATTCACATTTTATTTTATTAAGTATTTTGACCTACTTGTTGAAATCTTTTATATAGGTTGATTGTGCAGGATTCCAAAACTTGTTTCTTAGTCCTTTCTCTTCTGGTTTCTATGCTAATTGTAGTCTAGATACACATTTACTAAATTGCATTTGGTAAAGTCTCCTATAGAGTTCTAACTAATCCTTAAAACAATTTAAAATTTTGAATCTTTAAAAGTGATAAAGATAAATTATAAATATACAAAATAATTTAAAAATTTTAATCTTTAAAAAGTGATGAAGATAAATTATAAATATATAAAGATGAAATTACCTTTGCACATCATATATGAATGTAAGTCATTCACCATCATCTAATTCCAAATTAAATGTTAATAGATTCATAGACTCTCTGTGAATTATTATTTTCTTATCTCCACAATAGCTCGTGCTAATAGATACTTCCATCCATCCCCATCCTCCTATTGCATTCAGCAATTTGCTTTAGAACCTTGTTTTTAGAAAGCATTCATCTATTTCGAAATAGGTCTTAAATACATCAATCCTCTTTTTATGATATCAAAGCAAATATATAATCGTTTGAACTATAACAAAAGATAATGAAGAATGGAAATAATTTTTTATTTTTTACATAAAATATATTTTTTTATTACATATAACAAAGAATTTTTCTGATTCTTTGCCAATTGTAGCTCCAGTATTGAGTTAAGATTACTGATATTTAACTTATTTACATATCTTACAACTTAGCATACTCATTAACAAAATTTATTACTGATGTAAGCACAACCATGGGACTTTGTACGCGAAATGGAATTAAAGATGAGCTAGTAATGCCGAAGGGACCTATAACAAGATCAAGACCTAAAAGTTCAAAGAAGCGCTTCAATCCTACATGTGTAGAATTGTAGACAACATGGAATACAATGGCATCATAACAAATCAAGTTGGACAAAATGTGCAAGAAAACTTTCATTCTTATTTAATTAATTATTTTAAGTTAGAAGCAGAGTTTTGGGCAGCCCACTACTTGTGTTTTAAGCTTTAGTTATTTTGGTGGGAGGCCCAAGTTTAAAGGCCTTTTACAAATTTAGTGGTTTATTTCTTTTCAAGGGATATAAATATCTCATAATAGAAATTGTTTAGGGTTTATATTGGATGAATAACAAATTCTTTAAGGAAGGATTTTCTTATATTGCAGCAAGAATGTAATTCTTGGTAAGGTAATCACTTATGGCGAATTTCTATTCTTATTTTCAAATCAACCTTATTATATGTGTTTTTTTAATAATTGATTGGAGGTTCATTAGGGTTGGGGATTTCTTCTTGTTCATTTTTTATCCAAAGTATGTGTTTAAAGAGTTTTGGGCTCTTTAGCCTTGGGGTTTCGCATCAATGACCCTCTATTTTTCAATCTTCTCTTTACTACTCTCTATATGTTTGAGTTAATAAATATGCTCAGGTTCTCTCAATACTCCTTAACCATTTTTGTTGTATAGATACTAGGCCTCTTAAGAATCTTATCTTTAAAATGTCTCCTGTAGAACTTATCATAAACCTTCTTTTATTTGTTAGTTGTAAAACAGTTACGATTAGGTTCACATGTCTTCACTTTGAAACATTTTTCATTCTTGCCATATCCAACATACAACTTCAACTGGAATCCCTCAGCATGCCTAATTCTAATCCTATTACTTTCACTCTTTTTCAACTTGATATTGTATAATGTTTGCACTATATAATCTACAGTAGCATCTTTAAATTATTTTGCATTTTCAAACTTCATGCTTAATCTTTAACGTTATGTCATAAGAATAGGATATGTTAAATAATTTTACTTAATTTTTGCTAATGCTTCTCCTAGCTCCTTTCCACTTAGATATTCATCACTACCAATGAAATTATCACAATTAGTTGAACGAATTCATTTGGTTGATGGTCTTCAGAAATTTATACTTAAAAATCAACTTGTACATGCTCATCATCTTAGTCATCAACTTGTTCATCAATGTGTTCAAAATTCATCATGTTATTATCCTAATACATCTTTCACTTAGTTTAGTAAGCCATAACAACTATATTTGAAACCTAATAAGTTGTAAAATGCCTTATCAACTTGAAGGCACCCCAAGTCCTTCCCATCTCGTGTATTTTCCTATATTTGACATAATCAAGGTCAACATTTTTAAGCATACTTATTTGTCCATCAATATAATTTAGGTTTTACTATGAACTTCCCACTTGGACATGGCAATTTGGCCGAAGCATGATGCATTTCGGTTTGACCTAATACAAAGTCAATAGACTTGGCCTGAGTTGATTGATTTTTGGGCTAAGCTAAGGATTTTTCATTTCGAGCTTTGAATTGAACTTAGGCTTAGACTCCGAATTCGCAAACCAGTCTAATATAAAGCTCAACCATATATAAATATATAGAAAACCCTAGTTTTTCTTTCAGTTATGCTTCTTCTGAACTTCTCCTTTTATAACTCTTTTGGTTTTTTTTAGATATAATATTGAGAAACCAGATTAGAAGTGAGTTAGACAAACTATACTATAGGGGAACTGTGAGAGAAGATCTAAATGGGTTTCCATTTCCCCATAGTAATTTTCTTTTTTGTATAATGAGGCTAAATGCATATCTAGAGCATAGGTTAGATGATGTGGAACTGAGAGATCAAAACATGGGTTGAATGGTATTATCGTCGTGATGGGTTATATGTTGGTATGGGATTGGCAAAGCTTAGATATTTATAGATCTTTAGCGATGCCTGTTTTAGAGACAAGGGATCTATATGATATATCAAGTCATGCCAGGTAAGAGTTGGTGAGTTCGGGCTTCAAATGGCCAAAGGCTTGATTAGGCTCTAGACCAGGTAGTATAAGCAAGGTATAATCAAACTTTGGGCCTCTTTGGCCTAATGATATCATATTCCGATTATAAAATAGACTTTTACCTCTATATTAAGCTATTGTAAAAGATACAAAGAATTTTTTTTATCGATATTAGGCTACACCAAGGCTCCTCTTTGAGCCCCTTTTTATTTGCAGTAGTGATTGATGAGCTCACCAAGAATATCTAGGGTGATGCGCCTTAGTGTATGTTTTTTTGATGACATTATTTTAATGGGTAAGGCCAAAGATAGTGTCAATTTCAAGCTTGAACTTTGGAGGGATACGTTAGAGTGGAAGGGCTTTAAATTGAGTAACTTTTTGGGGAATAAGATGGCTATCAATGTGTGCGTAAATATTGGCTCATAAACTATACCAAAAAAGGAGTGTTTTAAGTATCTATGATCTATTGTCTAGAGCACTGGAGAGATTGATAAAGATATAGTTCACCAGATCAGATCAAGGCGGCTTAAATGGAGAAGTTCCTCAAGAGTTTTATATGATAAGGAAATACCACTCAAGCTTAATGGTAAATTCTATCGTTTAGTGATTAAACTAGTCATGCTCTATTAGGTGAGGTGTTGGCCCATCAAATAGGTATATAGTTATAAGCTAATGGTCACAGAGATGAGGACGCTATGTTGGATGTACAATCTTACTAAAAGAGATAAGGTTAGGAATATAATGGTAAGGGAAAATTTAAAGGTGGCTACTATTATTGAAAAATTAAAAGAGACAAGCTTAGGTGGTTTGGACATATTAATAGGAGACATCCAGACACTCTAGTGAGAAGATGAAAGAGAAGATTGTACCTAGAGATTGTAGAAGAAAAAAAAGGGAAGGCCTAAGAAGAATTGAGGGAGGCGATCAATAATGATATGGCACTATTGGAACTTATCGAGGACATGACCCATAATAGAAAACTTTGCATATTATGATATAGATAAAAGATTTCTCATAAAGAGATCCTTGTCGTTCTCATAGGCCTTTTAACATTTTCCTCTTATATTTAGCCTAATCTTTTATACAGTACTTATCTCTTAGAAATTTAGCCTAAGCTTTCATCATCATCATCATCATCATCATCATCATCATCATCATCATTATTATTATTATTATTATTATTATTATTATTATTATTATTATTATTATTATTATTATTATTATTATTATTATTTATTATTTATTATTTATTATTTATTTATTTTCATTTTTCTTTCTTTATTTATTTTTCATATATGTTATTCAGATACAACCTCTTTACTAGTTAAAAGTAAGATTGTGTACTACTGGACCTTCCCGAATCTCGCATATCAACGAGATTTTTATTGTGTTGTTGTTGTTATTGTACTGAGCTATTGTAAACCTATTTATAATTATTAGAAAACATTAAAAGCAACATAGGTCCATGTTATAAAATTTTATTATCAAAGCATGTTCTCTATAAATGTAACTTACAAAGTACAATAGTTAATGATAACAATTTATATCAATTGTATATAAATATAATGAAATCTCTGTCATATGGTAAAAGTATCAACCTAATGTAAACAAAATTCTGTCCTTCATAAGGGATATTGCATCTAATATCTCACAAAGAACTTGATTCAAAGGAATAGAGTAACGATAACTAACTAGCAAAGAAGCCATAGATAATTGATCTTGTTAGCAAAAAAATTGTGTCGAATTGCACTATGGAATAGTTATTAAATATTTCAAATTTCAATATGAAATGCTTATTGATCATGTTCTAAAACATATTACATAACATGCTTCAAATACATGTGATAGGCTCTAGTAAATACTTATAAGTTTACGCTTCTGAATGTAATTAACCCTATAATTCATACAATTATGTCACAGATTATGATTGTTTGTTCTTTTATTTTCCATAATCAAGTTGTAACTTTCTGAAAAGTAAATATCATGGTTGGTAATTTTAAATTACATAACATTGCCAAACAAGTCACTGTTCAAGCTTTTTGGGCACATCAATTACATACATCACTTGGATTTTCACTTAGGTAACTTATGTTATAATAATGGTGAGATTAAATGTTAGAGTATCAACAAGTTTACTTTCATATATATCTTTAAGATAACCCTTGATCCTAGCTCTTATTATAATCATATAAGATGTGTGTGAATTATATTGATGCAAAAATAAAGAAATCTTTTATTATTTATTCTATTTTGTATAAAAAAGAGATTATAACCAACACTAAAGCATTGAATATGCAATTGTAATACTATAAAATCTATTAATAAATTTTCTTGGCTTGTCAATATTACATATGAAAGTATTAACATGATATTGATGTCCATAATTAAGAAGTGTGTTTGCAAATATGATAAGCATCATAAATGTAAAGAGTAGAGTGATAAGTAACTAGCAAAAGTCAAATTATACTATTAGTATAAAAACTAAATGGAATTTCACCATAAAACAATTACAAGAAACAAAGAAATAACTACAAGCACCATTAAATAAGTACAAATAAAAAGAAATATCATCGACACAATGAGACTAAGATTTATAATATAACAAGGACCACATCAAATAAAGTAAACATGTGATGTGAAGACAACCCCAAAAAAAAGTTCCACATCAAATAAAGTAAACATGTGATGTGAAGACAACCCCAAAAAAAAGTTTAACCTAACATTTGATGACATAAGGAAAAAGACATAAACCTATCACAACGTATTATCTCCTTATCACAAACTTGTGTCATCGAAGTCATGTGAAATAGAGAATGAAACCACATGATAAAGGGAATTATGTTTTATGAGAGGAGACGATAGATAAATGAACTTCAGCCAGATGCCTAACAAATTTTTAGTCAAAGCTCCATTATATGAGGGAGTGACATAACAATCTAGGATTAGGGTTTGGTAATTTGCGAATTAGAGTTTTTAATTAAATTTAAGATAATTACGATTAAGTAAATACTATTTATGTTAATTTACACTTATTAGTTTTATATAGTTAAATAAATATATTTATAAATTTATAAATAATTTTAAAATTATTTATAAAATGAGTCTTATTATGTCCCATATATGCCATATGGGACAGTGAGATCCACACTACAAATGAAAAATAATAAATTTGTTCCACATCATCATAATGCACAAAACTTAATTCCATCAAAATTTCTGTCTGTTCAAGATTTAATTTAAACATTTTGCAAATATTAAGATTCATTTTAAACACTTTGAAATATTAAATTTAATTTATATTTTAATGAAAACCTTGTAATTAAAAATATGCTTTCCAACAAACTATTTACTCTCTAAATGGACTGTTAGATCCCTTAAAATTAATTACAATTTACTAAACTTTTGTAGTAGTTGTTGAATCAGGTCGAATCCCAACAGAACTAAAAACTAGTTACTTAATTTCAATTGACAAAACAAATTAGGGGGTTTATGATTAATTAAATAATAAATTAAATTTAACAAGGAATCAAAATAAATCAGCTAAGTATTAAAGTGAGAACTTTAATGATACTTAATTATGATTCAAGGCAAAGATTTCATCAAATTTAAACTTTGATCATTGATCTAGAAAGAATAATTTTTACAATTCAAGTAGTTGTTCTGAAACCTATTAGGATAACTATAATAAGTTTCAATTTTACTAAATTAATTTGTTCAAACTCAGCATTCAAACCAAAACTTACTATAAATCGATTGATACGATAGCATTCCATATTAATTTGATTATAGTAATAAGGTTGATGAAAAAGACTACACCCTAAGTTAAATAATTGAGATAGTTGTAACTATTAAATTTAGTTTTCTTGTTTCTTATAAACTAAATATCCAAATTCATAAATAACATATTTACTACTTGTACCAATTATTCATGACAATTACAAATGACTGAATCCATAAATAGCTATAGAATAATCAACATAAAATTAATTTGTCAAATTAATCAATATTGATTACTTATAAAATAAAAGAACACAAAATAAAAAATAATTAAATTAAAAAATTTTAGGTTTAGAACAAAACTTCGCAAGGTTACAACTAGTGTTTTCACTATCCTTAAATTAGAATATTTGGATTTTTCACCTCATGGATCTAGTTATACCACAATAATAGAAGAAAAAAGAAGAGAAAACAAAAGCAAGACAAAAGGGAACTATAGAGAGACTGTATGATGTTTTCTCTGCTTTTTTCCCTACCCAAAAAATAACTTCCTTTAATATTCTAAAGAATATTTTCTAAACAAATCCAAATCTTCTGTATAATAGGGCTGGGAATAGGTCTCCTAATTAAACTAAAATTCTTGTAGTCATCTGGCTTTAGTTGTGATCTTGCTTATCAATTGTAGCATTCTTTCATCTTTTTCCAAAATTTGTGACTTTGACAAATAGTGCTTCAATTTGATGCAATCTCAACTTTTCACCTCCTAAAACAAAACAAATATTAATTTCACCAATTAAGCACCAAAATTAAATTGAAAAGAAAGAGATAAGTTTAATTAACATAAACGAATCAAATCTTATCAAATTCCCCCACCAGACTCATACTTGTCCTCACGCATACATCAATTCAATGCACTAATCATTCTTATAAGATCCTCTTATTTTAATTCATGTTATCCAAAAATATCCCAAAATCTAATACACATTAAAGGTTTAAGATAAAATAGAAATTAAGAGAATAAGCACTTATTGTAACATCCCCTCACCAATTGCCATGAATAGGAGTGTATAAATGTATAGTGACATATGCATGCATTCATATATGC
>JANZXR010000002.1:15523615-15541916 GCA_027575705.1 Erythroxylum echinodendron | reverse complement strand
TTTGAGCACGGCCATGCATTTCTTCAGTCATACTTGTCAAGAGGCCCAAATGATATCTCTCTCATTTAAGAGAGGTAAAAATCCCATTTACGTCATTCACATCCCTCTGTATGATTCATTTAATGTCCAACATAAGATTATTTGTTATCCGATTAAAGATAATTTAATCTAATGTCAAAACACTGAATTCCTCATATAGGGAACCATGATGACTTCAGGTCAAAGGACTAAAATCAAACTATATTGAGAATCACTAATGAGATGAAACCATGTAGTGTTCTCTTTGTGGGTCAGTCCAATATATGTTCTCTAACATATATCTATGTATCTGATTTGATAACTCATATCTATGATCAGTAAACGTGATCATCAATCAAAACACATACTAGCCTTAATTTATTATTCTTCCACCAATAATAATCGACCAGGGACATTTTAGAATAGTATTATAATGCTTATGGTTTTACTATTAAGTCACGTACTTGATGACATAAGCCTAACATTATTCATAGAATGTAAATCACATTACATAAACAATATACATGCATATATAACAGAATACCTCATAATATATTATTAATAATTCATAATGTCAGTACAAAAGTCACATATGTCCATTGTCCTGGGGCACACTACTAACAAATATGTTCTTATGAGTTTTGATTAGAAAGAGATTTCAATAAATTAATTTAAACAATTTTATATAAACAATATAAAATATAAAGGAATTTTATACATGCATATATTATATTTTACTATATAATATAAACAATATACATGCATATATTAGATTTTACTATGTAAAGGAATTTTATATAGTAAGAATAATATAAAATATAAAAATCACATTTAACTGGTTATAGTTAAAATATAATAATAACATTACTTACACACAATTAATTGGAACTTTTATTAATATAATTATTTTATATTACATAATTTATACCATCTATTCCTCTTATAGAACCCTAAATGTAACTTTAATTGATTTGCTTTTCACTTAAAACTATAACTCTGTGTTTCGCCAGCTCTATGTTATTTCATTATCATATCTCCAAGACATTACTTTCTTTATCCAGCATCGGGCTTTAAAGTTAACTAATCACAAAAATTTAGGGAAATAAGACAAAACAAACCATTATCAGCTTCAACAAATATAGAATTTAGCAACTAACTAAGATACATATTACATAACTTTTTTGTAAAATGAACAGATACTATAATGCTAACCATTACACAATTAAAGATGCACCATTAACTGTTCAAGTTAGATACTATTCTTCTTTCCCCGAATATTTAGAAAACAAAAAGGACTGCTTTTTCTCTGAATGTACTGTTCATCACCTTCATCAGACTCATTCTTGATTCTACCTTCACCCACCATCACCTTGCATCCTATTATCCCGCAATCCAAAAGTGCTCCCTAGTTATCTGACAGTATGCCTTCTCCTTCAGCTAGTGCTCCACTAGCTCCTGAAGGACAACCGCGAAAACGAAGTCGCACCAGGGACATAGACTAAGTGCCTTCCCCTTCCCCACTCTATCATACAGTGCCGCTGTCTCCCGACCGCCCCAAAGGAGGGACAGACAGGGACACATTGCCCTGGCCTCCAGAAGACCCTATAGCAATTGAAGCTGGCGACATTCATCTTGTCACCGAGGGCTCGACCACCAGCATTCTTCTTTCTCAGGCTCTCAAGGACAAACTCTATAATCAATGGCAACAAGCTGTTGTGGTCAAGTTGCTTGGGCGGCGTATTGGCTACAGAATACTCAGCCAACTCCTACAAGTGCTCTGGCAACCCCAAAACTCGATTAAAATCATTGATCTCGACTTTGATTTTTACCTTGTCAATTCCAAGCCGAAACGGATTACTCGAAGGCGTTAACCCAAAGGCCTTGGATCATCTTCGGCCATGCATTGTCGGTTCAGTGCTGGACCTCCAGCTTCCGGCCAGCCCAAGGCACCACTCCCAGTGCAGTGGTCTGGGTTCGTTTCCCTGACCTTCCTATCGCCCGTTATCATCCACGCATCCTTGAGGCTCTGGGTAATCTGATTGGTCACATCGTCAAAATCAACGAGGCTACCTTGACGACCCAAAGGGGCAAATTTGCCCATATCGCCATCGACGTCGATCTGAGCACCCCCCTTCGCACCACCGTGGACCTCGACGGCGAGACGCTTCAGATCTCCTATGAAGGCCTTTCCCAAATATGCTATAGCTGTGGGATGGTTGGCCATGACACCGACACCTGCATTCCCCTCACCCCACTCAATCCCACGGTCCATATCGAAGTGATGACCAGGACCACATCGACAACTCCAGGCGCGCAAGCCACACTAAACCCTGGCGAGATGAGCGCATTATGGGCATCTGAGACTAGTGCACCATCGGAGAAGGACTTCGGCTCATGTATCCAGGTCCAACGGTCGAAAAGACTGCCTGTCCCCCAACGGTCACCTGCGAACCTGTCGCACTAGACTCGCAAAGTCGGCGGGTCACGAGGCTCCAGATTTGGAGCGTTGCATAGTGAGGAAGACGAGTCTGTGCCGGTTTTGCATTTTAACGCTGCTCCATCCCATGGGATGCCGTCTTCAGCGCAGACTCACCAGGGATGGACTCGGCCTGGACGCCGCAGGCCTGCTAGTGGGCTGGACTCCCAGTCCAATCGACTACCAACCCAGTGGAAGTTAGCTGGGAAAGGCAAATCCATGGCCCACTTGGCTAAAGCCCCTCCAAGCCCAACCCATCAGATCTTCCAATTTTTCGGCCCAGTCACTACGGCCTCCCTACAACCCACCCCCCAGGCCCAGCATAAAGTCGTAACTCTACACTCCCACCAGGCAGTCTTATGTGCGGAGCCTCTTGAGGGCCAAGCCGTCACTACGGAAGCCCCCGATCAAAATATGGACGGTGTTGAGCGGCCAGCGGAGTGTACTCCATCCTCATCAACTGGACCGCCATACCTCCGCCGGAACCCCCGGAGCAAGAGGCAAGCAATTCCCGAATGCTGGAATCCTTGGATGCGCACTGGTCGGACACTATTTTTGTGTCCCCGACCCTGCCTGACTACTCCAGGATGGAGACGGCCGTTCTCCCGAACCCCCCCAGACCGTAGGCCCCTGATTCCCGTTTACCTTTTTTATGTCGATACTCTTTTGGAATTATCAGGGGGCCGGGGGCACCCGGTTCTAAACTATTCTCAGGAATTACATTCGACAGTATAATTTGGGGTTAATTGTTTTAGTGGAACCTTGCATTAGTGGCCGCCGAGCGCAAACAATCATCAACTATTTGGACTTTGACTTTACCTTCCGTGTCGATGACAACGGCTTTACTGGCAGGATTTGGCTGCTTTGGAAAAAGGATTTTACTGTCTCAATCAAAATTGCGCATAACCAACTGATTCATACCCTCATTGCCTATGAGTCTTATTCGTTCGAGTTATCGGCTATTTATGCCAGTTCGCAGCAAACTTCTCGAAAATTCCTGTGGCCCTTGTTGCGGGAGGTCGGCCAGTCAGTCACTCGTCCCTGGATTATTGGTGGGGATTTTAACGCCAAATTAACAGCTGTCGATAAAAAAGGGGTTCCCCATATACGTCTGTGGTTTGTGAGGCTTTCCGCGCTTGAGTCCACGAGAGTGCTTTGCACGACTTGGGCTATGTTGGGTCCAGATTCACTTAGAGATGAGGAAATGTCCAAGCTCGGCTTGACCAGGTTTTCGATTTATCGGATTGGTTGGACCTCTTCCCACTTACGGTTAACCAACATCTTCCGTTTCTGGGCTCTAATCATAGGCCCTTGTTGGTACATTTCATTCGACCAGCTCGGTGCCCTGTCGGCCCAACTCCTTTCCGGTTTCAAGCAGCTTGGCTTACCCATGCAGACTTTCCGCAACTGGCTACGGACTCCTAGCTTCCCACTTCTGATTTGTTTGCCAATTCTCTTTCGCTTTTTTCTAGTCGTCTCGCACACTGGAACAAAATATTGTTTGGGAATATATTCCATCGTAAACACAGACTACAGGCGCGGTTGGCCGGCATTCAGCGAGCTATGCAACGAACGGAGTCAGACTCCTTGCTCGATTTGGAAGCTAAACTTAGTGGGGAACTGGGGCAAGTGTTGTGTGAGGAAGAAATTTACTAGCATCAGCAAGCCAGGTGTGATTGGATAGCACAGGGCGATCGCAACACTAGATATTATCATACGGTTACTAAAACTAAAAGGAAGAAATTATCAGTGGAGCGCCTCTGTGATCAACACGATAAGGAAATCACTGATGCTGACGAGTTGCGTACTCTGATTTGGAATTATTTCACGCACCTTTACACCTTTGATCCTGGGCTCCCACGGATCACTACCCCCCTCGGAGCCTTCCCTTGCCTTCCTGAGGCACAACTTACTGGTCTTGCGCAACCGGTCCACGTGTCAGAAGTCTGAGCAGCCATTTTTGGAATGAACCCGAGCAAAGCTCCAGGGTTTGATGGGTTCACGCCGTTATTTTTTCAATCTCAGTGGGATAAGGTGGGCATTGAGGTGGTCTCCTTCTTGCAAAAAAATTTCGGGGACGAACTTTGGGAACAGGACTTGAACCGTACCATCCTTGTTCTCCGACCCAAAGTTCCGTCCCCAAAGTATATCACACATTTTCAGCCTACTGATTGTGCCTTTTGGTTTGATGCAGGATCTCCGCGAGTTATTGGATCGCAATTGGGAAGTGCAGTTTCAACATGTCTATTAGGAGAGGAAAACAAGCGCTGACAGTCTGGCCGCGGCAGCTCTGCAAGTACCACCAGGATTGCGTGTTCTTACTGATCCTCTGCCAATCACGATTCCTTTTTTAGATTCCAATAGACATCGTGTTTTGTCTCGCTAAAATATCTCTTACGGCTGATTCTGTGTATGTAGCGATTTTTTATGTTTTCTTTCCGTTGTATTCAAAAAAAAAAAAAAACAAAGAGTCCGGAGGCACGTCGCTCACGCTCTGTTGTGTAAACTTTTGAGAATATTTAAGAGTGCAGTTAGTGGGTTGCTTTCATTGTTTATGTTCTCTATCTTGCCCTCCTCCTGTGCAGGGAGGATAGACAAATCCGTCCATTTGCATAACAACATCGATTCTTGCTCTGATCCTCCTGCCTCTTTATCTCCAAGTCTTGATCAATTTCGTTCTTCAAGTTGGTGGTGGAAGTTATGGTGAGAAAGACTAGAGGAGGAGTGAATGAGGGTGCTGCTAGAAATGTCATTCCAAGGAATTTGGCTCTTTTACTTTGGCTTAGCAGCTTCTTTGTTGGGATGTTCTTCACCAACAGGTAATCTGCCAGCTGGGTTTCCATTGCTTCTGTTCAGTTTTAGCTATTTATGGTTGCATTGACAATGTGATGGTTTTAAGTCAATTGGGTATCTTGATTGTTGCAACTCACCCCTTTCCGACATTTTCTCGTCCTTCACTTTTAAATCCATATGTTAACTTGAATATTCTTTTTCCCTCTTTTATCTGAGAATTTGACTACCGTGAAATTAATATCCGCTTCCATATTCTCTATTTTTATTTCCCTTTTTTTGCTTAACTCGGTCCGCCGACACTATCCTAACCTTGACCAGACAAAACGCAGCGCACGAACTTCCAATCATCGGTTCTAGTTTTGATTAATAGAACTTCTTAAACTTTACTACAGTAAGTCAAATTGTCAGTCGAGGTTCAATCGAAGAGATCTTTGTTCTTAGGGACGATTTTCTGAATGTCTGCCCATGAAGTTGCGCCTATTTCCTTCGTTCAAAAGATTAAAGAGTATGCAGCATCGCGGGACTGGACTCGGTTTTGCTTTGTCTTTTAATTTTTGGTTTAAGATACTAACTAATTCTGTATGGCTTATTACCTGTAACAACTGTCAGCACGCTCCATCTTTTTTTTTTTTTTTGCAATTTCATGAGCTTAACATTTCTGTAGCATTCGTCATGTCCATCGCTTTTGTCATTTTCGTATGGAAGTGACCCAGAATTCTGTGTCAGGATGTGGATAGTACCTGAAGGAAAAGTTTTAGAACCAGAGGGTTGTAAACTTGAACTTGTAAGTGCCTTCTATTCATGGCTTGAAGCACCTCCTCCGTCGTGATTTTCTTGTTGGGAAAAAGTAGTCTTATTTAAAATTTTCTCAACTTAACTATTCTTTTGGAAATTATTAAGTTTCTTGGTATTAAAATTAAATGTTTAATCTGGTATGAAGAAGTCTTCTACTGTTACCTAAAATGTTTGCCGGTAAATATACCTTTTTATTTTCTTATCCCTTGCAGCTACTCTTCTAGTCTATCTCTTTTCTTCACTGCAAAAGTTACAACCTCTAGTATGATGGCTTTAAAAAGTTAACTTCCCCTATAAAGTCTTCGTAATTAGCATTCTCATCATGTAGATTTAGCTTTTCATTTTATCCAATCAACCTTTCTTCTTTTAACCTAATTTTAACCATGTTTGCTCCACAATTCCTTTTTATTTAGACGGCTGCGAAGCAAAAATTCAACAATCTCTGGCAAGTTTCAAAGAGGCAGTATGATTTTCGGTGAGCTCAAATGATTCTTGTTATGGTTGCTTTTGTGACCTGAATGGAAACCACAAGACATTTTGTGAAATGTAGGACTCTAGATGATAAAATCACAAACTTAGGGTTGAAATTAGCTGCTGCAAAGGCGGAGCACCAGTCTTTGTTGAATGGTCCTGCTCCATCGCGCAATGTGACAAGAAAGTACTTTATGGTTATAGGAATTTATACAGCTTTTAGTAGCCGGAAAAGAAGAAATTCAGTTCGTGCAACTTGGATGCCACAAGGTGAACATGGGTTACAGTTCTTGTTTCTGTCATTGTACTGTTAGGAATCACAAATTCCTCTTAGGTATTTGCATAATATATATGATGAAGGAATCCTGTTTTGCAATCTTGAATAGGTGAGGACAGAAAAAAGTTGGAGAAGGAGAAGGGCATAATCATTCGCTTTGTTATAGGTCACAGGTGAGAGCCTGCTTCTTCCACAGTTAGAAAGTTTCGAACATATGCATTTTACAGAAGCAGGACATTCTTCATTTGTCAGTCACTTGTATGCATGATGCTACATTAGGTGTGCAATTGCTTACCTAATGAGGTACTCCTATTTTACATGATTCTTGTTCGCTGTTAAATGAGAAATCCCAGCATCAGGAAAAAAAAAAAAAAACAGAATAGAATCTTCTTGTTAAGCTTTCTTTATATCAATTAGTGAGTATTGGAAGAAGTGAATATATTTAAAGGGAAAAGTGAATAATTTAGGGCGGCCCTCATTTTTCCATTTACACATTCAAATAGGTGCATACATAGTTTTCAAAGATCTAAACTATTCAGATTACCTTACCAGTCTCATCCCTAATTACTCAAGCAATTTGTTTGCCATGGAATGTGCTACATTTGTTCAAAAATGAGTATTTATTAGATGCAACACTTTCTGAAGCACAACAGCTGGTGGCGTTCTTGACAGAGATATTGATGAAGAAGAAATGGTACATGGAGATTTTATGAAGCTGGTAATTTATTTTCTTGTCCTTTGAATCATACTGTTCTAATAGCTGGATAACATTTTAATTTACTTGTAATAGTCATTATCAATTTACAACCTATTACTATCACAACCTATAAGCAGGAATATGCAGAGGGCTACCTGGAATTATCAGCAAAGACAAAAACTTACTTTGCCACAGCAGTTGCTTTGTGGGATGCAGAGTTTTACGTCAAAGTTGATGATGACATTCATGTCAATTTGGGTAAGGAGAAGTTTGATCATCTTGTGATTGTTCAATTCCTAACTTCTTTTATAATTTGTACAGGATTGATTTCTGTGATATCTATTCTGAAGTCTAAACTTTAAGAGGACCATATGCATCGTCATATGGTTAATCTACTGCCCAATGTTGTGCAATAATATGGCAGTTGTGATACTCCTTTAATTGGTCATTACAGACTTCTA
The DNA here is from genome assembly GCA_027575705.1 of Erythroxylum echinodendron. Lineage (NCBI taxonomy): Eukaryota > Viridiplantae > Streptophyta > Magnoliopsida > Malpighiales > Erythroxylaceae > Erythroxylum > Erythroxylum echinodendron. Next base: position 15,533,928 of record JANZXR010000002.1, on the reverse strand, counting down.
TTATTATAGTCAGACATGAAAGAGCTAATGGTCACAAGCTTGTGGTGGCCATGATCAATGTTTTTATGAGGGATTCATGAAAAATAAGGGTGAAATTCTCATATCATAAATCACAATTGATAAAGGAGTGAACTTGCAGAACATGAGTGTATTCTTTCTGTTATTTGCATCTGCAGTATTTGTGGTTGTCTAATTAAGTTTATTCTCTTCAATATACCACAGGGATTCTTGCTTCTATCTTATCTGGACACCGCATGAAACCTCGGGTTTATATTGGTTGCATGAAATATGGCCCTGTAGTTGCTAAAACGTAAGCTCAGAGATCAAGCTTTTGTATTCAGTTTTGTATTTGTAAAATGCATTATCTTACTTGTCCTTGGAACAGAGGAGTGAAATATCATGAACCAGAGCACTGGAAATTCGGTGTGCTGGGAAACAGTTATTTCCGTCATGCAGCTGGGCAAATTTATGCCATATCAAAAGATTTGGCAGCATATATATCTGCAAACCAGTAAGTTGGGAGCGCTTCTGTTAAAATGATCTCTGAACCTCCTTTAACTTTCTATCACATGAGTTACATTGTTTAGAACCACTGAGGTAGTCCATTGGAGAGCTAGAGCAACTGGAGTAAAAAGTTCTTATTGCTGTTTCACATGTTTGATACCAAAGATCTGGAGGTTTAGGGGGTCATTTTAGTGGTATATAACATCAGTATGAAAGTGGGTGATCAGAATCTTCCGTTGCCATATTCTTGTCACAATACTTCTATTTTTCATTCATCTCAGGCATGTGCTGCACAAATATGCAAATGAAGATGTTTCATTGGGATCTTGGTTTATTGGTTTAGATATAAGGCATGTGAATGACAAGAGACTCTGTTGTGGAACGACACCAGGTAGATTGGATTTGCTCCATACTAATTTATATTTTTCCTACGGTATCCATGAAATTCACTTGAGTTGATAGTTGGTCTTAAGCAGAACAACCGATGATTGGAACAAGAAACATGCACGGAGTTGAATTTCATAGCTTTGAAGAGAGAGGTTATCAGTGTTGTTGAGATTCCATTTTACTCTGACAATAAACTACAAATAAATAGTAACAGACCCTTTAAATTGTTTTGGACTGATGTATCTTAATCGCAATTAGGACGTTAATTTATCTTCCTATAAGAGAAAATGTGAAACTGAGCTAGCGTATTAAAGAGGAGACACTGCAACAAAAACATGGAAGGAAAGAAACCAACAAAAGGTTGGAGATCTTTTGACATAGCTGTAATTGTTAGCCACAGTACGTAGGCACCTCACTGTAAAGTGCGGAGACTGTGATGTGCATCCCAGTTCATCCTGAAGTGTCATTGGTAATCTAGATCTTCTAGCCTAGAATTCAATAATAACGTAATATATGAGCACTAAGCACCGCTTTCAAGGTTCTAATAGCTGCTGATTATGTATCATCAGTTCAATGCTGCAAAGCCAATTTATGTTTTCTAATTTTCCTGGTCATATTAAGCTCCGAACTAACTTTTTGTCTGGTGCAAAGTTTAGTCGAAAGCAATGAGACAGATTTTACACCTACCTGATATATGTTTCTGCAAAAGAGATGACAAAAAAAAATGCGCAGAAGTAACTATCTATTGCTTTTCTTATGGGAGAACTTGTTGCTAACTTTCCTCCAGCGGATTGTATGTGGAAGGCTCAAGTGGAGATCAATTGTGCAGCCTCGTTTGATTTGAAATGTGGTGGAATCTGCAATTCTGTCGATAGGATGATGGAGGTTCATAGGCGATGTGGTGAAGACCAAAATGCTATATGGAGTGCAGCTTTGTGAGGCACCGTCCACCTTACTTCAAGCTCAAGAAGGATAAATTGGGAAAGGTGGTATATATGAGGTCCTTTGAACATACCCGTGTTGATGTAGAAAATGCAATTATTACCTTATAGAATGGTAAACTATTAGTGAAGAGGGACAATCGTGGCTACCGGGGCCCGTGTACATTTCGACAAAAGGTGCTCAACCTCAGGGAACGTTAAAGCAGAATCAAGTGGTCTCTAATAGTCATTCTTTGAACAGTTGGAACGCTATATTGTTGCTTCTCTGCCATGGACAGTGAGAACATAAATAGGTTGTGTTTTATATTCTTAGGCAGATTTGGCTGTCATATACGTAATATAATTGAATGCCCTACATGGAATGCCCTACAACAGCTATGACTTTTTTGTGTTATTTTCTCTTATTAGCATTTCCCTTTGCCCAAGCTACAAATGCCCCGTCTATGTGTTTGAACATGGAGCTCTCAAGGAGCTACTCAACCAAGCTACAAATTCCCTGCATATAGAGAAAGAATGCATTGGTTATTGACTCACGCTCAACTATTGTGGCTACAATCGTCTTAAACGTATATTTGCTCTTTTATTTGGTAAATGTCATGCTTGAGCATCCATTAGATCATAGTAGCCTCGTTATTGAGGATTACTCTATCAATTGATGACAATTGAATTGGATGGTCGAATAAAGAAATATTTGGCCATCTGATAGACCCTATAGCAAAGCACTTGCAGACCGGAATGGAAAACATTAAAAAAAAAAAAAAAAGAAAAGGTAACATGTACCTAAAAATGTTCAATCTTTGCTCCTGTAGTTCATGTGCACCTTTACAGAAATGTTTGTATTATGACAAAGCGTTTCAGTTTCAAGCATCTAATGGAAGCATTGATTAACAGCTTTAACAGATTGGATCTCTATTGCCTACTAACACCAACTTTCCAGAAAAGTGGTCAACCTTTACAGAATTAAAAGGAAAAAGAACACAATTCATACCTGCCTTCTAACCTTACCTACCGCAAACACGTTTCTTTATCGCGTTTGCTGGCCGCTACATGATTATGATCTTTCGTAACCAAAGAGAATGCGCATCCAAACTACATATGTAGGTCACATAATAACTTAAACATACCCCAAAAAGTACAAAAAGAACAAAAATAGAAGAAGAGATAATGCACCCTTTGGAGTGTAGCCTTAAAGTGACTGATGCCATACTAGCTGGTGCATTTCTTCTTCAGGTAGATAGATTGTATACCACCGATGGTTTCATGTGAATACGAAATAGATAATATGAAAGAGAAGATGGTAAAAGCAGCAAATGACCATGCATGTAACTTCATAGAGCTTGGAGAGCTCATAATGTGCATAGTATGGCATCCAACAGTAAGCCTTTATCGCCTTAAAATGCACACAAACCGCAGGCCGGAAAAAAATTAAGCAGGCAGTTGCATACATTGGTGAGGAGAATAAAAGTTATTAATCTAACGGTGAGCCGTGATATTGGCACGGCTCAATCAAACAACACAGTTCTACATGTAGAACACTGCTCTGTGATTGAACCGCACCAACATCTCGTCGTCCTCCGATAGATAGTGAATCCAGGACGTGAAACAAATTTGATACCAAAATACAAGTAAATGCCACAAATAACCGCGGAAACTGGTAAGTAATATAAAGAAAGAAGCAAGAGACTGGGAAAATCGAGAAGAGGGCTTTCAAAAGAAAAGAGGCCCCGACTGACTACAGCGAGTAGAACTTATGCACATGGAAGGTACCAAAGGTGAAGAAAAGAACTTAATGGAGGTGGACATGTAGAAGATGGGATTTTGTTTCTGCTAGTGAAGATGCGTCTGCGACTGAGGCCATCGTCACTTAATATCTGTGAGAGAGAAGAGGGTGGGCATTCAATTTGCCACCAACCAACAGCAAAAAGGAGGTTGGTATATTAAATATAAAGCTTGAAGAAAATTGCAAAAAGCTCTCTTTATGTTGTTTCAGTAATGGTATTTATGAGCTTGAAGAAGGCATCTTTCCATTGCCACTAAGATTTGAATTTCTATAAAGCAAAAGCAATGGATGCAAAGTCTATTTAAAGACTTTTCTGTTTGTTGATATTCTACGAAAACCAGAATCATAGTACTTCTAACCTGTGTCACCTGTCTGGAAAAAAAAAATCGCCTAGTATGAAGCATGAGAAGATATTTAACCCAGTCACGCAGAAGTTGCTGAGACTGGTCAGGATCGGTGCACTTGAACAGTACATGTGTGCTGGTTGTTTACGTTACTTTTTTCCTTGGTCGATGTATACGTTGCCAAGTATATGAATCATTTGTAACTGTTGAAAGCAATTCCGGCTTTCACGCTGCTCATGATTGACTTTATATGAGTGTAAATTATCCTGATGTTTTGTTGCCTTAGCATTGTACCTACGGCTTAATATGAAGATCGTTATTGGAGTAATGGTGAAGCGGTTCTTCTTTCAGTACCACTGAGTTATTGAATAGCTAGTTATATATTAATTGTAGATCATGCCCCAATCACGGAACTTAACGATGGATCTATGTTGTGTGTAAATACCCTTAAGCCTCAAACATGCATACATACATATATACGGAGAAAAAGTTGCTGTTAAATGAAGCTAACAAGGGTTTAGATGGATGGGGATGGGTCCTTGAATGATGTGGTGGCTATCCAACTTACGATTATACACTTGACATGATATTCAATTGGTCTTGTACCATGTATTAAATTTGTTGAACGTTGCTATTAATAATTGATTTGAGAGGACAAAGTTAGGCAAGATGGTTGCAAAAATAGGAGCAGATAAAATGTGACATTTAAGCAATTTCTAGTCATGGTGTCGCCAATCAGCATTCCCATAAGGTTAGATGTTGCCACTGTCAGAACCCATGTTCATGTTCTACAAAGATTTTTAAGCAAGACCCCCTCGGTCCCTTGTCAATACAGAAAAGATATATAACGGACTGCCACTGTTAGATCATATGAAACAACAGCTTTCTTGTGTTCCTTTACCGCGGAGATTAAACTCCAAGTCGAGGAGGTTCCAACACTTTTTGCCATCAGGTTTTGTTTATGCTCCTCAAGTAAATGGCATTACTAATGCTAATGCTTCCGTTTCCCATTGTCATGTTCACATCAAATCACTAAATGAACCCAAAATTATCTGACCACATAAAGTGGAAACTAGGAATTGGAGCCAGTCATATATTACGCATGACATAGCTTACATGCATTAAGCCATATAATTGACTAAAGAATTTTGAATTTGGAGCTGAGCATTGATCAAGTTTCCATGCACCAAGTTAATGAATTTTACAGAGGAGCAGCGAAAAAAGCAGGCAAGTAAGCCAAAACTCTGTCTCGCAAGTCCAACAAAAAAGCACCTGAATTCACCTTCCGTCACGATCTGTCATTCTCCCCATGTGAATTAATGTCTTTTATCTTTGCCACTTCCTGTACTTTCTTTTTCATCTTAAAACAAGAACAAACGACACGCATACCTCTTACTTTATATTAAAACCTCCACGTGAAAACCCTGCAAGTCCTACCAACCTGCAACACATACACTATCAGCATCAACACAGCTTCTTCTCGGTGGCTGGAGAACCAACCTGGTTTTGATGAGATCATTCCATCCACTCTTCCCTTTTTCACATCTTACTCGTAAACCATAACTAATATGCTTATATTAAAGATTTACATGAAGCAGAAAACTAGAACCTTCATGTTGATTGTACGTAGAAAAAAGAATGGATAAATGAGGAGCCCCATCATTGTTTCACCTTGATTCATGATTTAGAAGTGTCTCGGAGAGACCCTTGACGATACTTGCAAACTTGTACTACTAGAGTGCATGCAATTATTGGACAATAAGTGACATGCACAGGGATCCCAGTTAGAAAATTAATACTTGCCATATTTCTGCCAGCACAGTAACATAATAATGCACCTCCTCATAATGTAGAACCTAGATCTTTGTTCCTTAGCCATGAGCAACCATCTTTTCCTGGAGCTTGTTGAAGCCTCCCTACTGTGCACTGCTTTAGAGGTTGATGGTGAAGAATAGCACTGACCCATCTACCAATATGGTGACCCGATTGAAGACTGAAGAGGAGAACTATCGGTAAACAAGAGAAGCGTGATCCGATTGAAGACTGAAGAGGAGAACTGTCGGTAAACAAGAGAAGCCAGCAAGGAGAGAAATGTTTGGTCGATAAAAGAAAGGCAAAGGGAGGAGGGCTTATATGGTGTTAAAAGGGTATGGACCACAAGACAAAACTTGGTGTCCGCTTCTCTCTCACCAGTAAGTGAGACGTAGGAGATGTCAATTTGTCAACGTCTTTAATGTTTGAGGTTAGAATTGTTATGTCTCGTTGATTTCTTTGTCGTTGATATCTAATTTCCATTTTGAGACATTGGATGATAATTAATAGAATGAAATAGAACGAATATAATGAAACAAAAAGGAAGAGTTTATAATAGAATGAATGTAATACAGTAAAAGTTACAGAAGGTTTATAATATATTGTAGTGAAATATTGTTTGAAAGATGGATGAAATAAATTATAATGTATAATAAATGACTATTATAGTCATGATATTAAAATGATTATTGCGAGAGGTTTAACGCTATAATTTTAAAACAGAAATCATGTCCAATTAAAAATCACAGTTGTGATTGTGACCAATGTTTTAAAAACTGGACCGGACATTGAACCGGTCGAAAGAAAAGTTTAAAGTTTAGAAGTTCAATTAGTAGTAGACTACTATAAAACCGGTATATAATAAATAAGAAATAAAACTTGTAAGAGTAATTAAAAATAAAATATTTTATTGAAATAAAAAATATATCAATATCTATTATTATATAATAAACTAGTAATAAATAAAAATGAGTCTAATATAAAACTTACAATAATAATAAAAATCAAAATTGTTCTTAAAACCTTAAGTTTATCCCTCCTATTTGTTGACTAAAAAGCTTCCTTGATACTCATACTTCTGCATTATTACGAAGGCAAGCCATCACGTTAATCTGAAATTCGACAGATTTTTAAACATACAAATGTGTAATGTGATGTCATAAAAACCAAAGGAACATCAAAACTCAACACATAGTATTCTTTCTTTTGCAAGAGTTTTGGTAATTATCAACATTCATTACATACCTTCGGATTCTTGCATTTTCCCATTCCAGATTTCTTACTCTCTGTCATCGCATGCCAACAAGTACATTCTTTTACTCCTTTTAAAAATTTCTTCAATTGTTTGCAGATGAGGACACCTACAAATTTCTTGTCATTAGTGTCTTGATGGTCTATGATCTCGTGATAATAAATTTTTTAAAAGCTTGGCTCAGTTATGGCTAGTACTTCGGTGTTTTTGCATGGAAAGTATCAATATTTTGCATAAATTTTTGTCTCTCAGGACGAATTTCAAACTGGATCCAATTTTGTTAATGCAACTTTTAACAATGCTCTTGTGATATATAATAGCTACACTTTTTTTGTTAATTTCATGCATGTTTCAAATTCGATAATAGTGATTCAGTAGTTAAAATGAAAATTAAGGTTAAATCCGCATTTTTGTCCAAAAAAACAACATTTTTGGAGACAACTCCAGAGTCAATCCAAAGATAAAAGTCCCATTGATTTCTCGCTCTTCTAATTTTCCTGTTTGGATTCATCAGGTCTCACAGCTTCATTTTGTAATCGTACACTGTGAATGCAAAGTAAAATCTTTGAAGAATATCAAAATAGTGTATATAGAACTCGTGGGTAGGATCTGTGGCAAATGAATTGAAAAATTCTTGGTTCAGGACGTGAATGGAATGTGAAGGAGTTTCAAACACCATTCAAATAAGAAAAATACTTATTTAAGGAAAAACGTCGAACAGTGAGAGTGCAAAAAAGGAACGGTGCTGAATCTGCAAAATATGTAAAGATAGACCAATTAGTTTGGTTGCGTTTGTCTATGTTTTATAAAACGTAGCTAAAAACAATCGTTTGTCTATATTTGTCTAAATATTGCTTGTAGTTTTTGTCTTTAACCATCACTTCTCCTACAATGAGTAGTTGAGTACACTCTCCCAAGTCTACGGGGACCATCCACTCCATCTCTGTCATATAATCCCCCTCGACTTTGACTCTATCCAGACGCTGCCAGACGGGATCATCCGACGACGGGTTATTGATGATACCATCCATCAACTTGAGAGACCCTGAAGCCCAGAAGTTAATAACGCATGCATGTGAGACGTGGGGTGTGTTCCAGGTCCATTGAATCTACTACATGAAGTTGAGTTTCAGGCAAGAAGACTCTTATTTATATAGGAATATATAAAAATAATTAAAGAATAATTTTATTTATTTTTTATTAATAAAATTTTATTAAAATTTTTTATTTTATTATTAATTATATATACTTTTTATTAATAAAATACAAATATTATTATCAGGTAAGGAGAAATAATATAAAATATTATTAATAAATAAGTACGTAAAAAGGGAGTTAAGATTAGAAGAAATAATTGATATTAAAAAAAATTATTGAAAGTATATTAAGTAGCATGTATTTATTAATTTATGTTCCATCCTAAACTTCCGAATCGGAAGTTTCTTATTTTCACTGTTTAAAATGAAATGTAACATAACATGAAATCCTCTTCTTCCATCTCATTCCGTTCCATTTTATTATAAAACTTCAAATTAAACAATAAATTTGTACTACATTCTATTCTATTTCATTACTAATTCCTCAACCAAATAGGGCCTCAAGTAATTAGTCGGACGTTACCATCAAATTTTAAGAAACTATAACCAAACATTAGGATTTTAATGCTAAGATTTACGATATCTGCTAGTGACACGATGACTGTAATGGATTCATAGTATATATTTTATAACGGATTAGACAATTCAAAAAGAAACAAAAAGGGGACAATCTTTAACTGGTTTGGTTTCGGGACTTCAAGAAAACTTACAAAAAGGGCCAGGTAATGTATTTCAGTATTCAAGCTTGAAATCCGACCGTGCGATTTATATATAATTGTGTTAAATTTAAACAGATAAAGAGACAAACTTACTATGGCGTATCGTGTTTTATCCAGACATTGGTACCACCCGTACGATTAAAAGGAAATAAAGCAACTTGTGGAATTTCAAATCGAACGAAATCTTGACCATAATAAGTACGCAGATCTAATATCACTTTCCGTAATTTAGTAACCAAATTTGATAAGACAAAAATTGCACTCTTCGGTCTTCACAATTAGAATTAGTACACATTTAAATTTGTTTTTTTTCTTCTTTAAATGTGTGGAAATAAGGTTTCCTTGGGATTTTATATCTGAAACCTAAATAGCATATGAGTTGAATGAAATCTAAATTATTTATTTTGATTCTAATATTGAAATTCCTATGAAATTATGTAATCAACATTAATTACAATAATGTGCCACAAATGAATATTAAATTGATGTATTTACAGCCTAATGGTCCATTGTTCAAATCTCCTGAGATTTAGGTGATTCTTATACAAAAACAATATACAAATTTGTAACATTAGTAGTTATTTTGTTTACAAGATAACAAAATACTGATTCAATTTTGCGAGGGGGTTAACAAATTTGTGACGTGGCTTCACACCCACTAATTGCTGAAACTATTATCCCTTTTTTGGAAAAATAAAGACTTAATGATGACTAAACAAATTAAGCCCAAGCCAGCCCAACAATTAGGATAGCATTGGGCCGGCCAGGAGCATACATATTTTTTAAATTAAAAAATGACGTCATTTAATACCTTCACATTGAGCCAAGTCGGGATAGTTTCGACCCGTGGCCCGATCAAGAATGATCAATGTTTGGACCAATTTTGTCATTCCTATGATTGACATTACAAACTCACTAAAAAGTTTTCAAATTAGAGGTTAAATGTAAATATTAGAAGATATGAGATGAGACATGTATTATCTACGTAAACAAATCCCAAATTAAGCCACCCAACCCAACCTATCTCACTCTAATTTTATTGTTGTGATATCAATTGTCACTTAAATGAAAGTAATACAAGAAGAAAATGAACACCACCAACAACAATAATGTTCAAGTAAAAATCCTACTGAGATATGAGATTTAGGCTCTGTTTGGTTGAGAGGTTGAGGATAGAATGGAATGGAGCGTAACACACTTCTATTGTTTGGAAGGAAGTTTTATAATGGAATAGAATGGAATGGGATGAAAGCGGAGGGTTTCATGTTACGTTTTATTCCATCATAAATAGTGAAAATAAGAAATTTCCAATTTGGAGAGTTTAGGATGAAACGTAAACTAATAAATACAAACTACCTAATATATCCTCAATAATTTTTCGTAATACCAACTGTGACCAAGTCATAATATTATATTAAATAAAATAGAATAATATTTAACATAATAAATTTTATTAAATAATTAATAATATTATTTT
>JANZXR010000002.1:15500424-15520330 GCA_027575705.1 Erythroxylum echinodendron | reverse complement strand
TCCTCCCCCGTGGGCCACGGGTCCAGATGTCACGCAGGACGTCGGCCCGTGGACCCGCCCGGGGAGGGGTTCCAGCAAAAAATCTCGCAATTTACAGTTACTGGTTTTATTTATTTAAATGTATGTGATGCCATGGGGAGTTTGTAGAAATTGCACGTAGCGCTCCCTTATCTTAGGATATGTATCGGAATGACCTATGGGTGTCCCGGTGCGTACCCTAGGGTAATGGGGTGTTACAAATAAGCTTTGATCTGAAACATTTGAGCTCTATGTTAAAATAAGCAAATTCTATTTTGTTTCAAACAAGTTTTGTTCTGATATTATAATATTCAATTCTGAAATTGGTAAGTTTTACATTAAAGCAAATGTGCAACTTGTTTTGATATGTTATGTTTTATTCTAAGATTCAAGATATTTTGGTTCAATTTGAAAGTGGATAAGTAAACACTGCTTATAATCTGATGTGATTTTGAATATGTGAATATTTGGATGACTATTTGAAACAATTGTTAGCTTATATCCTATTTAGTTTATTCCCCATTAAGATTTATGCATAGCACGGTGGTTTGGCCCCGTGTAGCTTTAGATAGGAGGGTTTAAAGATTGGGACAATAACAACTGTAGTGGCCATGTTTGGGTTATATGTAATATTATGAGATATGATGTATTTTGATAAAAGTTTGTAAATCTTGTAACATGAAGTGTATTTGAACTTAAGATATGTACTGTTTTGTTTAAGGTTTTGTAATGTAATAACTTTAATTCAGGATAGTGTTGTAATTAAAGCATGTATTTGAATAAATTTAGTGTGTTGGTTAAATTCTGTTTAAAGTCGAATATGTAAGTAATGATCGGTTGTTTGAATTTTGGCAATGCTTTTTATTGTTTTGATATGTTTAAGTCCTGGCTTAGGTAACATCTACATATCCTTCTAAGGGGTGAGTGCTACAACTTTTATCTAAATTATCATTATAATTAAGAGGAATTGCTTAAATGTATACTTAATCCTTGATGATTAACTCTTTTCATATGCATGATGATTTTAATGTTGCATGGTAAATTAAACAATGTAAGGAACTATGTCAAGTTCCTTAAAGAACATCTTAGTCTAACTAAACATTTCTATAAAAAAAAGTATTATGCTTAATCAAAAATTAATCTTACATTAAAATCTTTCTAACTTAAAATAATATGGTTTAGAGTATAATATACCTTACCTAGGATGTACTTTTTTCTTGTAAAATTAAAGTTAAAATCTATATATATACTTGAACTCAAATATGAACTTATATACCAAATAGTAGATATATTTATTAATAAGATATCTTAAATGCTAGACACCATATTTTCTATGCAATTATATTAGAATAGGTAATCAACTTTTATATCTATCTTTATTCCTAAAGTTTAATTTGTCACCTTTTTATATCCAATATAGAGTTGTTTTTAGACTATCATATCTTTACCAATTTAAAATATGAATTTTTATCTTTTATGAACAGTATTTCACTAATGAGTATGACTAGATTCCCACTTATCTTCCTGTAAACAAGATAAATCTACAATTAACTTTAAAAATGAACTCTTTGAATTTATTGTGAATATGAATTTTTCAATGCTTTGACTATGCATCAAATGTATTAGACAAAGCACTAATTCTTTTTAGATGTTTCATTATGAGATTTGAACTCTTCCAAACTCCATCTTACTTCCACTACTCATCTTGAGAACATTTATAATATAAGTATGTATTGAAATAAAAAATTTATTTATTAAAATTGTATCTCACCTAAATTGATATCTCATAACTTTATATCATTCAATTTAGTTCTAATAGTTCTAAAATTATTAGATAATATATTCTTTAACTAAGCGTCAAATTTCTAAATCATTAACTTTGACTCTTTTAAAGTCTTACTACCATTCCATATCTTATATGGAAGCGTACTAATTGATTTGTATGGAACTATAAAATGTAATTTCTTATGTTAAGGAGTAACTATAAAATAAATAAATATTGCATGACACAATTTCTCAAATCGTAAATTTCCTCCTTATAAAAATCCATACTTCTATAGAGCTTAGATGTGGAGATATTTGCTAGAGAATCTCGTTTTCTAAATGATTTGAACTATTCAAAATTTTATATTAATATTTTATTTAATACATATGAATATATAATATAAAGTCATTAATAAGTTTAATGAAATATAGGTAGTTGTTCTTTTATGAATTGATATTACTTCTTATACATAATATGTATAAGATTTAACAATTCAATACCATAGTCATCATTTAGCTATATGTCGATCTGATCTTCTTTTAACCTAATGAGTTTCATAAGGTTCATAATAGAAAAGATAAATATATCATTGTATGTAACTTTATGTTTCTCATTATGTTGATTTAACTAGCATAGTATATAAGGATATTCTTTATTATCTAACTAGGTATTCTTGTCACTTATGTTAAATATGATTCTCTCTTAATACAATATACACAAACTATTTGCATAAGCTTTAATCAAATAATTGATAAGAAAAGTCATGCAAATATTTTCTTTTAATGATAAATATTATCATATTTAAGAAAATTCCTTCAATATGTTTTTGATAGGGTAAAATTGAGTGAAACAATTCTTTCAAAGTATTATACTTTTCAGTTCTACTTTATACAAAAATATGTATTATACTATATATTATGCCATCGGCATCTATCTAATATATTCAGTTAATGTTACGAGACATTAGTTAATTCGAAAAGTGTCATTACATTTTTCCATCTATATGACATTAACCTATCTCTCACACTTTGTCACTGAATACCTAAACATAGATTATAATAGGATTTTTTAATGGATATACAACTTTTCTTTCCATTTTTAAGAACTATTCTAAAATCTATTTTAGGTACAAAAATTAAGTTTAATAAACACCAACATACCAAATAAAGGTAACTACTTCTCAAAATAATATAAATGTGAGGTAATAAGTAATTGCTAAATTTGAGGAAACTAAGTAATTCGTTAACTGTCATGAAAAAGCAAATAAGATTAGTACTTTAATCATATATTTATTTACTTCATATATTTTGTTTAAAATGATAGTCTCATTGTTATTCTAAAAAGATTACTTTTTATCTCTCTAGTGGGGTAGGAAAACTTAAATTGGGTAGAGAACATCTTTATTAATCACATCTTATATAATTCTTAGTTGAGTTAGTTGATAACTCACTATAGAAATATATGTAATATGTTATTCTTAAATCTGCCTCTAAATTCATAAAATCAGGAGTCTACTTATCCAAATCATACAATTTTTGTTAAGTATAAATTATTTTTTAAGACTAACCATTTTTAAATTAAAGTGACTTTCAGTTTACTCAATAAGTCTAACAATTGACAAAACTATAGTTTACTCTTGTAATGATAGAAGGTAATAATCATTTATAATCATATAATTAATATTTTAACATTTTTATCAAACATAATTAAATGTAAAATGTCCTATATATAAACCTACATTCCAATGCATATAAAGTATATAAAAAATACAATTAAATATATGAAAATATGGTAGGCCCTGAAAGGAGAAGGAAGGCTAGAACGCCAACAAATATCTATTATTGAATTCACCCGACCCAATAGTCCCATTTTTTGGGGGAATATAGGATAGCTTTTTTCAACTCTTTAATTCAAGTTTGAAAAAGAGACTAGGCTTTTAGCCTTTAGGAATCCATACCTTAAAAAGAGCTTTAGTAGGCCTTTTAGTAGGTATTAAAGGATAAATTCTTGCTTAGCATAGGACTAACGTAGACTTTTTATGAATGTCAACTAAGTATTGTAAGTCAATTTCTCTCGGCTTTTCAATCATTGGTGACCTTCTTTTTCTTCTATCTAATGAATGGGGAGTCTGTTTAGAAATCGTTCGCCCTGCAACCACCCCTGAGTTTATTCTTCAACCATGTCTTTCCTCCCCACATAACGAGAAGTAAATAAACAAGAATTAATTCTAACTCCCACATGAATCGAATTACATGAATAAAAAATCAATAATTATTTAATTATAGTTATTAATATAACAAGTATAATTTAAAATAATATTTCTAGATCTTTAAAAAATTAAATTAAATTAAGCCTTTGATACTTGAGTAAATTAAATTCTTATTAGAAATAGACATTCAAAATCAATGAAGATTTGCACTGAATGGAAAAATAATCTATTTTGATTTAAAAATAATTTTCCAAATTAAATTGAAAACTATTGAAATTATATTAAATTATTTAATAATTTAATAAATTTCTTACTTATTATGATTTAGAAAAAATCTTTCTAAAATTCGACAAGTAAAATATTCTAATCTAATTAAAAAAATTCAATCTAATGATAAATAATTTATTTTGAATTCTATTTTCTAATGTTAAAAGAAACTATTTTGATCAAAAGAAAAATTTTAAGTTTAATTAAGAAAATTTTATTTATCACTTTATTAGAGATTAATTTCTAATTATTTATAATTAATTAGGAAATTTTTTTATTTATCACTACTTTCAAAATTCCTAAACTAATTAGAAAACTATTTTACATTAAAGAAAGCTTAACTTTCTTAATTAATAGACTTTTTAAAATTTAACTAAGAAAATTACCTATTTTAATAAATTAATAAACTTATTTTTTATATTAATAATGAAACAATTTCTAAACAAATAATAAACTTAACTTATTTCAATCAAATTGAAATAAATAACTTTAATTAAGAAAAACATTTCTTAGTTACTTGAGAAAATTTTCTTAATTGTAAACGAGTTCAATTAATTATTAATTTCAATCTAACCGGAATATAATTAATTTTAATTCTGAAAAATATTTTTAAAAATTTAAATTAGGAGCTAATTTAATTATTAATAAAACTAATAAAATAATTAATATAATTTTATAATTGATTTAAATTTTAAAACAATTTTATAATTTTTATTTGGTATTAATTATGGTCGTGTCCCGGTTTGAATGTGATATTCCAAACCTAAGATAACTTTATCTAACTTTGGATTACCTTAATCAAAAGACCAAATAAGTTTTGTTACATCCTTAAAATAACTTAACCTAAATTTAGGAAGCTTTATCTTAATAACCAAACATCCTTTTCTTTTATATTAGAAGACCTAACCACTTGTTTAAACCCTAACTACCAAAAATCTCTATCAACTGCCACCATCCTCCCATGTTGTCAACTAGCCTATGAGTCATACCACCTCTAATAATGTTTTGATAAAAAAAAATGTTCTTTGAGTAACTTAAGCTTTAAAATGAAGAATAATATAATGAAGGGAAAAGAAAAGAAGAGAGAAGCAGAGCTAAGCCCAACCAAAATTTTGCATCTTATACTTTTTCTGTAGAATGTCACAACTAGAGAGAGACTTTTCCTTCTAACTTACAATTTTACTATGTTACCCCTTAGCTACCGCCTTTTTTTGTTTTTGGTATCTATACTTCAAAGCAAGCCTAGCTTTAGTTTTGTCTTTGGGTAATCTCCAAAGGTGATGGCCCTAGAGGAGGGCCTGGGAGTCACCAAGGATCCAAATCCAAGGAGTTTGAAGGTAGCTAGCAAAGATGGTAGTAAGTTGAACCATATGAAGAACAAAAAGAGTGTAGAAAACTCTACTATAGAGGAGTTCCCCCTCTTCAGCATTCCATAAATGGTATTTGAGCTCGAGTTAAAAATAATTCTTCTAGTGGTCAAGATGATAACAATGTTAATGTTGTAGCTAAGAAAACTACCTCCAATTCTTAAAGTGAAAAAGTATCACTCACTGTCTTTAATTGACGATCAAAACACTATCGTACTAAGCAATATCATGGGGATGTCTATTCACTCCACTCCTTTCAAATATCTTGGGGTGCCTATAACCACCAAGAAGCCTAAATTTGCTACGTGTATTCTTCTCTTAGATAAATTCAAGAATGAAATCAATAAAATGTACAATAGTTTCTTATTTATAGCTAGAAGACTCCTCATTTCTTTAGTTATGAGAAACCTAAGGGGTAACTGATCTACTTATTTATTTATTCCTAAAAAGTTGACTAGGGAGATAGAAAAATGCATTAAAAAATTCTTATGTTTTGGGAAGTTGATGTCATTAAAGGGATAAAAGTAAAAAAGGAAGACCTATGCTTACCTAAACAAAGAGGAGAGTTAGGAATAATTTCAATTTAACTTATGCATAATGGCCTACTATCTAAGAGGATATGGAAGATACTAGAAGATGTGGAATTCTTATGATCAAAATGGATAAATGAATAATACCTTAAGGATACTAACTTCTAGAAGATAAAAACAAGTGGGGAGTAATCCTGGACTGTTATATAGATCTTGAGATTAAGGGATAAAATTTATCCTCATATCTAAGCTCAAGTAAGGAATAGGAAATATTCCTAATTTTAGTTTGATAATTAGACCAATTTAAGTCCTCTTTATAAGAGATGAGAGCTAAGTTATCTTATATACATGATCCATAAAATGGTCATCAGGGTGTGATATATTAAAATGAGTTTTGCTACAAGGCCAAATAATATTAATGTTTGACTTGAAATACATTTTTTAAACTAAGAAACATAGAATATGGGGTATATGGAAGTTCCACTAGTAATCTCACCCTATATGCCACCTTGTTTATTTTCTCAACAATTTCATAGGGCTATAATATAGTGGTAAAAGCTTGTGATTAGTTTTTCTTTGTAATGAATGATACTTGTGAGGTTGTAAAATACACATTCTCCATCTTGGAATTCTCTATTAGATCTTCTTTTATCCACTTATTACTTCATTATAATGTTGATCTCCTTATATATGGAATTTTGCTACTAAAAATACTATTTTTCTCTCTTTTATATCTTGATCAATAACTAAGATTTTTGAATCACTCATAAAATAAGGTACATATATTAATGGTGAATATCTATAAAAATTTCAAAATGGTGTTAAGTTAATAGATGTATGGTTAGTTGTAATATACCACCTTTAGCAAAGGTACACACGTAGCCTATTGAAGAATCACAACATAAGTATGTTAAATAAGTCTTATATATCTTATTGATGGCCTCTACTTGCCATCATATCAGGTATGGTATGTTGTGGAGAATTTTAGATTGAATTCCTATTATTTAAGGATCTCTTACCAAATGAACTTAGGAACAAAGTTTCTTTATCACTTACTTTTTCCTCAAGCATAAAAGCTTGAAAATGTAGTTAATGAACTTTTAGGTCACTTTAGTAGTTGAATATAGATGCTTGATGGCACCAAAGTATAAGTTTTTGCTAAACCTATCCATCACTACTAAGATCAGTAAATTTCCTCTTAATAATATTAATCCTTAAGTGAAATCTATGTTGATTTCTTTATATTATTCATCAAGTATGGGCAATGGTTATAGGATCCCTAGATAAGATGAGGAATCATGTTTGTTCCTTTAACACAGTAACGTTGTTTGATGTAGTTCCTAGTGTCTTTAGTTAACCCTTTCTAATAAAACATGTCTTTTATCCTCTTTATGGTGGATAATTTTCTAAAGTTTCCTCATTAATGATATACTAAGTTAAATAATCTTGTTTTTAGCTTTTTTTAATCTCCTTCTAGAAAGTGGTGTGTATATGAGAAGGTAATAGATCAGTAATAGCTCAAGTTTGGTTAGCCTTGATGAAGAATCTATTGTAGCATTTTCCTTGGCACTTTCATAATACACCTTAAAGTCATATCTTGGAAGCTTAGGCAACCATATTGGATGGCAAAAAATTATTACACTTTCTTCTAATAGATAAATGACCTCCCATTTTGATAATGATGCAATTGATAGCCTTAATTATAGCTAAGAATTCCTTCTCATAAGTAGATAAACTCATATGTCTAATTGTTAACACCTTTTTATTATAAAGTGGTTAGCCAATTGAAGAATTGTGCTTATTCCTATTCCTACTAGCATCAAATTTAATTTAGATGTTCTGGCTCTTTTTAGATTGGAAAGTTCTTATTGTTCCCTGTCGCTCTAGATCGAATTGGCAATGTTTTATTTCTTTAGAAACTATATTAATGGCTTGGACATTTCTTTTTAGTGTTTGATGAACTTATGGTAATAACCAATAATTCCTAAAAAATCCCTTAACTCACTTCATGTTTTTGGTGATGAACAATCTTTTATGGTTTTCACCTTTTTAGAATATATCCCATGCCCCTTTTAGAAATGGAGTAACAATGGTAACCTACTTATCTTTCTCCTTTTAAAAAGGATTAATTTTACTTATGTATCTTTATTATTCTATTGATATATTCCAAATATTATTAGAATGAGCTATTGAAAATCAAGATATTGTTGAATAATACTATAATGGATCACCTTAAAAAAGGTTTGATGATTTCATTCATTTGGCTTTAGAAGGTTAAGGGAAAATTAGTTAAGGGCATAACTAAAAAATCATAACGGCCTTTATATATCTTGAAAATTATCTTAGGTTCATCTTTTAAATGCATTCTAATTTAATGGTACCTTGAAGTTATGCCCAGCTTAGAGTACCAAAATCTCTCTAGTGAGTGGAATTAGGAATATTTCCTTAATAGTATATTTGTTCAATTCTTAGCTATCTATGCACATCATTCATGAAATTTATTTTTTCTTAACTAGAACTAATGTTGAGGCATATGGACTAATACTACAATGGTTGAACTCTTGCTTCATCAGTTCTTAGATTTAACCTTTAATTACATCCTTTTGTAAACTAGAATAGTTATAAGGCGTAATGTTCATTGTCCCCACTCCCTCTTTTACGTGAATCCTATGACCTTGATTCCTATTAGATGTTATTTGGTTAGGATAAACTCTATAAGCAATCCATTAATCTTCTCAAAAGTTCTAATTTGATCATCCGTTATACTAACTTGTTATATTAAGCACTCAATAGGGTAAGTTAATTGAAACATATAAAGCTAGCCATTTTTTGAGTGTTTGAGCACCTTATTGAACCCTTTTCTTGAGATCAAATTGGATCCTTAATGGGTGTGATTAACTAATTTTAACAAGTGGCATTCATAGTTTTCTTTTGAAAATTGCATAATACACTAATGAGATCAATAAGCCATTGCATTTTAAGAACCATATCATAACCTCCTATTGCTATTACTAGAGCATTGGTAGTGAATTCCATTCCTTTTGTAAACCAAGAGAAAATTATAAAGTATTAATGGCAATCTAATTTCAACCTTCCTCCTACAGTTATCTAGAAGGGATCTACCTCTCATATGCCACGTTTACTCTTTTCATTTTATCATAAACATATCATCAAAATTATAAGTATTCCTATTATTAATCAACATGTGAATTAATTTCTTTTAATGAATTCTAGTAATTTTCTTTATTTTTTTTTAATTTGCATTCACCTCTGATTCTCATTATAGTCTGTAGAGAAACATTAGGTATAGGTTGTTTTATATCTTCCTTACCTATTGATTTGTCCTCCTCCACCATAAAATCTTCCTTTCCTTCTACCATATACAAATGAATTTACCTTTTCTCACACTTATGGCATGGTGTTTTCTTCACACTAGAAATAAAGATCATTAACTTTTTTCCATTAAACTCCCTATTATTAAAGACTTAGATGTTTTGTTACTTTTGATGTAACCTAGTCTATTAAGTTAACTACCTAGAGTCGATAATATTCCATCCAATTGATTAAGCAACTTTTTATAGATCCAACATTATTGGGTAACCTAATATTCTTTCGATTTATTATGAGATTAAGTTAGTTGCCATCACCATTTCCTACTTTCTAGTATGTAATTATGCTTATTAAAGTGTTATTGATAGGGATGGAAAGAATTGGCCTAGCCTAACTTAAAGTCAATGAATTCAACCCACGTCTACCAAGTTTTGGGTTAATATCAGTTTTTTTTTAAAAAGGAAAATGAACTTCAAGTCCAGCTCAGACTTTAAGGACTAGAGTGACCTGAAGGTTGATAGATATATTACTTTTAAAAAATATTTTTTCCTAAAGTAACAAAATAATGTCATTTTATTAATTGATGGTTAAAAAAACTTAATTTTAAACTCATTTTCTATATTAAACTCATTTTCCATGGTGGTCCGGTAGGCCAAGATGGGCTAGCCCACAGCCCGACCCTCTAGTGGGCTGACTGGGCGAGCCTACCTACCATTTATGTTTTAAAGAAAAAATTCAAAACGATGTCGTTTGGAAAAAATAACGTCATTTTGGAAAAGATGGGTAGGCCACGAGCTGGACTAGGCTGACCATGGTTAGTTTGTGGCTCGCCCAACCCAGCCAAAAACGGGCCAGGCCAGGCCAAACCATTATTTCCATCCATATGTATCACCATCTGCCATTTATCTACAACTTACTTGTTTATTGCTTCTCTTTTGACCAATCACCGATTACCCCATACCGCTAAGTATTATTATAGGAATTTCGAAAGTTTTTCCTTACTTGTTCCCTCTTATTTTTATATTTAATTATAACTTTGAATATCTTGATTTTTAGAGTTTTTTTTCCTTTCTACTACTCTATGTTTTTGCCATATCTTGTAGGAACTCTATTATGCATATGTGAATCCTCACATTCTATAAAATCAATTAATGAAGTTACTTGCGAGTTCTTGTCTACTTTTATGATTTTTAAAGGAAATAGTGAATATTATATTATCTCTAATAAATTTTTTTCATAAAATAGTAAAACATCCAAATTATTAATCTAGTTAGGCTCTCATTTATGTCTTCTTCTATAAGAAAAACTACTATTAGAGATTAACAATAAAAGGTTGATGGTTAACTAAAAAATGTTTCAAGTCAAAATATATCTCTTATATTTGTCAGTTTACAAAACTTACATGTATTATTTAGGTTCATCAATTAAAAGTTAATAATTGTTATTAGTGAATGTGACCATTAACAAATTATCCTTTAGTAAGTTGCATATTTATTTATATTAAACTTTCTTGAGTTAATACATGTTAGCTATAATGTCTAAGATATGGGAATTGTAGTTTCTAAGGAAACATGTAGGCTTTACTAGTCTTTTACAGGTCACCCTCTTCCTTTTAGTAGAACATAAAGATGTAATTTGCAAATCTAGTAAGGAAAACTATAACTTGTCTACTTAAATTGTAATGCTATTATTACACTTTTACTAAATGATCTTATTAGGAGGTGGATTACATGTCATATATCATTGTGTTTATCATTTTTCTTAACAGGGAGGTGGATTGGTTTCAATTGATGCACTTAGTTTTGATTTGCATTTGGCCTTTCTAACTTAGAAAATATGTACATATACTCATATAAAAAAATAATCAATTTATTTATAGGTTATACATTGATGATTTCATAGTTTAAATATTTGCACCTTTTCTGGTATAGTATATCATAAGTTTATTTTAGTGCCTATTAGATTATATATTATTTTGTGAATGAACTCCTTTTTGAGATATATTACTTATTAGATGATTATCCTTTATAACTATACTCTTTTGATGAATATACATATAGTATCATAATTGTACAATCTTCAATTCTATTTGTTTTCACTTTTAAGAGCCTATAAAGGATTTAAGGATATACATCATCTTATTTAATAAAGCTTATTATGGAAGAGTTACTTATATCCATCACGATCTGTGAAAAATGAAGCATATGATATTCTTGTAATGATGCTTTTGGCTATTACTGCAATTTTTACTAACTTTTCTCCCTCTTAAATATGTAGTTGCTATATGTTATCAAGTGTTCATATGTTAATAATCGTTACTCCCATATATAATAATGTTTTTGGCTATTACTGCAATTTTTACTAACTTTTCTCCCTCTCCCCCTTGAGTATTTTTTCATATGCTAATAATCGTTACTCCCATATATAATGCCCTAAATTTTTAGGAGATTATTTATTTGAATTTTGATATTAGATTTCATGTCATAGTATTTCTTCTTATAGAACATCTACTACAATTTTTATACATTCTCATGTAAATCATGATGATATAACCAAAAGTAAGATAACTTTAAAATGAAATTTATAATCTTATGTTTGCTAAGCACAAGGTCAAATACTTCACGAATATAAATTTCAAGCTTTTTAACTTGGCTTAGACTAACTAGGCTTTTAAACCATCAAAGGACGATTAAGCTTTAAGCTATCTAGGTTGCTTAAAGCCTTATCAACTCGAGCTCAACTAAATAGCCTGGATATAATCAGGCTTAAAGCTAATTCCAAGCCCTGAAAACTTTGTTGGGTTTAGGCTATGAGGAGCTTGGGCTTGACTTGATCCATTACATTCTTAGTTATTGGGTTTAATAATTTCACCATCAGTTTTAATCTAGTTTTAGACCTTTAAGAAAGAATCCAACCAAAGATTTTTAAGGCAATGATAAATAATTTGAATATCGATCAAACTTTACATAATATTGAGCTCCTTTTGTTTGAGCTTTTTTAAGTCAACTACCAAATCTGTAAAGATCTTATCATCAACCTATTAAATATGAGTTGTTCAAAACAACCTATCATGACCATCCAAATAATAAGACTATTAAAATGATTTTAACTAACCTTTTGGTGCATGAATTTTTTTATATAATTCAATTATTTCATTATATAATTTTTGACTAAACATAAAATATAGAGTCAATATCTACTATATCTGAGTTCAATCATATTAGTTCTCTATCATTAGCACTAATTATTTTAATGGTATTTGAAAATATCTTCAAATTTTCATCCCTACTTGGCCAAAAATTTTCCAAAATTGATACTAATTGAGAATAACAAAGAATTCTCTCTAGTTACTTTATGGTGACAAATGTTACAAATACCTTTATATAGTTCAAGCCATATCTAATGACCAACAAGTGAGTTATTGACTATGATATGTCATAAGTAGTATCAAAACATAGCAATCTCTATATGAGATATTTTAATAAGTCAATACTCACTTATATAATTAGCAAAGTTATCATCTTTATAGTCACATTAGTAATGTTTCATATGGAATGCTCATATCTGATTAGTTTAGTGAACTTGTTCTCTAATAAGCAGCTACACATTTGTTTAAAGTATATCCATAATTTAATATATGGACTGACTATTTACAAGGAATAAAGATTACACATTCTAGTCTTTCTGCCTTATTAATGTCTAGTCTTAATATAGCAATAATTAGGAAAAATTCAATAATAACACTAATACAATATAAATCTTATAATTATGATCTCATCATAATTTTATTTATAAAGTATATTTATCCTATAGACTTTAGAAAAAAGGTGTAAATCATCAAATAATGTTTTGTGAAAGTTCTAAGTTATTCCTTGTCATTATCTTTAGTACCATTTACACCTTAACAATAATAAAATGGCAATATTTCACCTTAGATTCTAATTTCATTTACTTTCGTTTAGTTATTTATTATTAGACAATTGATGTAATATCCCATTTGAATAATTTATGTTGATTTGATGTTGAAATAGATTGTCTAAATTTAAAAAATGATAAAATATAATTTTATTTATTTTAATATTAAATTGATATTCTAATTAACTAAAAATAAATTTGATCTTAAAATAAGCCATCCTCTTAAAAGGAGTGTCTTGTGTGTTGATGATGGGCAAGTGCAGTTATTAAAGATGGCGAGCAAAAGTGGGATAAAACCAAAGTCTTTAGTGGCCACTCTTATATGTAAATAACAATACATTACAGTTTTAATATCTCTAATGTATTAGCTTCTTTTGTCTCACTCTTATAACGTTTACATTTAAATCAGTCTAGTACAATCAAAAATAGAATGAAACCAAAGTCTTTGGTAGTCACTCTTATATGTAAATAATAATAAATCATAGTTTTAATATCTCCAATATATTAACTTCCTTTGTCTCACTCTTCTAACCTTTACATTTAAATCAGTCTAGTACTTTATTGGGGTTGTCTAGAGTAGACTCATACTTATATGTAACTTTGTATAAGCATTTTTATCTTTCTAGGTTCTCCTATGCTTAGTCTTTTTATTAATAGTAACAAATTTTAAACCTTTTTTCTCCTAAAACCTCTAAAACCTTCCTTCCTTTTATCATGTCTAAAACTAAGGCCCCTCACCATAGAATCTCTCTTCTTTTTTTCCTATATCTAGTAAGCATGCCTCAACTCCCGCCTCTACAAATCCTTCTTCATCATCTGGTTCTTAGGTGAGTGAAATTTAACCCTTAACTATGTTGGAAATCAATACTTAGAAAGTCTAGATTTATCCTTGCAATGTGTCCCCTTATAAGCTTGGAAAGAAGAACCACTAATGTGCCTAACTTCATTATTGTGCCTAACTTGGACACTCTTAAGAAAGGAGATAGCTCATAGAGCTCAACCCTATTTAATTGTTTCTCCAATTATGGAAACTAGGAACCAATTTTGATCATATTAATCATGAGAGTATTCCCCCATGGATCAACTTCCATAGTGTCCCTATTGGGTATTAGCCAACCAAGGGGCTAAGCATGCTACTTAACTATGTAAAGAAGCCAATATGTATGGATGAAATGACTCCATAAGGTAGAGGATTGGTTATACCAGATTATGTGTCAATATTGAATTTAATAAGGAATTGCATAACACTATACCATTACTTAGACTTGGTGAAGGGGATTCACTCATTGAAGACTTCATAAAGATCCCATACCAATGGAAGTCTTCTTTGAAAATTCAAGGCAAGTAATGGTGAGAGACTTGTAGAAAATTCATAATGGATGATTATAATGAAAAGATGGGATTAAATGTGGTTAAAAAATTGGATGTTATAAGTAACTCTCGTGAGAAGCTCCTAATTGTTAGTAATACAGATCGCAAAGCAGCTAATGGATTAAATATCAAGAGAAGACAAAATCTACACCTATAGGCTAAGTAAATAAGGTAGCAAATATGAATGCTAATTAGACCTTGGAGGGGGACCCAACCTCACCAAAGGAAGACAAAGGTGAGGGACTACTGGTGAATCAATTCTTTAGTGATCTAAGTAGTAAGGTTAAGGAGATTAAGAACAATACTCCCTAAATGTTAAGGGTATGACTAACCCTAGTAGATAAAAATCCCTTAGAGGATTAATTTTGGAGATTAAGCCTAGTATCACTGGCATATTGGAAATAAAGCTAAGTAATGAAAAGATAAAAATTTAAAGCTAGTATGGAATCATTGCGATTTTGTATTTAACCATTATTATCATCGCCATAGTCACATAATACTTATTGTTGATACAATGTGTGTAAAGGTAGATGTTATTAACTTTAGTGACCATCACATCCATAACCTGGATAAGTTTATGTTTGATAACACCATTATTATTATCATATTTATGTATGGATCAAACTGTGGTTTCTAAAAGAAGGCCTTATGGTAGGAAATCCATAAATTACATTAACAAGTTAACTCTCCATAGGTGATAATAAGAGACTTAATTACACAATGTATACCTTGGCAACAGTTGAGAATTATTACTTGAGGAAATTTAACAATGATTTGAGGGAATGTGTTATAGAGATAAAAGTAACATATCTCAAATATGAGGTATTCTACTATACTTAGAGCAATAAATAAGCAGATATGTGGCATATTATTAAAAAATTGGATATAACTATGTCAATAAAGAATGATTGGTAGGTTTCCTTAAATTAAATCCACTTTCCTATATCTTACTTTATCTTACCACTTCCCCATTATGGTCTAAGACTTATCTAACTCTAAAAGATGTTTCCCTTTTAGGTTCAATAATTATTTAGCTAAAGATGTTAACTTTGGTCAAGCTATAGAGAGGGGGCTAGGATATCCATCCTAGGTGTATAAAACTTATAAATGTATAAGGAAATTGTCAAATATCAAACACGAATTGAAAAGCTTAAGAGTGGAAGGGGTTGTAATACATCCCATAAAGTCATTGAAGTAAAAGAAAAATTGACTCTAATATAAAAGGAAGTGTATAAACATCATGGGGACACCATTTCTTAAATGAAGACAAGAACGCCTTGTGATCTTACATAACTACCGAGAGGAACCATTATTCCCTTCTAAAATAAAGAATAAGATCGAAATGGATCTTAGAAAAAAAAAACTAGTTATTTCCTTAAGACTTTAGTAGCAAGGAAGAACTACAATAAGATCTATTCTTAGTGTTCTACGAGTGAGCAAATCCTCTCCACAATCTTTTATTCCTTCATTAGGAATTAGATTTCCCCTAAGGAAATTAGTTAACTAAATTCCCCTGTAACCCTTAACAATTTATGTATAAGATGAACCTTAAGAGAGCCTTAGTCCAAATAAGATAAATTTGTTTTTCCAAAAAGATTGGCCTCAAATAAATAGCCATAAAAGTTGTTTTGGAAGTGCAAGATGTTATTAGAAATAAACAAAAACCTTTTATACCTCATTCTAAAGGTAGACAATCCTATCTCTCTTGATGAATTCAGACCAATAACATGCAACTTTTCTTATAAAGTTAAAACTAAAATTTTTAATAAAATATTGAGAAATGCACTGAAGAATATTATATATCAAGCTTAATATGCCTCTTAGAAGAATTAGAGATAGTGTCCTAATTTGTGAAGAACTATTGAAATATTATTTCGAGAGGAATTCCCCCAAGAATTATACTATTAAGATTTATTTAAAAAAAGCCTATAATTCAATCTATTCGGTGATTTTGGGACATGTACTTGATACTTTTGGGTTCCTAACTAATTCAAGTTATGGATAATAATGTATATTACCCCAGTTTCATTTTCATTTCTTATCCATAAGGAACCAACACAAATCTTTAAAGGTGGCAGGGATTAAGGCAAGGGGATCCCATCTCCTTTACAATTGATTCTATGTTTGGAGGTCCTTACAAGGCTTGTTAGAAATAATACTAACAATGAGCAAACATTCAGGTACCAGAGTACATGTAATGAACTCAAGATAACTTATGTAGCTTTTGCGGATGACTTATTGATGCTATCTCGAGGTAATAAATGTTTAGTGAGTTTTCTATCATGTCTTCCTTACATAGCTTTAGAGAACTGTTAAGGTTAGAATTGAATAGACAGAAGAGTCATTTAGTAATATCAAGTAGTGCAGTGTATAACTAAAAAAGGCTCTCACAAATCATTGGTTTGAAAATTATACAACCTCCCTCTAAAAACCTAGGCTCCCTTAGTAACCAAAAGACTAAGATATTTTAAATGCATCTCACTAATTGAAAAAGTTTATAAGAGATTGAATATGCTGTGCAATAAGAAACTATTATATCCTGAAAGGCTACAATTAATGACATCAACCATCAATTCCCTGCATATTTATTGGTCCTCACACTTTATCATTCTTAAACTTTGTTTTAGTCAAATAGATGATTAAAACTATACAGAAGGACATTAAAAGGTTCCTATAGACTAGTGAGAAAGAAGGGAGGTATCAAGATAAGGTATCCTGTAATGAATTTTGTATTATAATAGTTAAAGGTGGCCTGGGGATTGTTTGTATTGAATTATCTAATAAAGTTTTATTTGGGAAGAGATTACATAGATTAATAAGGGATACAGAAGTCCTTTAGGTTAAACAAGGACACACTTACATCTTAAAGGGTAGAAGTCTATGGGAAATTAGATGCAAACCATCATGCTCCTAATGTATTACTCAATGCTAAAGATGAGAAAATCAATGGGAGAAAACAACGTGTAAAATAGGGGATGGTAAAACAACTTTTATTTTCTATGACAAATGGAGCCCTTTGGGTTAAATAAATACACACTTACATCTTAAAGGGTAGAAGTCTATACGAAATTATATGCAAACCATCTTAATTCTGGTGTAATACTTAATTACTAAAGATGAGAGAATCAATGGAAGAAAACAACGTGTAAAATAAGGGATGGTAAAAATAACTTTTATTTTCTATGACAATTGGAGCCAAGTAGGGCCCCACTTTAAAATTCGATAATGCATTCCCTTGATGAATGTGATCCCAATCAATGCCTTGGTGAAAGAATAAAATGGAGTGAAGTGCTTAAAGTAGCGGTGCAATTCCTACCTTCCATAGTCCTAATTTGAATAGGGAAGATGAGTACATATAGATAGACACAAGATTTGGACAATTTACCAGCCATTCCTACAAAGAGACACTAAGAATTGGAGGGGAGTATCAAGACTAGAGTAAAATCGTCTAGAATGGATGTCTACTTCCTAAAATATCCTTACATATATGGTTGATAGCCAAAAGGAGACTACATACTATTGATAGATTGCAATTCCTAAGTATGACCAACATTTGCCTCTTATATAAAGAGGAAGGAGAAACCTTAGAGCACTCATTTTTTAGATGTAGATACTTCAAACTCGTCTAGAATGGATGTCTACTTCCTAAAATATCCTTCCACATATGGTTAATATCCAAAAGGAGACTAAACAGTATTGATAGATTGTAATTCCTAATATGACCAGCATTTGCCTCTTATATAAAGAGGAAGCAGAAACCTTAGAGCACTCATTTTTAGATGCAGATACTCCAATGAAATTTGGAGTTCAATCAAGGAACTATACCACTACGTTCAGATTGGTGACCAATTTCATGAAGTTATAACATGGTTCTAATTAAATACCATCCCAAGGAATGATAACAGAACTTATGCTAAGTGCATTCAGATCTCGTCTCTACAGTCTATGTGGTGAAATGAATGCTGGTTGTTATAAGGGTGTTGAGAAATATGATGCTCAGCTAAGAGCGAAAGCAATACTATGGGCAAGAGAACTGATATTGACGAATGTTTGTGCCAACAACTGTAGCATATTACTAGCCAATTTGTGGAGATTTAGATAATATTAAATGCCCAAGAAAACAAAAAATCTTTAATAGCATCGTCAATGTCATATCCAAGCAGTAGGTTATAACAAGTTTCTAATGCATGCATGCAACTTATCTGAATGATAGAAAGAAAGGGTAACTTGTAACCATGAACAAGCAATGTAAACTAAGGACTGCAACACATAAGGTCAGTGGCGGAGCTAGGAATGTATTGGAGTTGGGGCTGATTGGATAGCGATGGACTAGCGGTGAAGACTTCCAACAAATTCAAAATTAATTAAAAAAATAATTTCACAGAGCACATTCATAAATGAAGTTAACTAAAATATTCAAATTACAATGTTTTTATACATTTTTAAAGACTTTAGAATTAATGGATGATAATTGTTTCCAACTAATTTTAATACAGCAATTGGAGCCTCACCAGCCATGTAAGTCAAAACATATTTAGATTCCTATTCCACCAAATCAACCACACTCAACTAAAGGGAGAAAAACCATTAATAATGATAATAACCAGAGCCTTATCTTCTTGTAAGGATCTTTGAGCACTACCTCGTGAACCTCGTGCCAACTTTATTTAATGCTTCCAATAATGAAAACAACTACCAAATGAAGTCGGCCTCTCTCTTTCTCTCTCTCTCTCTCCTCTTCCACTATTCCCTTGTATCTCGTATGTCTAAGACCATTTCTAGTCTCAATCTCAAGAAACCCATTAAAAAGATCGTATCTTTGCGATTAGTTCCTGCTTCTGTCAAATTAGTGCGAAACTTTACTAGTTTGGTGAGGATAAAGAGAGTACTACAAGTCACCAGTCCATGATCAGTCATTCGCATCACTGCCTTTACCCACTCAACTATAGGCACTATGCCTTGTTCGATAATGCAGCTTACCAGTTCTCCCTCCTGGCTGGGTTTGCTTGATTCCATATATTTCAACTTGAAGGTGAGTTCATTTTAGCATCTTTTGTCCTTGTTCGATAATGCAGCTTACCAGTTCTCCCTCCTGGCTGGGTTTGCTTGATTCCATATATTTCAACTTGAAGGT
>JANZXR010000002.1:15479307-15500324 GCA_027575705.1 Erythroxylum echinodendron | reverse complement strand
GAGTTCATTTTAGCATCTTTTGTCTTCACAATTTCTTTATTTATCGGATCTTTTACAAATCTTTTCCTTCTGTGATCTGGTAGTTTGGTAACCTCAAGGAAGCAGAAGAAGTGAAGAACGGCGGTGGCAGGAGATGGTGGCGGGCTGGCAGCTGGTGGCTCAAGCTGGGGCTAGCGCGGGGGCTTGTCCTTCTGTAGCTTCGCCACTGCACAAGGTAGAGACTGATCGCGACACCAGAAAGCATTTTGTAGAGCCAAACATAAAGGGAACCTACAGGAAAAGAAACAATGATAGAGTGAGAAAAGAACCAATTTTTATACGTTTAGCTATATAAAAGCTCTCTTTTTCTTGTGTTCGTGGCTTGGCAGTATTTGTATTCGCTTCTTCTCCATTAAGAACTATATGACGGTGAGAGAAATGTGCAATCTTTTTCTCCCTTTTGATCTTCACAGTTAAAAAGCTTTGAACTTTTTCCAAATTCTGACAAAAACCCACAACCTATTTTATGCAATATCTTGTATTTCAACTTACAAACTTCAACTTCTGACGTCCAACTCACCAAATCATAGAAATCTAAGAAAGTTCGTAGCTTTGAAAACCAACTTTTTTTCCCCTCATGGTGATTTTTAAGTAAGAAGTTATTCATTTTGGTGGGGAATTTGAAAGAAGTAGAAAATGTAAGATCCAACGTCGATGTTGCCACCAATGAAGCCTGAGTTCATATGATAATAGCAACTCAAGTGTCGATATTGTGACTCGATAAACACCAAGTTTTTGTCAATACACCTACAATCTTTCTCAACCTTAGCAGTTTTTCAAGAATTGTTGTACATAATAGACCAAAGGTGAAGCATTAAGGAACCTTATGGTCGATGGATACAATAGTAAGAATTCCAAATGTTCGTCATCTCTAGTAGCTCTACTCAAAGTTACGAATACCGTATTAGATTTGGTACCAGATTGAGTTCTAATAAAGTACTATACCGGTACCAATCAGTACCGGATACCATTTCAGGTAATTTTTTAAATTTATGAAATAGTCCCTAAAATTTTTAAAATTTGCAAAATAGTCCATTGGTATATTGTACAGTTGTACTGTATACTTTACTGCTTACATCAAACTTGTTTTCAAAAATCATCATAATAAATAATAATCACAATTAATGTGAAATAACAATAATTTATAAATATTTCACATATAAATAATACTCACAATTAATATAAAAAAGTCAATTATCATACAAATATAAAATTAAGAATAATATAAAGTATTTAAAATATTACACTAATACAATTTCATCATTTTAATAAATAATATTACATTAAAAGATTCAAAATATCCAATAAATATCCTTAAATAATTTACAAAAAAAGTTGATGACGAAGAAACAATCAAGTAGAAGTTAAACTTGAACAAAAACATTACAGTTACATTACATATATAGAATTTAACATAAACATCAAATACAAGTAAAATTAAAATAAGAGAGAAAACAAAAACCTGGAACGAAATTCAATCGTCAACGAGAGGATACCGCTATAACTACACTGACCCCATTGATCATTTGGTACAAAATCTTCATCATTGAGAGGAGAGCTTCATTATCATTATCATTCAAATTTAATGTACCAAATGACATGTCAATGCTTTCCCATCCAAGATTATCTTCCAAATCCAAATCATTCACATTAACTAAATTCGGTTCTTCAAAAACCCAATCTGCCAAAAGATTAATATTATCAATGGAAATTGGATCAGTTGAACTATTTGTGCTATTAAGACTCCTAGTAAACAATTAAATTTAATTATTATAAATTTATAAGAAATTATATCGAAATTAATAATGATAATAATGAAAATAACATACCTTTCATGAAGCTTTAAATTGTAACCAAAAAAATCAAGTCATTCAACTTCTTATGCTCCAATCTATTCCTTTTCTTTGAGTGGATAGATTTAAATGTGGTCCAGTTTCGTTCACAGCGTGTTGCATTCACACATTGATCAAAATTCGAATAGCAAACCTTTTCAATTCTATAACACCATTTCCGAATTGATCCCACCAAGAAACTATAAGTTATAAGATAACAAAAGTAGTGTTATAAATAAAATAAAGTGATAATTAATTTTCAACAAATAAGAAAAAGGAAATAACTAATACCTAGAGAGAGTTTTCCTCTTTGTCGAATAGCAATCAACATTCCAAAATTCCTATAAGACAACTTGTAAAGCTCCATTTGTGAGCTTAAAAGATCTTGCATCGTGTCAATGCTAACAATTGTTATAATTGCTAAAAGCATTCCTCTATTAACTTCAGCTTGCTTTGTAAGATCTAGTTTAAAATATACACTAAGATTCAAAAATTCCTTAACTACAAACAATGGAGAAGAAAGTTATCTTTCCTTTCTCTCATTAATGATTAAAAGATATGGTGTGTATAAAGAAGGCCTATTTTTTAGATTGGCCTTGATTACTTCTGTCGCTCTCTCCATGACATCAAAAATATAATCCATTGTTGGCTTTTCTTCACTATCAGCCAAGCGAAGCACCCTCTCCAAAGGCTCACAAACTCGGATAACAAATTGAAATTGAGACCAAAATTCTTTATCTTCCAGTGTAATATTACACACCTCCATTCTGGCATTAGACCTAGCATGCTGAGATTCAATCCACTTATCACTTGTAAACATTTGTCTTAACTCCTTCTTCATCGAAACAAAAGACTGGAGTGATAAGAAATTTGTAGAAAATCTTGTCACAGTAGGATGACACAAATTCCTACCATTGGCAAATTTCTTTCTCATCAAATTCAATACCTATGCACGATTATAAATGAACTTTGCCACCTTTTTATCTTTCTGCATAGTCTCATCAATAACAGGAAAATACCTCGCATCCCTTATATTCTCCAGCATTAGGTCTAGGCAATGTGCAACACAAGGAGTCCAAAAAAATAAATTATAGGTATTCTGCAACCTTTTTCCTACCGCTTTATAAGCGGAATCATTGTTAGTAATAAATTGAACAATGTTTTCTAGCCCTACTTCATTCACAAGTTCATCAAATATCCCAAACAAAGTCTCAGTATTTCTAACAAACTAGATTTATCAATAGATTTAAAAAATATTGAGCCGTTTGAAGAATAAACCAAAAAATTTATAATAAGCTCTTGTCTCCTATTTGTTCAACTATCACACAAAATTGAGCATCCATAAGTACCCCAATTCGCTCTTCTTTTAGCCAAATAACTTCTAATTTTAGAAACAACATAACTCAAAAGTTTATCTCTTAAGTCATTAACAGAAGGACCTTTGTATCCTAAACCATAAGAGGCTATTGCATCCATCATAGGTTGATAATAATAAGACTGAGAAGCATTGAATGACAAACCTGTATCATACCACCATTTAGCTACTGCCATATTGACATTATGAGTTGTATCTCTTGATTGCATTACATTACGAATTGAAGGTTGGGCTCTAGGAGTTGTTCGTGGTGTAAAGAAAGTAGTCACCTGCCTTCTCTCTTCCTCACATCAGATTCTTCTTGAGCCTGAGATTGAACACTACTAGTACCAGTACCACCACTACCACTACCACTTCCACCTTCAACATTTCCAAAATCACCACGGAAACTAGAAAATGAACTTCCATTACCAATTTTAAAATTCAATCATTCCCTTCTATCTCTCTCATATTGATATTCATCAAGTAATGTTTTCATCTGCCAGTTCACATCACAACTTACTTTTTTACAGGTTTCCACAACTCCTTTAACCCCAACTAAAAGTTTTTTTAATCGGGTCATTCCTCCGCCTTTCAAATGCTTGTTGCAAAACAAAAAAATGGTATGGTTCCTCATATCGGGAACTAATGCAGCATGAGCCTAAGCTTGATCATTGAATCTTCCTGAAGTGGGTTGATCAGGACTACTTGAACTTTCTTCCATTTATCTTTACACATAAAAATAAATAACACATGATTTCAATACACAATATGCATATCCATCTTATATAATATAACTCATTCTTTATGATTACATTACACACAATTCAATTTCATGGAACACAATTCACTATAAGTCAAAAGCTAACAACTCAAAACATTCAACATATATAATAACACAAAACATACCTTAACAGTTTCCATTTTCAATAATTTCCAACAATTTCTATTTCCAACAACCACAAAACATACATCAACAATTTTCATTTTCAACAATTTCCAACAATTTCTATTTCCAACAATCACAAAACATTCATAATTCCATTTCCATTTCCAACAATTTCTAATTTCAAAAATCACAAAACATACATAATTCTATTTCTATTTCCAATAATTTCCAATTCCAACAATCACAAAACATACATCAACAATTTCCAACAATTCCTATTTCCAACAATCACAAAACATACATTAACAATTTATATTTTCAACAATTTCTAACAATTTCTATTTCCAACAATCAGAAAACATTCATAATTCCATTTTTATTTATAATATTTTCCAACAATTTCCAATTCCAATAATCACAAAACATTCACAATTACATTTTCATTTATAATAATTTACATCAATTTCCAATTCCAACAATCACAAAACATTTATAATTTCATTTTCATTTCTAACAATTTCCAATTCCAACAATCACAAAACATTCATAATTCTATTTCCATTTCCAACAATTTCCATCAATTTCTATTTCCAACAATCACAAAACATTCATAATTCTATTTCCATTTCCAACAATTTCCAATTCCAACAATCATAAAACATTCATTATTCCATTTCCATTTCTAACAATTTCCAATATCAAAATTAACTTAATAATTCATATTAAAATAAATTTAAGTAAAAAAGCATAAAGAAATAGATCAATACTAGTTTCTCATTAATTCATGTTTAAACATAAAATAAAACCATAACTATAAACTATTTTGTTTAATTATATATTCAGAAATAAACTCACAACTATAACTTATTTTGTATAATTATATAATTTTATCATAAATTCACAAGTTACAACTATAATTCATTTTTTGTTATTATATAATTTAACTATAAACTCATATCTATAATTTAATTTGTATAATCATATAATTCAATTATAAAAGCACACATCTAAGTTATTCTGTGTAATTACATAATTTAAATATAAACTCATGTCATAACAAATTTCATCTTCTTTTCTTACCTATGGATTGCATAACTTATTTTGTATAATTGTGTGATACAATCATACAACTATAAACCCTTAACTGTAATTTAATCTGTATGACTATTGATTAGTATTAAATAATCCAATCATAGATATAAACTCATAACCATAATTTAATTTGTATAATAACTAATCATACAATTCAACCGTAAATTAATTAATCTATTTTTAAAAATTCAATTTATAATATATAATCCAATTTATAATAAAGATTAACTTTTCATTCAAAATTTAAATTAAGTCCTTAAATCACTTAAACTTAAAGACAATCAATCCCATTCATTTCTATGATAAATTGCAACTTCCTCTTGACCAAACTGTGAACAACCAACTAAACAACTCATTCATTATTCTTCACTGTGGTATTCAACAATTTCCTGGAAATTCAGATCACAACAAATGACAAAAGTCACAAAAACAAAACACAAAATTCAATTCCAAATTTCCAACATTCCAACCAATTCAGATTTCAGATATGCTCATATTGTCATACACCCAACCAATTCAGATACACTACACACAAAACATTGATCATAAAACCAACACTGTAGATCCATCATCCACTAAACAATTCCAATCCAAACAATTCCAATCTAGTAGAAATTGCAATTAAGCATGAGAAATTCAAAAAAAGAAAAAAACACACCAAAAAAAAAAGAATTGCTTCAGGTCTTTGAGTTGTTGCTTCGGGTTGGTGACGAGTGGTGCGGTAGGCTGGTGTAGCTGTGTGTCCGAGTTGCGATGATAGCGACGTGGTGCGGTGTAGTAGGTGGTGGCATCTTCGGGTCCCCATGGAGGAACTGAGGAAGGTTGAAGATAGTGGCATCTTCAATCGACGCCAATGGAGGGAGGAGCCGAGATGCGAGGAGAATGAGGGAAGGAGGAGAGAGTGAGATAGAGATCGGAGATAGTGAGAGCGCCAGACGACGATAGTGAGAGGGTGAGATGGCGAAAGTGAGTGAGAGGGGAGATTCGAGAGAGAGAGAAGTAGAGTCGGGGGTGATTTTAGGGTAAAATTTTCAATTTTATAATTTGGTCCTCGACATTTTATAAAGTTATGGTACTAGCGGATATTTTTTGATATTTTACGTACTAGTTGGTACTGACTAAAAAACAATGGTACTAGTCGGTATTTATGACTGGTACCGATGTTACAAGTATCATTCCATTTTTCGATCAGTACGATGTGTGTCGGCTGGTATCAGCTGGTACAAAACGGTACTCAAAACTCTGGCTCCACTAGCCCATCATCTGACACATAAAAAACAAAACTCTGTCTTACAAAGGTTAAATTTATTTTTAATAACTAAATAATTAAAATTAGAAATATATTTTTAATGGATTTTAAATTTCAAAATTCCATGACATTTTCCCATTAGCATCTAATTGAAATAAATTATTCATGTGATTTGACAGTTTAATAATTAATAACTAATAGAAACTTAACCGAAGTAGACTTTAGGTTGTAAATAATACTATTTTATAAATGTTAAAGCTCAGAGGATTATCAGAGACTAATTTAAACCTTTTGTAAAATGTTATAGAGTGATTTGCACCTTTTGTGAAATAAAATTTATTTTAACTATTTATAACTAATAGAAACTTAGCTAAAATAGACTTTAGGTTGTCAGTAATACTATTTTATAAATGTTCAAGTTCAAAGGATTATCAGAGACTAATTTAAACCTGTTGTGAATTGTTATAAAGTGATTTGCAACTTTTGTGAAATAAAATTTATTTTATACATTAGTCAATTAAAAAACATTCATAAGATAAAGAATGTGTTTAATTATTTATATCACAAATATATAATTGATGTGTTCTGAATATACTATATTTTTATCATGATTTTTATAGCATTTTGCTTGTATTTTGATGTTTTTATAGGATTTAGTACTTAAAATAACATATTTTGTCTTAGGTCTTATTTTAACTTCTAAAAGGAAAAGGAATGAATTTGGAGAAGACATAAGTCAATTTGGCACACAACATATTTTAAGTGAAGAGCTCATATATGTTACTAACACGATACCATGTTACACCCCTTGTGCACACTTACTACATTATATTTTTAGGAGAATTATCTACTCATTAACATAGCATTAACACATCCCATATTCAAGTTGTTTTCAAGAAGAGAACAATATTTTTCTTTAGTGTCCATAACATCCTACCATGTTCATTCCATATTAGTTATAGTAGAAGCTTGGCCTCTATTCTGACCCATGTTGGTAGTGATTTATTATGTAAAAGTTCCATATCGTGAAAACATATTTAGATTCCTATTCCACCAAATCAAACATATTTAGATATTTGCTTGTTGAAGGGAATTCTGGCATGGATCTTATTTATTCATTGTTTGTTTTAATCTTGTTCATTATTTTAATTTAATGATATAGCTTACTTTTATTTATTTTCTTCAAATTAATCATTTATTTTGTTAGATAAGATAATAAGAAGATAACCATTAATAGTAATTCTAATCCTTGTGACATCAATAGTCGATTCATTTAGCTATACTATAAGAAATGATAAGCACGTTTGCTTATGCGATTTCGTTGGTATTGTTTTTTGTGTCATTTTTATCACATTAAGTTTTTATGTCAACTTCGGGGAACTATAATCTAATCACTTTTTTGTTTATTTTTTTATTCTTAAACAATTATTCTTGATCTTATAATTGTGGTTGTATTGCAGGTCTAGGTTTTTTAATATATGACCAAGAGTAGTCCTGGAGTACCACATGAACTAGGTCCAGAGTTCGAACAGACATTACTTTAAGATCTAAGAGAAAGAAACCTAAGAGTCTGAATGCAACTACCAATCACAATAGTAGGACAAGGAAATTGCATAATCGGGGATTATATTAGACCATCACTGCTTGGGATTGATTATATCCTAACAACGCTAAAAGTTAAGGTAAAAAACTTTAAAATTAAGTTAAACATAATCCAAATGATCCAATTACTGGTACAGTTTGATGGGTTGCTAGATAAGTATTCCAATGCATATATTACTAATTTTTTGGAAATTTGTGATATATTTCAAGCTAAATGGAGTTTTGAAAGCTTTCATCCAATAAAGATTATTCCTTTTCATATTGAGAGACTGAGCGAACTTATAGTGGGATTTAGTAACTCAAGAATCCATCATCATATATAATCGGTTTGTTGAGAAATTGTTGGCTAAATAATTTCCTCTAGCACATACAACAAATCTCATATATGACATTTTCTCCTTTTAATAGTTAGAGGTAAAACCTTGTATGACACTTGTAAAAGATAGAAAGAGTTGTTAAATAGGTGCCTATATCATGAACTTTACTTAGGTATACAAATGCAAACATTCATGAACTTGACTTAGGTATACAAATGCAAACATTCTATAGTGGGTTAAACTACCTAACTAAGCAGTTAGTACTTGCATCTTCAGGGAAGACCAGTATCTTTAAGACTAGAACACTATCTTTAGGATCAATTATTAGTGAGAAAATTCAAAACCAAAGTCAAAAATAGGTGGCATCAACATTGTTGACATGGTATCAACATTAGAGAAAATTTTGGATACCTTGAGCAAGAAAATTGAGAAAACAAATGTGGTAGATTAATCAATGTAAGTAATAAGTTATGATATTTTAGTAGGGAGCATCCTAATCAATAGTTTCAAGCAACATACACTTAGGGACATTAATTTAAGTAGGTTGATTTTAATGGGAACTAGCCTCAAAGTAACCCTTATAACAACAATTATAATCTGGTATAGAGAAACCACCACAAAGACCAATGCCTAGTCTTGCATTTCCACAACAATAACAAAAAAAAGGAAGTTGGACCTTGAGGATCTTATAGATAAGTTCATTATTACATTTGAGGCTCATTTCCAAAATCAAGATACCTTCATTTACAACCTAGAAGTGTAGATTAGACACTTAACCAAGCTTGTCTTTGAAAGGCAAGTAGGTACTTTACCAAGAAATATTGAACCTAACTAAAGAGAACAAGTGAATGCAATCACCTTGAGGAGTGGAATGGAGCTAATAGTTGTGGATAAGGAAAAGGACGAGAGAAACTGTTGCATAAAAGAAGAAGGATAAAGAAAGAAAAACGAAATAAAGAGTTCAAGAGACTAATAAGAAGGATAAAGAAAGAAAAACGAAATAAAGAGTTCAAGAGACTAATAAGACAACCATTAAGTTGTATAAACCACCATTTCCATACCCAAGCAGCTTTGAAAAAGATTAAAAAGAATATTTATTTAATAAGTTTTAGAGATGTTTAAACAACTTCATATAAATTTTCCTTTTATTGAAGTTTTATTCCCAATGCTATGAAATACGAATTCTCAAAAATATCTTCTTTTGAACAAGAAGATATTAAAGCCGAGAGAATCTTTACAATCCTATATTAAGTATCAACTTGGGAATAAAGCTGATATATATTTCTAGTTTGATAATTGGTTGGAAATATGTCTACTATATAAACTCAAATATTTCCATCACCTAAAATCTATAATCCCTAAGAATGAAAGAGTACAAACTTTCATAAATGGTAACAACTGGATCTAGCTTATATACTCTGTGAGAGGCTCTACCAAATTTCCCCTATCCTACCTATATATCCACCTAACTTATATAGCCAAGATAAATTCATTTGGCAACCTATAAAGTATGGAAGATTTATTGTTTAGTCATATAAAAACATATCCAAGGATCCAATGCAGCAAGTAAGATGGTATAAGCTCATTTAGGATCCTACCTTACCCCCTTCCTACGTTTTTCTCTTATGGATGACCACCATTAGCAAGATAAACATAAGATGCTTACAGAAATTCCATATAGAGGACAAATCATATTTACTAATCTCATATCCTTAAGAGGACTTGAACCATCTTTTCTTTAAGTTCAAATTCAAAAAGAAAATATGGGGAATAATTATGTCTTCATTTGGTATTAAATATAATCAGCACATTTATGACAACATTGTTACATGGTCTTACAGATTGCAAAAAACACTCTGGGGCAACTATAAACTCTTCAAATATGTTATGGCTACATTATTCTATAAAAGTTGATGTGAAAGAAACTCTAAGGCATTCAATAATCTCCATATAAATGAGACTATATTCGTAGGTAATGTTTTCCTTAAGATTAAACATGCTGCAAGAGTAAGAGGCCTCATCTCTGGTCTATCACAACAAATAAAGAGAGCATGGAGATTATAAACCAAAGGTTTAATTTTGGGATTATACATTCAATTTACTAAGCTAGTCTGCTTCTTATAAAGCATATAAACTTGTTAAATTATTTTGCCACTTTTATATGATCAATACTTTTATATTTAAGCCTTAATTAATGAATTCAATTACTTTTCAAAACAAAAAGAATCTTGAAAAAGTGTCAATAGTTTATTTGAGTGGGGAGTGCTCTACAATCTTATAGTACAAGCTGCCTCAAAAGATAAACGATCCAATGAGTTTTACCATTCCTTGAAATATTAGTAAATTGTCAATTAATAGGGAATTAATAGATTTAGGAGTTAGAATTAATTTTATTTCTTATAATTTGTTTAATAAATTAATATTAGGTTCCTAACATAACTAGGATAAGCATTCAGTTTGCTGATAAATCAATTAAGTGTCCTATAGGTATAACAGAGGATGTGTTTATTAAAATTAATAAGTATTTCTTCCTTATGGTTTTAGAAATGGAAAATATTATATAGGTGTCCTTGATCTTAAGACGAACTTTCTTAATTACTACTAAGGCCTTAATAGATGTACGTGAAGGAAAGTTGATCCTAAGGATAAGGGATGATGAAGTAAAATTTTAGAGATCTGAAACCATAAAACCTACAATGTGCAATCGTGAAACTTGTGCCTATTTTCATATTAGTGACATTAAATTTTTCCATGTTATGCGAGAAGCAATCTATATTATAGAGACATATGACATGATAAAGAGAAACAAGAGAGAAGGATAACCCTATCCTAAGGAAGCAGGGGACATCCCCAAGCCAATAAGCATATAAGAGGGAAGAGGTATGTTATTGTAGTTGATTGGCATAAAAAGGTAGCATCAATCCTATAAGTGAGAAACCTTCATGGTAAAAATTGAACAAAAGTTCTACCTAAACGCCTTATAAAGGAATGGTTATTGGAAGACAACTCCATGATCATTTATTTATTTTATTTTATTTTTAACTAATAGTTATAGGAAGTTTTTAGTTTTAGACTCATAGATTGAAATATATTTTTTTATTAAATTTTAAATAGTTTCTCATAGTCAAGTTTTGGGATTAAGCAATGTGATTTCACAAGATAATAAATAAAAAAGGTAATAAATATGATACCATTTTTGACACATATTAATGCACATCTAATTGTAACTAAGAAGCCAAGATTGACAAAAATAAACACAGGTGATAACTTAGGCTCCTTATACACTTTATATTTAGTGACACCTCAGTGTGTTAGTCCCATGTTCTTGTTGGGTGAAGAGACAGTGAGTACCATTATCAAACACAAGTTTAATATAATAATAAGTAGGCTTTGTATTATAAGAAACATGCCATTAAATACACTTCCATATTGGATTAAGTAACACCTAATCTTTTATATACATAAAATGGGAGAAACAAAGGGATATGTTATATCCATGTTCTTATTGGATACAAAAGCTAAGAGGACCCCTTAATAACACAGTCATAATATAGTACTATTTAGGAACTTGCTTTTTAACATGACCTTATATAAAGGCCATATCCTCTTTAGCACAAAAATGATTTTTGAAAATTGCTTAATATAGCACTAATAAGAGTTTGTTCTCTCAATGTACTGGTATTATGTCACCTCTAGTTATTTTTATTTTTATTCATAAAACCAATAAGTGACTATGTTCCCTCTGTACTTACCATATGTTTCATGAACACTGATCTATGTTTGCTTCATGTTTGTTTATTTAACCAATGCCCTATATGTAACCCTCATGTAAATCCATATTCCTTATAACATAGACCTATTTTACCTCTGTGTCTCGAACATGACACCTAATACCCTAACATAAAAGGCTTTTGTTCATTGATTATTTAATATTGCATAAAATTCGTGATAGACAATTTCTGCCCCGTCTTCATTTTCTATTAAATTTATTTTTATTAAGTCACCTTCCCTTAAGTTTTCCAACAAATTTCTACTATCCCAACTAATTTTTCTCCATAGTTTGACTTATGAATAACAAAAATTTTGAGTTAGGTGTATTATTTTTAAAGAAGGACACTAAATTTTATGACAAGTTTTTTGTTAAATTTTCGACAATTTTATTTAATTCACCCATAATTACATGAATTTATGGTATTCTTTTTTTTAATACTTTTTTCATATTGGCATTAAATTGTGGATCGTTTAGGGAAGATTTTTTGTGACTTATGTTCTTGAAATTATTGGAAATCTATTGTGTAAAGATTTGGGAGTTATTATAGTTAGTTTGGACAAATTAAGGTTTAGATTTGGGTTTTAAGGATTTATCTAATTTATTTATAGATGAAATTGGTTAATATTGAATTTTTTCATAATACCCTAATGCTTTTCTTTACTAGCTTAGATTGGGTTGCCATTATTACTTCTAATTACAGTTATAATTTGTTGTTAAATATTTATAGTTGGGGTTATTGAAAAATTTTCTATTGTAAGTTAATTAAATATGATATCATATCGACTTTGGTTATTATGAATGTATATCAGTGGAGTACGAATGATGGGGCTAATATGTTACATATGAATGTTTACATGGTGTTTGCATTGATACTCATTGGGTTAGTTAGGTCCTTTTAGCATTTCATGTTGTCACCCCTAGTTTTCATGGATTATTGTACCATTTATTTTTAATATAATTATTTTGTGCTTAGATTGATAAATGTTTAACTTTATGATTTAAGGAAATTTGGTGAGGGACATTAAATAAATTATTTTGCAAATTGGCATCATGGATTGAGGACTACGGTTTTGTTTATGTATCATTGCATAATGAGTTTGAATGTTAAAAATGATATACTATGATGATATTGAATATCAAGAGGTTCACGTGGTTATCTAGCAATTTGATATAGGGTACTAACATTTTCACAGTTTCTAAATCATCCTTTAATATAAATGGGAGAATTATTCATTATGACAAGATGTTTTAACAACTATGGTATAACATAAATGGGAGAAAGAGTAGCCTTGTTACAAGAAACTGAGCGTTACAACTTCTACCTCACGATTTATTACTCCTAGGGATCCTAAGCCCTAATTCTAGCCTATAGAAGACATCCTACCTTCTATGCCACCTATGGAGCTCATTCACTCCTTCACTTTGCAATTGAGTTTCAGCTTAAGCAATACTAAGCACGATAAATAAAGAAAATCATAGTATATAGACTGGGAGGTCTTAAGACAGCTAGACTTAGAGACTTGATTACTGAAGATAATAGAGTTTGACGACTAACTAGACTTTTTCAAACATCAGAGAGCCAATATATCAGGAGTAGAATCAAGCAATCAAGGATTGAAGAGATTAGTTGAGTGTTGGAGTTTTATACACATTGTATATTGAAGAGATGAATAATGCTTGGGAAGATAACTCGATCATCTAATTCTAGTTAAGATGCGTCCATCATCATTGTAATTACAATCAATTCAATGTCTATAAAGTTCTATACTAAGGAGCATTTGCATATTACGAATCTTAGCAGGACTATTCAGAGGTTCACCCCTTATTATTAATAATGTAGTGGGCTCAAAATAACCTTATTCTATCTTGAGATTTAAGGCTTTTAGTTTCTATTTTCCTTGAATGATGTATGTTTATAAGTTTCTTTTCCATTTTTATATGCTCGAGTATAGGTTTGATGACCTACTGATACCTGTTCTTTTTACAACATGCAATATCAAGTTTAGATCTATATAGGGAATGCTTTTATTAAACTCATCAACGACTACTTGCATTGATCTAACTTCAGTGATATTGGTAGTAGGACAGTCATCACCCAATTGGAAAAGATATCAGGGGTGATGGGTGATGAGCATGAGTTGACAATTTTTTGTACTTCACCCTAATTATTATACCATAGAAATCTTAAGGGTAATGAGGATGGTTAAGCTTCATGTAATGTGCAGGGATAACAGTTTAGGCTATTTGGTGTATCACTAAAAATAGTGGAGGAAATACCAATTATGAGATATGAAGTCGAGGGTGAGAACTAAGAAAGAGTAAATACAACACTCCGAGCTCCAAGCCATTCATTGATACTCACACCAAACACTTTAGTGTACATAGAGCAATATATATATTAGATTAGAGACAAACTAGTGAGGTTAGCATAGCACATGAGCATTAAGATCCTACTACCACCAGTCCTTCCATCTAAGCATGTACATTAAGGAAAGATCACACTAGCATATATAAAGCCACAAAGAGAGATGGTATGAGTTGAAACACTTCTAGAGGATCATAGAGAAACTGAGTCAGTTTCCATAGAGTCTCTATAGATGATTTAGGATATCT
Source organism: Erythroxylum echinodendron (assembly GCA_027575705.1). Taxonomy (NCBI): domain Eukaryota; kingdom Viridiplantae; phylum Streptophyta; class Magnoliopsida; order Malpighiales; family Erythroxylaceae; genus Erythroxylum; species Erythroxylum echinodendron. The sequence continues at coordinate 15,485,565 of JANZXR010000002.1, read as the reverse complement.
CATATCTATAGATGATATAGTTGACTCCTAATTAAAAGTCCCGTAAATACCTTTGGCAGATGCTCCATCCCAGGATTGATACATTCATTGTTTATCCTCTATTTTTATTTACTTTGTTCTTTTTTCATATATCTTGATAGTGAAGGACAATAGTTTAATGTAAAACTAATATTAAGGAAATTTGATAAGACTTGTAATGTTCTCTTATGTTATGTTAGGGAAGACTAGTTCTCCTATTTCACTTTTCCTCCTCTTATTTGTCTATTTTCGTTGTTCTTGCATGATATGTATATTGAGGACAATGTAAAACTTAAGTTTAGGGAAGGGACTTAAAGGACTTAAACACCCATGCTTATCAATTTCATTATACATTTCTTAATAATGAGCAATTTTGAAATTTTATATTTGTATAATGATGATTGTCTTTTTTCATAAAAATTATAGTTATTATTTATATGTGAAATATCTGAAATTTATTGTTATTTCATATTAATGTGATTATTATTTATTATTATGATTTTTGAAGGCAGAGTTAAAAATATACAGTACAATTGTACAATATGACAATGGACTATTTTGCAATTTAAAAAAATTTAGGGACTATTTCATAAATTTAAAATATGACTCAAAACAGTACCTGATATTGACTGGAACTGGTACAGTACTATACTAAAATCCAATCCGGTACTAAGTTCGGAATGGTATTTGCAAAATTAGGTACCACTAATGATTTGTTCTTCGATGTTTTAAAAGAAACCAACCTGAAATGAAGTCAATAAGTAATTTACGAAGACCAAATATATTCACTTTTGGAAGAAGACCAAAAACAAGGAAGATCAAGGCATAACTAGTCCATAAATTTATTTTTCATCTTTCTTATATCTCTTACTTAGTCTTTTTTATGCCTTAGGGTTTCTTCATATATAAGTATGTCATATTAGGAACTTAATGTATAAATCTTTTCTATTTAAAAAAAAAAGAGTTCAGGTTTTGATTGTTTAAAAATCCTTTTGCTCTTTGAAATACATTTTGGGAAACTTTTGAGATGTTTTTAGATCAAGTTTTAGTTAAACAAATAAGGTTTGATCTTTAAAAGAACTTTAAAATCTTTAAATATGTGTTTTCAAATATATTGGTCGATCAATGAGTAGGTATAATCAACCAATATAGTGATCGTGGAGACATTAGTTGACCAATATCAAGGTGTGGTTGACTAATGCTAAAGAGTTTTAAAAAAGTTGTGTACTGTGAGTTTTTATATAATATTGATCAATATCATAATCGACTATTGTCACTTTTACTAGTCGTTATAACAACTATTTTATGGGTCTAATGCTTTTTTAGAGATGGTATAAGTATAAATACTTAGGATTTTGGATATTGGGCATCTTTATGACATTTAAAGGTTACAATAACATATTGATAGGCATTTAACCACCCTACTTCTTTTTCCAAGTACCGCAAGTGCACAGGTCATCTTATAATATACATGGTATCAAATCCCACTAGAATTGTGTAGTCACCTTAGTAGTTTAAATTGAACTTTGTTTAAGTAATTAATTAATGAACAATTAAAACAATCAAAGTAGCAATTGGGAGAAAAAATCACAGAATTAAGGTTTCCAAAAACAAGAGGAATCGATGTTGAGATTAGAAAAATCGAATTACTAAAGTTAGGATTACCTTTACTACCCTATGCATTCTTTCAATTTTTATCAATATGACCATGTTTAGTCCTAAGTATTTTCTAATGTCTCAGCCCTTTCTCTCTTAATACTTGGACTAAATAATCCCAAAATAACAATTAAAATCTATTATGTGATCTCTCAAACTCCAATCCTAAACTAATCATTAATTAGATTTGATTACCACTTTGGACAGCTACATCACATTCCATATCTCTATGTAAATGATGAAGTAACTTGATAAATGGAATGTCCTACATGAATGCCCACTCTCATAGTCCACTCACAACATATTTCTCAGCCTCATATCTCTATGTAGACTAGGCATTGGCATCAAAATACCATAAACACACATAAATGATCATAACATTGCAAAAAAGTGAAGTCTTACATAGGTTGAGTAAGAATAATGGTAAAATAGCCTAGAATTCCATCAAACACAACTCAATCATCATCAATATAGGTTTCAAACTTCTGCCTATAGAATAAACAAAAAGTATCAAAGAAAAAGATGAGAAAAAGATAGGGAAAAAAACTTATTACATGAGGAAGCAAGCTGGAAATCTGGACAGCTTTGGTGTAGCCTTGGATCATTAGTGTTCTCCTTCAATGTGTAGCTCTAAATGCCGCCTTTCAGCCCCTCCTTTGTTCATCTATGTTCTCCTATGAAAATCCCCTCTTTTTTCCCTCCTTGTTTTTATGCAGCCCTAAATCACTCATCAGATGGCTAGTACACCAAATCTTAACAGTTGTCATTTCGGCCCCCCTTTCTCACCTTTTTGTCACTTTTTCTCCTTATATCGACCCACTCACGTGCTTCGTCTCTTTTCCTGGCCTACCCTCCTGATTTTATGCAATTAATTTTTCTTAAATTGTTCCAACCAAATTTTTAAGTCACGGCTGTGACGTGACCACTAATGTCACACTCCTATTATAATGTCCCAGCTTTTAGTCCATGTTTCCTTCACTTAATTGCACCATTTAAACTACCAATAAACCATGAAAATAAGAACTTGATCATGCCTTAACACATGCCAATTAATACACAAAGTAACAACACACATAATGAGACTTATGTATGCACACATTGAATGCAATGGTTAGGTTAACACACCAACTTACACAAAAAGTATGTACAACATACTATAACATAATTAAACACTAACATAGCCACATGCAATGTAAAAGTACTTAAAAGAGCATAACATATACACTATCATGCAATATTAATATGAAAAACCTAGTTCACGTGTATTTTCCATGCAATACTCATATATAAAATATATGTAAATCTACACTTATCATAAATTAACAATAGTTTTTGATTATTTACAAGAATTCATTCATTGGTTATGAAGTGAATGAGAGCCTTTTAACGTTAAAGTAAGAAATTAAGATATATTTTAGCTGTAAACATAAATTAGAGTTAGCTTTCTTGTATTTTAGGTGTACTAAAAAGAATTTATATTCCTCTTCACCATTTAAGAAAGATTGCATGAGGATTCCTCTTTGCTAATCAAAGATTATTATTAGAAGACTCCTCCTCACTTAGTTAAAAAAAAGGGATTAGTAGAATAAAAAAACATAAGAAGTGAATGTATGCAAGGTTATCTTATCGAATCACTATAAAATTTATTTGTAATTTCTCTTCTAATAATGTAAAATAAGCTTAGACCCAGTCTGACTTAATCTGAAGTCAAAATACTTAACTCAAGTTTATCAAACTTCAAGTAAAATTTGGAAAATTTTAAACATATTTTGGTTTCAAATTAGGCTCAGATTTGGGTATCATGGTCTGAACAAACTTAAAACTCGACATATATATTAACTGAGTGTAGGAGCATTACGTACTTCTTTGCCCTGCTTCATGATTCTTCTTTTCTTTGTATATTTCTTACTAAACTTATCTGTTTTCTCTTATTTAATTATTAACGCTCCAGCAACTTAACATTAACTAATTCGTTTATAGCAATCCAATATTTAATACTAATATAATAGTCACAGTCCAAAATCAAGAAAAAATAACTTTTGAAAAGTTGTAATATGGACAAATCCTTATTTTTTATTGTGGTAACATTTAGTTTCTTTGCTTATTTGGTCCTTCTAAACTTCTTGTGTTAACTATATGTAAACTTCTTCTCGACTTCTCCTCTATTAGTGGTTCTCGCTATGACTTTGCCCCTTCTAAATGCTTATCTTAAGCATGACTAAATAGTGTAAGACTGAAAGATAAAAAATGAACGTATTAGACCCATGGCGTTATTATTATAGGTTATATCTAATTAGTTAGACTGGGCAAAAATCTTGGTATATATTTTTTAATCTTTTATTTTTTAGTGGGATAGGTAGAATAATTGGAATCTGGACCAAGAAGTAGTCGAAGAGGATAGAGTCTAGAGGGGTCAATATGATGAGTCAGATTAGGTGGGTTAAGAGTTGGCATTCGAATTTTGGGCAAGTTTTAAACCATTCAAAGCCCGATCTGATTGGAGATTAGGCAATATAAACCAAACTTGATCAAGTTTTAAATGGGCTCAAGTTGCTTGTAAAGGCCTTCAGGTTATAATCGAGCAACCTCAGGTCTGATCTGGCATAGTCTATTACCGTACTTATTATGTTCCTAATGCTCTTTACTTTATTATTGGTTGATTGAATGATTTCTATTAAATTTGCATTTAATTTCATCACTTAATTTAAAATCTATTAAGAATTTTATTAAGTTAAAAATTCTTAGATTCACTAACATTTGATTCATTCTCTCTTAGGTGCCATTAGGAACCAATATATACTTGTCAAAGAACAAAAAAATGAAGAGGAAGTAGATCTAATTATAATATAAACTAAGAAAGAGTGTTTCCAATTTTTTGGTTAAATATGGTGAAATGGAAAGAAAGATTAAAAGATATGAGATAAAAACGAGCGCTATCTATATAACAAAACCCACAATAATAAGCCACTCAGATTAACAAACTCCCCACTATAACCCTTTTTTAAAAATATGAATGAAAGAATATATTAGAGAAGTAAAGACCAAACCTTAAATATTATAATGAGTTTAATACAAGACTTGAAGCCAAACCATAGTTTTGTAGTGACCATACACCTATATGATTCTTATTAACCATATACTCTTTGTTAATAGTTACTGAGCACATATGACAAACAGATATAAGGAAGTATCCAGCAGAGATAGAGATTGTGTAAAACTCTTTCGACTCCTAACTCGATGTATTACTACTGATTCATCCTTTATATGTTGATCTACTTTGTCTCTTCTAACTTTCACTACTAATGGCATATAGGTTCCAAAATTGGGACGGAGAGCCAAAACTAAAAAGATTATAAGGTAAGTACCTTCAGATCCTTTCTTTGTAAATTTTACACCTTAGGTTTAAAGCTTGTAGATTTATCATATGGTGATAATGAAATATTTGAATTGAAACTAATTAGGGACTTAATAGAATAGGTGTTTTTATATTAATTCTCTATGTGTGAGCCAATTCTAACTTACACCATTTGACATTGTTATTAATGAGGAGTTCCCTCATTCTCTTGAAGACTTCAACTTTGATCATAGAAGCTAGACAAAATTCTCTTTTAAAAATTATATAATTCCTCTCCTTCTATAATGTACATTATGTAGTCTTGAATGCCAACATCGAATTAATCTTGTGTCTAATATTCTAGCTTTTAAACGAATTTAGCTATACATTAAAGAGTCTCTTATTGTAAGAGTGAAAGACAATTTAGTTGACATTGAGGAAGGCATCCTATATTTCTTTGTTGTAATTACACTCAAAATAAAGGTCATATAAGGATTCAAGGACCTATTCATATAGTTTGCAAGTATTCGTTAGAGTCAAATAGGGTAAATTATCTAACATAGGGATTCTTTCGGACATCTTGGGGGAATGTTATTATCCTATACTAATTTGTCCCCAAAAACTCTATCACTCTAGCAGCTAATATAAGCTCCAAAGGATTTATTCGTGAAAATCACTAAATTGTTCAAAGTCAAAATCTAAGAGTCCTTCTTGGAGCTAGTTGGACTATAATTAGGAATTATTTGAGTGAGCTCCCTTGGAACAATATTCTATTAATTACCTGAGATCTATACTTTAACTTTTGTATATATATATATATATATATGCATGCATACATGTATATATATATATGTATGTGTAACATCCTGCCTCCTATACATACGGCTAGGACTCATACATGTGAAACACTTAGATGACTTAAGATAAATGGATGTCAGAGATAAGTTAATTGTGACTTATATATCAGTTGTTACATTCATATGATTGTATATGCTTTCATTTGGCATTTTCAGGTAAGTACGACAAATTGTAATTATGACAAATGGTGAGTCATTGTTTAGTTAGGAAGACTCCACTATCGGTTGTAATTATGATAAATGGTGAGTCAGAGGAGATGAATAGTACACGTGAGGGACATAGAATGGACTCACGAATTATATTGTTGGAGTTAGTAAGAATCCATCATAGGTTCCATTCCTAACTAAAATACCCCCTAGAGCAACTCTTTCCCCTGACCTTCACCATCGAAT
>JANZXR010000002.1:15437399-15456743 GCA_027575705.1 Erythroxylum echinodendron | reverse complement strand
TTCAAGCTCAAGTGATCCAGACTCTCCGTCTAATATGCAATCATGGCACGAAACAATTCGTGACAAGTAAGCAATGGACGAGCCTTGGATCCTCTTTCTATCAGGAGATACTTCGTCTAAGGAGATCTTTTCGTTAAAGCAAACATTGGCATTAAAGATTTCTTTGTGGTCCCCACAACCACTATTCCAAGATTCCTCTTTTGACGTGGCAACTGTTTGCTTTAAGACTTTGTAAAAAGTAGTTTACTTTTTACTGTTCACTTTTTGACTTTTGTAAAAGTTAGGTGAATTATTTTCTGCTTTTGTAAAAGTAGATTCTTTAGAGATAAGCTTAGGTAAGACTTTTGTTAAAGTTACATTATTATGTCTCTAGGCGAGTTTACGGTTTTAACCTTTGCTTTGTCTATATTTGCTTTGTCTATATAAGCAAGGTTTGTAAGTTTAGTTTTCAAGTTCATATTTGTTTGAAGTTCATTTTGTACATCTTATCAGAAAATGAAGAATTCTTTCTTCGCATATCTCTTCTAAACTCTTATTTATCTCTCTACTTCTTAAATCTCCCTACCTTGTGAAATAGATTGTAGAGATGAGTATGATCTACACTCGCCTTGCAAAAGGATCTTGTGTATCAGAAAGTCTATGACAGTCCAAACTCTGGAAAATCTGTTGCTTCTAAATCCGCTGCCTAGTTGTTTGTCATAAGCATTAACGGGGAATGACAAGTAAGAGTGTGTAAGTGAAAGAGGGTTCATAAGAGGCGACAACAATAAGTCCCATATAAGCCGAGGGGAAGGCGTGAAGGGCAGTAAGACTGCAATAACTGGAACACCTGTGTAGTGAACACACTTCCAATCTGACTTTAGTTAGTCGATGTCTTCAACCAGTGTGGAGGGTTGAGAAGAAAGTTAGCCTTAGCAGAGGTTAACCAGGTTTAGGTCATAGTTTCCCTGTGTCGGACATTTTTTTTGTATCATTTTCAAAATATTAGAAGAGAGAGAAAGAAGTCGTAAAAAGAAGAGAGAAGCATAAGGCATAGAATTCATCCTTGAATTGCATTCCAAGGAATTCAATATCTGTTGTACCAATAGTACTCTTCTTAGCTGAGAGTATAAGCCAATACTGTTGTGTAAGGTCCAAGAATTTTTGTAACAAGGCCTGATGTTCCTCATGGGTCTTTGAGAATAGTAACATGTCATCGATATAGATCAACGCACTGTTGAGGATAGGCTTATAAATCTTAGTAATGGCCTTCTGGAACAGTGATGGAGCGACTTTAAGCCCAAATGGCATAACAGTCCATTGGTATTGTGCATTTGGAATGCAGAATACAGTCTTGTATCGTTCTGTAGGGTGAATACCCAATTGCCAAAATCCTGCCTTTAAGTCAAACTTTGAAAAGAGAACAGCTTCCTTAAGAAATAATATCTGAGTGGATATCTTAGGCAGAGGAAACTTATCATCTTGCAGAAACGCATTCATAGGCTTATAGTCAATGACTAATCTTTTCTTTCCATGCTTCTGTTCTGAACGCTTATTGATGTAAAACGCTTGGCAAGCCCAATCCGACTTTGTGGGCTCAATCAATCCTTGCTGCACTAAAACAGCACACTCATCAAGTGCTAACTTCATATCATCAGGATTCATTCCTGGATGTGTGGCTTTCGTATGATTGATATCCTCATTATTCTTAAAAGGTAGACTTATAAAAAAGTCTGGATTTTTCCACAATGGATGAGGATGAGTAAACTGTGCATGAGACTCTAGACAATAGCTCAACAATTTATCTCGTACTCCAGTGTAACATGCAGGAACCTGTGAGAGTTCAAACACGCTTTTTATATCAGTGTATGGACTAGTAAGGTTTCAATACCTGAGGCCTGTGGGTAGTATCTGTAGATGTTTGGCTTTACAGTAAACATCCATGCCAATCAGAAGATCTGGGCCTGGTAACTTGCTTTCAAGAACTGTAGTCCAAACTGTACACTGTGGAAAGAAGCGAATGCCAAATTTGCTTCTTGTTTGTAACTCAATCTTAAAAGAATTCCCATTAGTTACAGTAAAATACTCTTCATGAGAAGTCCATGCTTCTGCTGGTAGGATATTGGACTTCATGATCGTACGGCTAGAACCAGTATCCATAAATCCAATGACTTTAATGGGTCTATCATATTTATCATGTTGGAATATCTGGATTTGGACATAAAGTCGAACTGGAGTACGATCTATAGTCATACAGATCTATTGCTGTAGCATGTATAGAGAATCATCACTGTTGGAATCAGTTGAATGTGATGATACTTCTTCATCAGTTGAAACGGTAACAGCAAACTGTGTTTCACTGTCCTTGCTAGATTGCTCTTCAAGGATTTCTTCAATGTGAGACCGAGAATGAATAGGCAAAAGCTTTTCTAATTTCTCCAAGAATTTGGCATCCTTCTTGGTAGCTTTTGGACAATTGTTAGCGAAGTGCTCTAAACTTCCACAAACAAAACATCGAGTCCGACCTTGCTTACTTGTCACGAATTGTTTTGTGCCATGATTGCATATTAGACGGAGAGTCTGGATCACTTGAGCTTGAAGACTTATGTCGTTTTGTTCTGAGCTCACACTGGTTAAGTTGATGCAGGAACTGATCTAATTCTTCTTCTGTGGGATTAGGATCTTGAGCATCCTGGAAGACAGAGTAGTGGGACTGTGAAGGTCCTGCAATATTAGAGACTGTATCTTCTGTGTCATACTGAGGACTATTGGGACCAGGAATATCAACTTTTGGTGCTTCAGGTTCACCAGGCATAAATTCACCAGGATAAGGTCCAATAGATGTAGTTAATACTGGTATGTCAGGACAATGATTAATCTCTTTGAGAAAATCTCGAAGAGCTAGGAATACGCTATTCTTACGTCTTGGCCAATAAAGTGATGTATGATAATGTTGTACATTTGGCTCTGTATAAAGTTCACCAGTTGTATGCTCACGATATGGACGATGAATGATGAAGAAACAACGAGATGATTGTCTTCGTTCAGAAGCAGTTCTGAGACGATGTTGATTAATGATGATTTCTTACTGTCGTTTCCATTGATCCAAAGATTGAAACCATTCTAGATATGTCCATAACAGAGAACTCCCATTGTTGATGTCACAGAGATTCTGATAAAGATCAAGAGGAGAAAAACAAACGGCACAGGCGTAAAGAGAAGACAATGCCCATAAATACCATAATGTGTTTTCAGTGAATAGCTCTGAAGGAGTTAACACATGAAGGTATGGTGCCTTGAAATTAAACATAGCAGGAGTACCTACAAGGTTATGTTCAACAAGAGAACGGTGTAGATAGTAGAATAAACTCATACGACAAAGAGAAAATACTTGCTCAACAGTTCTAGGTCGTCGAAAAATAAGAGGAAAAGATTTCTTTGTAAAGGCAATCAAAGAAGTAGAAGAACTAGATGAACTAGCCATATTACAAAATTGATGAATATCATAAGAAGAATGAAAAATCTTTTTGTGATTTTGCAAAGGAAAAAAGAGACAGAAAAATTATCTGGAGGCTATGGAAGATGTTGTCTAAGTAGAGTAGACAAGTCGGAGATATCTACATCAGATTGACTGACATCTGTCTGTAAAAGATGATTCTTCTGTGTAACTGTCTTTCTTGGTGAAAGAGCTTGGTAGAATAGTTTCAAATAGTAGACAACTATAGTCTGTTATTTTCTCTATACTGGTAGATTTTTACGTAAAAGCTTAGATAAGCTTGATGTGTAGGTTACCACATGTGGAATAAAATCTCTGACATAATTTACAACCTCGAGGATTTGTTGAATTTGTTATCTTTGTATAGTTCCATTAATTAGTATATGTTGAGGTAAAGGATATATAATTTGTGGGGTTCTGATGTTTCGATGTTTGAAATTCGTAGATAGTCTTAATCTAAGTTCAAAACCCCATGGCAAGAAGTTCGTCCAAGCTTGAGCATCCCTTGGGTTCGTATCGTTCTCCTCCCCTTCTATTTCTTTTACCATTCGATTTTGATTTTCATCAAAATTTAATTCTGTTTGTGTTAGATTGAGGGTTACCCATAATCGTTTCTTAATCGGAGCTTCTGGATTGCGTAATTCTGTATGGCATGCAGATAAAAAAAGCTTCGATGGATGTGGTTGCAATGTCAAAATTTAAGCTTCTTATCAGGATCATGTGAAACTCGGGATAGCTTGTTTCGAGATTATGATAAATTTTGGTGATTTAGTTTGGTCGTGGGTTCGGGCTTCTCTTGTTTCCGTTTGCATTAAGTTTAAAGTTTGCAATAAGATTTATGGGTTACTCCATTTTTACTTTGATCTTCCTTTTGCTCCTTTGTTTTGAGTGGGAAGGGGCTGGGTACGTTCGAGACTCGAAGCCACCTTATCGTTTGATCTGTATGTTACAAGTTTGATTATTTCATACATCATATTTGCCATCTGCTGTCGATTTATTCGTTTTTAGTTCTTAGGTTTGTATGGATAATAGACTACAAATATTGCTTTTGAACCTGCTTTCTTTTTTCTTGGAATTTATGTTGTCATTAGTATCGTTTTGTTTACTCTTAAATTTTGGACTTCTACTATTCAGAGAGAAGACAAGCAGAAGCTGCACGCATCAGGGAGAAGTTTCCGGACAGAGTACCTGTATGGAGTTAAGTTTCTCCTTTTTTTTGGCTTACGTGTATTGTTCTGATACTCTGCATTTGATGCAGGTCATTGTGGAAAAGGCTGAAAAGAGCGATGTTCCAGACATTGACAAGAAAAAGTTAGTTGCTATTTAGTTTCCTTACCTTTCTATCAATTTGTGCGAGAAACTTGACATTTATAACAGATTTCCACGGTTTCATCAGGTTATTTCTTTAAGTGGTTCTGATTTCTTCGTTAACTAAGCTATTGTGTTACAAATTGCCATAGCAAACTGGTTTTGGCGTATGATATAGTTGGCATCTTTGTTAGTGAAAGAAGTAGGGATGTAATATACTGGGATTTGTACAGTAATGATAGTTGGTGGATATTATTTCTTTGAAGCCATTCGTTAGTGGTTGAATGCAGCAGGAGTGATAACGAGCCCTGGAATGTCTTCTTGGTTGAGTTCTATCCACATTTGCGTGTCGGTTAGAGGGCCTAAACATTTTCTGAATAGCAACCGTTAAGATTTCATGCAATTGTATGTTGTGGCTTTGTGTAGAGTTAGCTTGAAGGCATTGCTGATGCTAGATTACTGAATTTCATGAGGGTAAATTGATTAATGCTTCACACTAACTTTGGATTTTGTTCTTGTGGATTCAGGTATCTTGTGCCTGCTGATTTGACAGTTGGGCAATTTGTTTATGTTGTGAGGAAGAGGATTAAGCTGAGTGCTGAAAAGGCTATATTTGTCTTTGTGAAGAACACACTACCTCCTGCAGGTTAGTGCAAAATATGATATTTTAGTAGTTAAGTGGCATCTGTGTGCCATATTGCTAATCTTCTTATGTTGTTGCAGCTGCATTGATGTCTGCAATCTATGAAGATAACAAGGATGAAGATGGTTTTCTTTACATGACTTATAGTGGAGAGAATACCTTTGGGTCTCACTTAGACCATTGAATTCAATCTCTGTAAATCAAACCTGCAATATGTATATTCTCAGTCTCGGATGCTCTGACCTGCTCGGGTCGGGACTTTGTGGCAAACTTTTTAAAGTGGATATGGATTACTATTTTCTATTATTGTTTGTTTATCTAAACATCTTTTGCTGCTTATGGTTGTATCCATTTGTTAGAAATTCAAAACAAGATTTTATAATGTAACGATATTAAAGAGAAAAACGTTATTAGATCTGAATTATTTGAGAGTTGGTTTTTTGGCAAAACTTTCCGGCCCCTCGATGTAGGGGATCCTTGTCCTTGGGAAATAATATAGTAGGCTTCTTCTTGGATCTAACATAGTAGTAAGGCTTCTGTTGGGAGTCCCTGTTTAAACTTATGTTAAAAAATAAAAAGAGGACACAAAAGATACTTACATGCCGATTAAGTTTTATCAGATATCTAGCTACTAAAGAGGACACACAAGATACTTACATGCCGATTAGTTTTATCAGATATCTAGCTACTGAGTAACCTCGCTTGATTTATACTATACTGCAGCACAATGTAGGAGACTGGAAAGCGAAGAACGTTAAGTAAAACTGTAAAAGAAACAGACAAGACATCATATTCATAACCTGCAAGGTTATAATTGAGACAATAAATCAAACGATTGAAGCCACCTTACGATTAGAGTTTGAAACATAAGGGAACTTTAACAAGTGTTTCCTTTTTTCATATATATAATTTATTTTATTTATTTAGGGGAGCTTTTCCTTTGGCATATGTTTTTGACCCACTTGATGCTGGAGGATGCTCCAGTCCTGATCTTTTCTGCTCCTACGATTGCAGCTGCTTTGACTTTATTTAGTCCTTTGGCATCTCCACTCATGTTACTGCTGGTTTCTTTCTTGTTGGCAGCCTCTTCTTCTGCTATTGCACCAAATCCTCCTGGACCCCATTGATCTGCCCAGCTCGGTGCCTCACTTTCCATTCCTTCTTGCTTTGCCAAGTAAATCCCAGAATCCAAGGAGGAAACTGTAGTTGTACCTTTGGTCCTACAGGGAAAAGATTAATCTTTTAACAACTTCTGCAGTAGTCAAAATTAAAAAGCATGAAATGAGATGGAAGAACAGGTTGGCTAAGCAATGGTTTCAAGGATAGAACTGAAAGAAATGCTTAGTTACAGCTCAAAGTCTAAATAAGAATTCCTCAACGCTTCAGAAAATGGTGGCAGAGCTTGGTTTATCAAGGTAAGCATGCATCTTATGGAGACAAAGGAAGAGATCTCAATCTACATCATCCTCAACACAAACTTTAAGTTTTATATAATTGAGGAGCAGATTATAATTTTCTAGATCTATTGGAAGACAAAGAGAGAGATAGTACCTCAAGGTGACCGCTTGGCACTTGGATTGAAAAACTTGATTGAGGAGCCAATGGAAAGTAATTGAGGACTCTTAAGCAAAAGAAAAAGTTGCCTGCAGATGTGCTGTCTTTAACTGCACTATATTCTTTTAAAAAGAGACTTGCCAGCTCACTGGTTTCCTAATTGTGAAGCAAACTATGGTCAAGCATCCCCCCTTAGTTTTTCAATTCTCTTCCCTAACAAAAACATTTGGCATATAAAAACTACCCGTACTTTAAACCAAGATTCACAACCTAATATTGTCCCCGCTCTACATGCTCCTCGCTTTCATATTAACTCATAATATGGGTTTCACCAGTGGTAGTATGGTGTCTCGTAAACCCTATAATTCTTTCATGTTACCAAATGTAATATACTTCCATATATGCATGAAGATACAACAAAACATAGAAACCTAGAAATATGCGTAGGGAGTTTCACTTTGGTGAACTGCTCTACTTATGACCCTTGCATTTGGATTACGTACAAAATGAAAAGGAGGTAAGAATATGACACCGCGTTTGCTTCAGAATGTACCCAACTAATCAATAAGCATCACACTGCATATAGGCAGTCAGTATTTCTGAGATATTCTAGCTAAGAGACTTTTCAGTACAGGGCAAAGAGTATTACCAAACTCCTATCAGCATGCAGTGAAATTTGAAACATGGCTAAATAACTATTTTTATAAACACAAGCTGATCTCAAGTAGCCAAAATAAGTTTCGCTAACTGAGATCGTCCCAATGTTCGAATGTTGATCTTCACGGCCAGAAAGAGTAGAGTGCAGTTAGAGGAACTAAATGAAATGGACATTTCCATTACCATAGAAATTTGCAGCAGCGCATCTATTACAAAATGCCCTTCATTGATTTTTATGCTGCAAACAAGACACGCAACCACTGTATAGAAAAGCTAATCAAAACACATTTGTTAGTAAGGAGTATGAAAAATGATTCAGTAACTGCTTTTTCTTTTTATAATAATATGTTACTGACAAAAAGCCAGAAATTAACGACCGTTGAAGCCAAAGTGAGAAACAAAAAAAGAAAAAAAGTAAAAGCCAAATCGAATTCCCAAATCGTAATATCAACTTAAAAGAGAATCATGGGGATTGTATGACTTTGTCATAATACATGGGAAACTAAGGATTTGAAAGAACATCTGGAAAGAAATAATATCCAACGAGATCGGAGAAAAAAATAGTAAACATGAACTAATTACTTGGAGAACCAATTACACTGAGACCAAAATGGGGCTGCATCATATCTGCAGCCAATCAGCTCACCTTCTAGGCACAAAGAATCTCATAGGCCAAATCACAGCCCAGTGATTGAATACCAAAAGATGGGCATATCTACAATATATTGTATTGGTAAAGACATTGAAATGGAAAAGGAAAGATTTATATCATCAGGCAATCTCCCCAAACATTCCCTTTCGTACATTTTCCTTCTACGCTGGCCTAAAATCCAAATTCTATCACATAGTACGAATCACTTGTTGGATTTCCTTACGGACTTAGATTTCTTGACCTTTCCAGACTTGTCATCCATGGTTGTCCAAGTATAGCCATTTGGGATGGCAAATGGGTCCGACGGAGTATTCGTAGTCGAAGAATTATTACGTGGTTGCTGCTTGCTAGTGGATTGACTGTTGTTCCGCCTAAGCCATGACGTGGTTGTTGAAAATGAAGACGAAGAAGGTAATGACCAATAATGTCCATCCGATTTCTGAACATCATCTGACGCTGATCTGCCACCATTGCCAAAAAGTCTTGGACTTGAGAGTGGAGTGTAGAATTGTTCAGCTGACTGTAGCTCTATGAATTTGGTGAATGTTATCACCACTCTTACTGTGGGGACCACTGGAATTGCAACCTGGCCCCACCACAACCAATCAAAATAACTATCGTTAAGCACATCAAATCAACTCCATACAAAAAGCACAAATATTTGATAGAAATTGAAATCAGGATGATCATTGAGTTTTGTCAACGAGTTATGCTTCAAGGCAAAGGGCGTAATTATCCATCTCCTGCTTGATAATTTTGGAAACCTCGTATAATTTGGACCCCACACACTCGATGACCGTTGGATCAAGATGACACCAGTGTGATGCTGACCATCTGACCGTGATTCACCAACCACGGCCAGGGACGTCCCCTTCTTTTCCACGAGATCCTCTGTATCCGTTGGCCAATTCCAACCCTATTCTATTGATTTTCATCACACATTTAAGAAGTAACAGAGTTGAAGGGAACAAGAGAAGATCTGTTCCCAGATCATAGGAAAGAAGACTAATTTGACTGATTTGCTTAGACCACTCTACTCTTTAACACAAGGAAGTAACAAAAATTCACACATATGTGATATGTCCCACAAGTTGAATACTACTTGTCAATTTTGCCCTTACCTTAACTGGAAAAGTACCCGGCGGGAATTTAGTAGTGAGCAGCTCACGCATCCTCCGTACAGCCTTCACTTTATTGGCCAAAATATCTAGTAACGGCAGTAACTCCTCTGTCTTTAAGGGAAACTGATCCGTTAACCACACTGACGGCCTCAAACTCCTCACGTATTCCTTTTCCTTAGTCAGCGGGGTCGCCGCAGCCATTGTAACCGCTGCCGGCTTTCTTTGTGACGACGACGATGATGAAGGGAATATGTCCACGCTCTTTCTCCCTACGGTCACCAACTCTCTCTCCTCTCTCACGAAACTACTATGCCTCCTCCTGTCGCTATTGAAACCAAAGCTAGGGTTCTCAGCGACTAAGAAACCGTCGTCGTCTTCGTCCAGCTCTAGAGGTAAAACTTGCTCGCTTCCAGCGACGTCGCTTTCGCTGTTAGCGACTTTACGCGAGCGGAAGCTGAAAACTACGTTGTGAACTTCATAAACTTTTGCTTTCCATTCACCAACTGATTCGGTCTTCTCTTGTCTTCTCCAGTTCGTCCTGCCTACAAGTTCGGCTTTCGTGACGTCCATTCCCGGTCGGTAAACGCTTGTTTGGGAGCAGAATCCAGCAATGTCGGACTCGCTCATCGGAGCTCCGGCATTTTCGAAAGCGTCGAAGATTTTGCGTTCGTCGCGGTTGAGAACGAGTAAAGACCCCGGCGGAACGTTTTGAGATTGATCGCCGTCGCCGAGAAAGAGGAAACTCTGATCGGCCCGCTGGATCTTCAAGCCGTCGAAGCCAGCGAGGGAAGTGTCTGCTCGGAGATTACCGTCGCGCTTCCAGATCTTGTAGGTATCGGACGGAGCGATCTTGCCGACGAAAGGAATAACGGAGCTCTCAAAGTGAAAGGAGACCTCCATGTAAAAGTCTCTCATTCGATGTAGAACAGCGATAACTCGAGGGAGACGGCGACGCCACTTAGCCCAAGCGGAGCGGTGGTGAAGTCGGAGAAGAATCAAAGAAATTTCAGAGCTCCGGCGGCACAAAGCCTCCTGGAGGGGGTTCCAACCAGCGGAATTCTGGAGGGAGACATCAGCCCCGGCGGCGGCGAGACTGCGTGCAGCAAAAACATCATTGAGGCGGACGGAGAGGTGGAGAGGAGTCTCGCGAAAGGGAACGTCGCGGCGGTCGAGAACGGCGGAGATCTGTTCAGCCAGTTGCTCCTGAGCCAGCGAGTCGGACTCGGTGAGTATGACACAGGGATCGGAGAGGCGAGGGAGGGAAGAGAGGAGCCTGGAGAGAGTGGTGTGGTCGCCAAGAACGACTGCGTAGTGGACGGGGCTGTGGGCGTAGTCTTCGGGTCTGATAGCATGGGACGGCGTCGTATTAGTGAGTGGCGTCGTCGATGAAGACGACGAAGGCTTTGACATATTAAAAAAAAAGTGAAATTAATGGGATGATGGTAACAGAGAGGAGAAGAAGGGAACCAAAATATTAATCTCAAAGAGACAAATGAAATGATTAGAGTGAAGAGACAGTGACCGAGTATTTAGACTTTGAAGTCTGTTTTGACTGGAGAAAGACGCAAGTTGTTTTGGAGGGTAGAATTGTAATAGTGACGGGATGGAGTGTTTTTACTTTTTATTGAGGAATGTGCCGGTACAGACACAGATGGAGAGACTCGACGCAATCTGGCTCGACTTTTTCAGTTACTTCCTCTTTTTTATTTTTGGCATTTGCATTTATTTATTATAATAGATTAAGTTGACACTGTACGTAACAAATTTTTTTATTAATATAAGTGTTTTGTAATTTGAAAGCGGTGGTGATGGGGCTGCAGCAAAAGAACAGACTAAGCTGTCTGCATAAACCCAGACCATATCTTAACAGACTTGACATCCACATTGCCCTACACTTCCCAGACAAGTCTTGCCTCTTCCCACAACTTTTTAACTGTTCCTCATTCTTTTGCTTCTCAATGACAATACTAATAAATTCAATCAAGTTACCGTGACTAGGGCATTTTCCAGTTATTTAAATTAAATCTTCATGTTAAGAATCCTCTCACCCAAAAAAAAACCATCATTGGATTGGGCAAAAAGAAAAACATGCCCACCAACCAACGCTTTCACTTTAAGTTATTTTATGACGTTGGTCGGTTTATTTATTGGGATTTGCAATCCATAACTAAACTACCAATAGTATTAGTACATTGCTTGTTAACGTGGCACAGAATTTACTCGATCACATTTTCGCTTTTCTTATAATCAATCACATTTTTCACCTATATGACAACATCTCCAAATCTTTCTTTGAGACCCCACCTCCATCAGGCAATGGTCGTTATGTAACGCGCAACATTTAAGTGTTGGTCCGATTCCTGATTGTCCAGCTTCTCTGCACAACAATTTCTGTGCAAGCGTTGCCTTAATTAATACAGGATTCCCTACAACTAGGATATTCGGGTCTCCATCCCAAGAAAATTGGGCTTCTTAATTCCGACTTCCCCATACTTAAAAGGAGCTCTTAATAATCACATCATTTTTAGTATGCTTCTAAAATTAGGCTTAACAATTAAGTCTGAACTCGAGCCGACCCTACCCGATGTTAACTGACCAAGTTTGAGTTGATTAGGTCTCGTGCCCAATTTTCTAGACCAAACACCAAGCCAAACCTATAATCCCATCGTCGCCTAAGAAATTTTTTAAAAACTATGGGTCCTAACCTAACTTGGCTTATTATCATCCCTATCTAAAAGAAATTTTTTAAAAACCATGGGTCCTAATCTAACCTGGCTTATTATCATCCCTATCTAAAATCTCTCCCTCTCTGTCACATATACATATATACCTATATAATAAATTTTCAATTTCAACATTACTAGATAATTTATTAATTATATATTTTAAATAATATTTTTAACAAACTAATAATTTTCAAACAACCAATATAATTAATTTAATTGAGTAGTATTTTTAAGAAATTAAATAAAAATTATATTTTAAAATTAAGACTAAGTCTCATAAAATATACATGGAGTGTCAAAACAATTACACTTCATAAAGTATAAGTCAGGCATACTATTGGAAGTAACTAGTTAAAAAACTAGTATTATATGTACTCATTTGTGGAATTCCCCATCTTTAAGCAACTTCACTACTAATTTCTTCATTATTCATGCACAACATTTAGTACTCTTTAATCATACTCACAATATGCATCTGATATCAAGTTTCATCCATTTGTTTATGTCTAAATTCTCTTCTATTGCTTTCTTGTTATGTTTCATATATAGTAGCACAAAATGCTAGCTTTTAGAGTTCAGCATTATCCCTTGGTAGTTTGCAATCAACTAGTTGATTAACAATTTGCTCCCATTGGTTGTACATGACATCAACAATAAAAGCAAACTTGATTATATTTCACATTGCTGCAATGAAATGGAACTAAAAAAATAATTAGTGTCTTGTCTCATAACTATTATAGCAAAGAACACATTTAGGATATGTGAGACAAGAGCTCTTAACCTTATCTATAATGGATAACCTATTTCTTAAAGCTAACCATGTTGTAACAACATATCTAGAATTTTTCACATGAAAACTAATTAGTGTGTATAAAGCCATCTTAGGAGCATGTTGCATAAAAAACTTCTTAGCATATTGATTAATGAATTTCTCTAAAGAATGGAGGGACCAAGTAACTCTATCTTCCATATCAACACTCAGCTTGTAGCTTGGAACAACTTCAGAAAACCATTCAAAGCCTTTATACTTGATGCTCCATTGTTGATAAGAGATTAATTCACTAACCCTTGCCTTTGGCTTCAGTATGTAACTTAGGTGAAATAGGTTAGGATATAAGTATACAAGACTCTTATTAGACTAGTTATCAAAACAAACCCAAGCGTTTATCCCATGTCAATAACAATTTGAAAGCTAAAGTCATTTTACCTATTAGTTTTAGTATATTTTGCTACTTAAGGTTTTGGGATTGCATTTTACTTTTCAAAAGTTTTGTCTTTGAAAATATTTAATATATACCCATTAAACCCATACATTCTCTTTATCAACCAATAACTTCGTTTTTTTAAGCTACAAGAATCTTGCTAGACAATTGTATAGAGTTTAATCATAACCCTTTGCTTTCTTATGCAACATATATCCTTCCACTGTACCTTTGCTCCTGATGCTTTGTGTGGATCCTTATTTGATAGGAAATTTCTCGACATCTTTTCAATATCTTTAGTCATTTTCTTAGGAAGGATTAGATGAGAAATCGAGTAGTTGTACGTGTTGCATAGTATTATCCTGATCAACTAAATTCTATATGTGTAGCTCAGTTCCCTATTGTGTCATTTTTTGAGTTTCCTCTCAATTTGTTCAAATAGGGGTTTATAATCTTTATAGGATGGTTTTATGGTAGTAATTAGGATCCTTAAGTAGGTGAAACGGGGCTGAGTTATTTTCATGTGGGAGATATTAAATAACTCTACTTGTATAGGTTCTGTATCCTTGTAAATCATTGTAATGCTTTTGTTAATGTTGATTTCAACTCTTAAAAGTTTGCTAAACTGGTTGATGGTTTTTATCATAACAAATATTGATGGAGCATTAGCTTTATAAAAAAAACAGCAAATCATTAACAAAAGGTCAAGCTAAACAATTTTAAACTGTTACACTTTTTGTGAAACTTGAAAGATAAATTGTGAAAACTTTTATAGGTAGTAATTTGAAACAATACCCCCATGCAAATTGAGAAAAGTTAAGGGAACCAAGGTCCCCTTTCCAAGTCTCCCTTCACCCTTGAACAAATAAGTAGGTTCACCATTTCACTAGAATGCCATACGCAGGGATGGTTAAGCATTCTTTTAACCAACATATGAACTTGTCAAGGAATCCCAACACTTCCATAGCTTTAATTAAAATTTTCCATTTAACTAAATCAAAAACCTTTCTTAAATTCTATCTTAAATGTACACATCTTTCTAGAACACTTTTTCATTTAACCTTTAAATAACTTACGAGCTATCGACATATTTTATCCCACATTCTCCTCTTATTTATTATTCTTCTTTATTATTTATTATTAAAATTTCTTTTTAATATTTCTTGTCGGCCTTCTTTCATCTGCCTAGATTCAGGGGTCCCACTCTAGCGCAACGTGAGGGAAAGATAATTTATACCGATATTGACAAGATCATTTTATCGGGAAATTGGAAATAGGATTAACCAACATGTTAGCTAATCGATTACGATAAATTGGATCAGATTTTGCAGTTTTTCCTTCTGCAATATGTCCAATTCAATATAAGGGATTGGTCAATCAAATCCATTTTTTGGGGAATATTAATCAAAGCAAAAACAAGAATATTTCTAGTGAAACATCTTTCATAATCCCGCATGTATAAGCTCACACTAACCCATCAGTTTGGGATTCAATTCAAGATTTTCCTTACTCAATTGGATGAAAATTGCTCAATTAGATCATGCTACTTTGAAATCCGATGGTGTTTTCCATAGCAACCCATTTTAAATGAAATTATAAATAAAAATAAGGAAATTGGACCTATCACACTATGGGAGTTGGCCATGCCCGAAGTCCGTAAAATGAAATGGAATGTGAAAAAACAATAATTCTAAAAAAATTCAAATTTTTGATAAAATATAAAATAACAAATGAAATTCAATGGGATCCAAGGATATCATGCTTTCATTCATAGGATCCCAAGTTCTTGGATCAATCAAAAGTTCAATTTTATCAGAACTACTCATTTTCAAATGATATCCACATAATTCATTAATATTCATTCGTGACGGCAACTATTTCTTATAATTTAATCTATAACAAATTTCTCATTGAACCCATAAATGCCTATCAACTATATTGACTCCTTTATCCTATTAACAAGAGTACCTAGTGAATAATGCACTTTTGGCAGATAACGGGAATCGAGCCCACGCCTTCTCCTTAACAAAGAGAAATTTTACGGGAAGGATGAATTGCTACTAAAAAGGAATTTATTGATTCTCTCCTAATTGGTTGGACCGTATGTGTGATGATTTACTTCACGGGCAAGGTCATCTGACCCCTTCCCCATTTCTACCGACTTATATGGGATATTTTAAGAAGTGAGCATCTTTCTTATTCGCATGATCCGAAGAAAGAATAGGAAAGGTGATTTCACTATATTTCTGACCAGGAACAGGACCTATGGTTCTGTCAGTGATTGAAATAATTTTGTCTTGTAAAATAATAAAAATAATTCAGAATTTTGAATTATTTAGTATGATCTTTTATTTACAACGGAATGGTATACAAAAGCGATGAGTTGGTTATTAGTTCAACATTTATTCCCTAAATGAATGCACTATGTGATTTTTAAATGAAAGATCACAAAACAAGTTGTAGTCTAGATTATAACATCTTGGATATTAGCTTGTACATTGTGTTATAATAAGAAATTAGCCTGAAGTCTCAAATTTTACTTGGATTAGGGGACTTCGGGGCCAGATATATGTAAGTTAGATTGAAAGCCCTAAGTATTGTACCTTTGTAGAAGAACTCTAAGACTATACTTGAGACTTAATGAGTGATCCAATGCTAACAATTGTTTATTTAGTCTATCATGTTTAAGAGCCTTGTTTGAATTTAGTGCCTTTGGAGCATCATCTACATCTTTTCGATCAAATTCCCTTATTAAGCTAATAGCTTGCTTTATTGTAATTACAACCTTAAGGAACATTTGTAGGGCCTAAGTTAAGAATTCCTCTTCTTTTATAGTACCTAGTAGATTAATGAAGTATCTCTTAGCTATACTTTTGATTTCATTTTGGCCCTAATGCTTGTCTCCATTTTCAACTTTTATGCAACTTATTTGTTTTATGTTTCTCTTAATAGAAATAACTTTGAAGAAGAAGTTAGTGCACCTATCACCCTCCTACAATCATTTTGTCTTGTATTTCTAATTTAATGTTAAGTAATGAGCATTTAGAGCTCAGTAGTATCCTTCCTGAGCTAGTTTTTCCTTATGCATATATCCTCAGGATCATGTCCTAGTTTCAATTGAGCGTCTACAAGAGCTTCTATAGCCACTCGAATGCCCATCTTATTACTTGATGAAATCCTTCTTTATAAGGCTTTAAGATTACTCTTAATAGCTTGAAGGTTTTGATTGCACTTGTATTATTTAAATCCTTCAATTTTCATTTGTAATCCTTACTCCACTGCCTCTTAGAATCCACTGCAATTACTTAATAAGTTGAAAAATCTGAATGAATTTATCCTTACCTGATTTCTTACTTAGTTATGAACCTCAGTTAGATAATGGTCATAAATTAATGAGGACCTAAAGTGGCTATAGATTCTTAAAAGTGTAGCATGAATTTGTGGTTAACAAGATCCCTATCAAACTTTCTTCTTCGTAACCATTTTCCCTGCTATTTATTTGAATAAATGAAATGGTTTTCTTGATAGCTCAAGTTTGCTACCTCAATATTCTGCATAAAAATTGGAATGGTTTATATAGGCTTATACTGTCTATTTCACCATCTAATTCTGAGTGAAATAATATGCAGTCAAAATCACCAAGTAATAGTTACGACTCATTCATTGTGGAAGCCATTTAGCTTAGATCCTACCATATAGCACTTCTTTGTAAACCAATTTTAGTTGTATAAATAAAGATAATGCATACCTTTAGATTGGTTTCTTTATTTGTGGTCCATAGGTGTATAACTTATGAACTAAATTTGTGGAAGTGAATCTCTATAAGTGCTGGGTTGACTGCAACTAGAACACTTCCATTGTAGTGCTCCTTATAATGAGGGTACAACTTCTAAACCTTATATGTGAACCATATTTTTTTTCATCTGCTTGCCTTTATTTTAGACTCTAAAAGACCATAAATACACAACTTTATTGAATTAATATAGTCATTAAAATCTAGTTAATTATTGGGATTTTTAGTCCCTTTTCATTCTAAGAAATAGTTGACATTAGGAGTTTTAGGAACAAGGATCTTTTTAAATTTCTTCCTAGAAACCTTATAAGCACTAGGTTGAATTGGTCATCCTTTTCTCCATTGTGCATATATTCCCTTGGCATTGATCTTTGTATGCAATACCACTAGTTCTAGTATTATGTTTGTGAACTTCTGGAGCTCTAATGTCTTTATATATTTCTTTCTCCTCCTAGTCACCCCCTTTACTAAAGGGTTTTATGATTACTTCAACTTTAAGACAATTTATATTATTAGCTTTAATCTACTCTAGTGCTTTTTTCACTTACTTTTCATTAGTTTTCCTCTATATTTTCATTTAGATCTTCCTCCTTAAGGATTCTACTAATAGGTCTTCATTAATTTTTTCTCTTAATGTGAGGTTTCTATTAATATGTTATAAAATTTTAAGAGTTCCCACATCATCCAGTCTTTGGAGCTTAAGCACTTCATGTAGAGGTTTATAGATATCAACTTTAATGCACACCTATCCTATCTTTCCTACCTCTATTATGCTCTTGGAAAGGAAAATTGGTCTTCCAATTATACTAGCCAAGTAATTAGGTCCAACTGTACTCCAATACTCTAGTGGGATTTTATGAAAGTTTGCTTTTATTAGGAGATGCTTAATCTTGCTCCCATCAATCTCTATACCGTGCTTCCATGTTTGGAGTATGAGAGGTTTACCTGAACAGTGTCATGGTCCAAGCTTTAGTATTTTACTAGTAAGCTACTCCGAGGAGAAGGTAAAGATGAAGAAATCCTCCTAACTTATAAGGACCTTATCTAAACTATAGCTAATCCACTTAGTTTTAGCCCATCTTTTCACTAAGGGAAAAGAAGGCCTTTTATTAACAAATTACCTCACTAAGGAGCTTCTCCACCTATTATCACTTTGCTTTAGAACTTCCAATGATGGATAAACAACATTCAAAGAGATCTAAAAAGGAAGTAGGTTAGCTTAAGGTTGGAGGATTCATCTCCTACCACATTCAACCAATTTTTCTTTCCATATTAAAGGCCTTAGAGGAGTGTTCACCTTCAAATGTTAGAGGGACTAGCTTCTTGGGAGATGGAGGAGTTGCAGAAGAGATTAGAGGTTTAAGTGGTCTTTCCACCTCATTACAAGTTTCAAAGGAATGGACAGGAGCTTACATGAGTTATATAAGGAGAGCATAGACTGATAACAAGCAGAAATTTGAAATATCATTCTTAAAACAGTAAGGCAAAGGCGGGAGAATTAAACGTAGAGGTTCAATTACCAAAATACACTGGTCACCAATAAGGAGAAAAATAGAGAGGTTATGAGAGTTTGGAGAGGGAAGTATAGTGGAGCAGAAGGGAAGACTGGGAGCATAAATTCAACTAACTAGGTTAAAGACAATGAGGAAGGGGTGAGAGCAAAAGATCAAAAGGTAGGGAAACATTTATGGAAGGTCATCTAGTCATACAACTGCTAGAATGAGGGAGGAACACTTCTCTATTGCCAAACCATCTTAATACCTTGATAGTCATTCTATTCGAGTAATATTAAATATATGTGTTTTACTATATCCATCAACCACTTATTTTGAATTTATTTAACAAATTAACAATTAGCAATATATGGGATATATTTAATCTAATTAAATAGCAATGAATTCACATGTTTCACTAACTAGATTGAAATTTTTAGAAGAGCACCTTAACCATCACCTAAATCCTTTTTTGTCTCTATATTATAAATTAATTGCTTTTGTCAGACTCCGCTTGCGGAGCCTAACTCAGATTTATCAGATTATTCATGCTTGCTCTGATACCAACTCTGTTAGACCTAGTTTTCTAAGCCTAACTCGGACTTGCTTACTTGATCTGATACCATAAATCTATCGGGCCCTGATTTCGGAACCTAACTCCTCATACATGATTATTTATGTTTCCTCTGATACCATACTTGTTACTTTCATGCATACAGA
>JANZXR010000002.1:15407053-15427340 GCA_027575705.1 Erythroxylum echinodendron | reverse complement strand
CTCCGTTATCTTAGGATATGTGTCGGAATGACCTACGGGCGTCCCGATGCGTACCCTAGGGTAATGGGGTGCCACATCATCTGTCCACATAGTTCACACTAAGTTGCACGACTTCTACCTAAGCTGAGGATGAAGCCATTATATTGTTGAGTTGTCAAGTTAGGTTGCCAATTTTTGCTTGCAGCTCCATCATTTGATCAACAGCTACAATTCCTTTTTGTTATTGGAAATTAGTGGTTTGTCTATTATGCTCGTTCGTCCATAGGCAGCTATTACTTACCGTCTCCTCTATCAACTCTTCTGCTTCATCTACCTCTTTCTCATCAGTGATCCTTCTGAAGTTGCGTCAATTATGCCTTCTTCACAAAATTGCCTGAAGCCTATGCTTTTTTGAATCCAATAGTGGATGTTATGCCAATAATCCCTATGCTCTTTTTTCTATTAGCCTTTACTCCATTAAAGAATTTTTGTAACAAGAATTCCTTGGGTAAGTTACGGTGTGGGCATTTTCGTTGCAAATCCTTGTATCTTTCCCACTGATAAGTGTGAATTGCATCATTTTTTCAGGGCTTAGTTTGATATGTATTTAAGTGTTAACTTAATCGATTAGTATGTGTTTAGGTTAGAATTGTGTTAGTTTATTAATTAATTGTGTTTAAGTATTTTATAGGTTAGTCAAATGTTTGAGCTTAATTATTATGTCTTTAAGATGCCTTGATGTGTTTGTTAGTTTTTTAGGGTTAACATCGAAGAATGGAGAAGTTTTAAAGACACTCGAGCTGAAACAACGACCCACGATTGTGGCACAACAGACCACGATCATGATAAAAGCACTGGAGTCAGCCCACGATTATGGCCTATATGCCATGATTATAAAAGAAGCCCAGGACACAGACAGAAGGCTCAGATGTGTCCCACGATTGTGGTTTGTAAGGCCATGGTTGTGGCCTGCATCGGGCAGACACGTAAACTCTAAAAAAGTAAAGTTTCTAGGGAGTTTTTGGACCTTTCAGACCTCGAAACCTTAGGACTACCCAGAACACAAAAGGCATAGAAAGAATAAGACAAAGAAGATGAAGGAGCTTTTGTATCAGCCAACATTGAGAAACCCTAGAGGGAGTTCATCGAGATATTGATAAAGAGAAGGAAGAGAGAAGTGGAGAAGAAGTCGATGCAAAGTACTTCCCAAAATAGGAGGTTTCCCGATATTGCTGCCACCATCATCCATTCAGATCTTATTTCCAGTGTATTTTCAATTTTATTAATTTATAGAATTAGAATAACCGTTGATGATAGTATTGTGTGAATGTTGAGGATGTATAAACTCACCTTCAAGTTGTTTTATCTTTGATTTAATAAAAATCTGATTGTTTTATGTTATTTGGATTCATTGTAACTGATTTATGAGATTGCATAATTCGGTAATAGACTGAGATAGTGAATCAAATGAAAAATAATTAAATTGGGCTAATGAGAGTTAGGTGATATAATAAGACGAGAAATTAATCAAATCGGTAATTGTGTGAAGAGAGATCTCACATAGGTTCTCGATAGTCTATTAGAAAACTTCAAATCTAATAAGGGTTTAGATAGATTGTTAATTGAGAAATTGCAATTTTCTATAATTTGATTAGGGTTTATAATTTAGGGTCAATGATTATGACTTTAGATAGAATAATCAACCCTAGGATCGTTTAAGACCAATGATCCAATAATTCATAATCGATTAGGTTAGTATTAAAGATAGGTAAAAATTTCCCTCTCTCAATTTGTAGTTCTTTAGGTCGATTCTTGAATTTGTGTAATGCAATTGCTAATTTATTAATTTCATGATTGATTATTGAATTAAATTACTTGATTTAATGGCATACTTGTTTTGGTTTTGTTACATTTTGAATATTACGCATTATTTTGACTTTAGATTTTAGGATTAGATTAACCCTCCTAGTAGGATCAACATTAGGGTTCACCCTCTCAGTTTTCGTGTCTACTGACATAAGTCACGATTATGGCCAGTGCCTAACCCTTTCTGTCATTATCGTGACCAAAGTGTCATAATCGTGACCTAGTTCTGGCCTCTCTATCACGATCATGGCCTGGCTCTTGGTGTCTCACATCTTTTTGTAGGTCTTGGTTTTGGCCCAAAACTCTTCAAAACTTCTCCGTTCTTTATCGTTTACCCTAAAACACTAACAAACACATCAAGGTACCTCAAAAATATAACATTTAAGCTCAAAGGCTCATGCTAACCCATAAAAACATTTAAACACATAAACTAACACAATTAAAACGTAAATACACACTCAACACTCAAATTAACACCAAATACATAATAAATTGAACCCTAAAACATAATGCAAATCATAATTATTAACATCTCCACACTTAAAAATTTGCTTGTCCTTAAGTAAACAAAACAACAAACACGTACCAAACACAAAACACATAATGTAATAATGAGGCAATGGCTTTAACTTTATGAAACAAATTTAATCTTGAACACAATCATACAAGTTATATCTAATCATTAACGTGTAAAATCTATGTCTAGGGGCTTTGAACTAAATATACATATTAATCGAGATCTAAGTGTTAATTTAGTTACCCTTTTCAACTGTACAAGCACATTAATAATTCTTTAGTCATTCAGACTTTGTAACTATTCCTAAGTATATTTTCATGAAAAGTCAAGAGCCTGGTAGGTTTTTATTAAGAAAGCACACATTTTTTTTAATTAGTGAACATAGACTTAGTCTTTTTACATAGAGCCAAACATTGGTAATGAATGTCGATCCAATTACTCAACTAAGTCATGTTTTTTATTAAACAACTTGGTTGAAACGTTATTATAGCTTTTTGATGCAGAGGCACACATTTGTGATGCATGTCTATCCAGTTACTCAATGATATCCCATTTTCAACTGGCTACTAGCTCTATTAATAACCCAAATGCCAGCAGAATAGTGATTTATTTAACACATTTTTTATTTTATTGCCTACCATGTTGTTTAAGCTACTCATTTCCATGAAAAATACTAGTTAAGCTACTTAAGTTGAAAGGCCTCAAATTATGAATGAATGTGACAACCTAGAGGGTGTTAAATTTACACTAAATCCTAATTAAGCTGTATATTTATCCAAAGACCCCTAATTCACTAATTTTACGGGCTAATGATTATTTATAACCTAATAGACTATGTTCAAAATTAAATAAATTTCACTCCATCTAAGTCATTGACATGTTCAAACGATTCACACTATGCAACCTAATAACTATCATACAGTATGCAAAATCATATAAAAAGTATAACACATAACCCCTCCCCACACTTGAGCAACACATTGTCTTTAATGCGAAAAGGGAGCAAAAATCACATAAAAGAAAAGAAAGAAATTAAAGTAGACAGAAAATAAAATAGAAATAAACATAAAAAATAGAATTGAAGGCTAATTTGAAAAAGACAAATAAATGGGTTAGACGCAAATCCTATGGAGATTGAGGAAGTGATGGTGTCAAAGGCGGTAATTTAATGCCCTGAACCTCGAAGTATCTATGGATCCCAATGAATATCCCGACTTTGACAGCGTTATGTCTGAGCCATCTCCTTCATCATCTGGTGTTCTCCGCAAGTGTCTTGTTAGTTTCAGAGATTGTATCTAGAACTTCCTTCCAGCCATGTTCTTCCTCTTCCTCAAACTCTTCACTAGTAGATTCCTCCTATGCTTGCTGCGGCGGGGCTGAACTTGATCTCATTTGACATGCCCTAATCCTGACATGTGTCTTCTGGTTGATATCCCTAAGTTCTATGTTATAAGACTTAAGGATTTTGGCCCGCTATAAGTGGTGATGGTTTAAGAATTCAAGTAAATGGACAGTTAACCCACTACAGTCCACGCCAAAATATTTCGCAATGGCAAAAACTATGTACCCCATTCCTAGATTATTGCTCCTCTTGTATGGAGTCATAACAATGGCATTTAACACATGTGTGGATGTGCAGACTGGAATACTGTGGTCCATATACCACAACATAAAAAGTTCCTTTGTTGAACACTTGTTGGTTTTTGTTTTATCAAAAACCAACTGACACGTGAATTTGTGCAGCAACAAGTGTTCATTGGACCTTATAATATTGTTATGAGCATTCTTGGCATGAAATTGCTTAATTCCAGTAAGCTCATTCCAATATTAAGAAGGATGAAAATCCTCACGTTGATCGAAGATAGAGGATTCAGGGAATCCACACATATCGCACATGAGTTCTACATTTAATTCATAAGCTTTTCCTCTCAACCTAAATCACAATTCCATGGGGTTCTTAGGGTCATAAGTCAGTGAAGTGAAAAAATTCCAATGTAAGCTCCTGATAGATAGGAAATTGGAATTGTATAAATTGGGCCCACTGGATTCTATCCATTAAATTTTCTACTCTTTCGCACAACTCTAGCCTATCGAGTGTTTCAAAATTAAAGTACTTGGGAACTACAATTTCTCTAGCATTAAGAGTTCGGAAATGAATACCTTCTCCTCTATGTAAATCAGGAAGGGCGCGCCAAAGTCTACTGTGTGGTTTCTTCGTCCATGTCCCGTAACTTGAATTCACCCTGATTGCTCCCGTCGAGCTAACCACTTAATGCGCAGCATAATTCTTGGGAATTGAGTAGAATTTGGAGGAAGATTGGAAGTTTGAAATTTTTAGAGAGCTGTGAGAGCTTTTGTGGGTTTGAAGTCTAGAGAGATAAAGTTAAAATGAAACTGAATGTAAAAGGGGAGTTAGAACTGAATATATAGGTGGTTAAAAGGGTAAAATGGTAAAAATTTTATAAAAACTATGCGCTCCCCTTTATTGCCCAGTCACAACTTTTTTATTTTTCAGTGAGTTTGCTCTTTGTTTGGTCGAAGCTCTAGTCACTTAATTACTCACACTAGTGGACCAATGTTTTGAAGTGATCGACCAATATTCCTTTTTTAAAGAAATTTTACAATTCTCGTATGTTTGTGAGAAGTTTTATTGTATGAATGGACAAGCAATTTATCTTTCAACAAATATAATTAAGTTAACTTGTGACATATTTGGTAGATATATAAAGGTCAACATAACCTTTTACTAGTCAACCAGTTTCCCTGTGTGGTCAAAAATATACATAATTTAATGCCCCTCTCGTCTGCCTTGCTTTTGTTTTCCTTTTTTTCTTGTTTAAGGCTCCTCAAAACTTATAAGACTCAATTATATCTTTGAAAAACACCATACCCCATTACAAATAACAACCTTCTTTAATTTTGTACTCTTTTTATTAAAGATCTTTTTATTTCATATTCTTTTTGGATAAACCCTTAACTTTAGGATGACTCGATAATGTTCAGGTATTTTTCATAAATTACATGATTCATTTAATTTTTTTCAAGTGTGATTGTATCATATTCGTCATTTTAGGGTTTCAAATTTGACTACTTTATATCATTATTATTTTTGAAATTATTACATTATTTTATGAAATTGATTGTTGGATATAGTAATTATGATTTATTTGTTACAATTCCAACTGCTAATTTTGTGAAAACTTGCCTTTGGTGTTTTAATTGAAATTTTCAACTTAGGCATCATGCTAAATTTAAGGATTTTTCAAATTTGACACAATTACAGCTATCTATATGAAAATTGACCTTTTTCTTTTCCTCTTTCAATATTTAATGGATCTTTCTGGCGAGAAAGTTTGACAATTTTGATTAAATTCATCTCTTTAACTAAGTTAGCTTGATGCATGACCCTTTACGTTGTGCATTTTTTGGATCTCTTTTTTATGATTCCAAAAAGGGGGGAACGCTTGGTGATATTAGATTTAAAGGAAGTGATAAAACATAGGGGGAATGATTATTTTGTCATTTTTGTATTTTTTGAGTTCTATATGATATGCTTGAGAAAATTTATGTTATTTTCATGTATGGAAATTTCTTTGATTTTAAATATTTGTTGTTCTTAATATTGAATTATGCTATTCAAATTGAATAATGTTTTATGCATGAATTAGGGGAAAGCTAATTACTATCTTGAATTATGTTTTGTATGCTTAATTTTATTATTTTTCTCTAATATCATAAATGTTTGACATCATCAAAAAGGGAGAGATTATTGAACCAAAGTAGGTTCCAATTGATGTTTTGATCATTAAAAAACATAATTAATGCTAATCTGTTTATTGTTTTGATAAAAACAATATTAGAACAAAATGAAGTCATAAACTTAAGAAGATAATGTATAAAGTTGATAAAGGATTGAAGTTTGCAACCAATAAAATGAAGATCAAAATAAATAAATAAATAAATAAGAAGATTAAAATTCATCAAGGTCATTTCATTATTATTTGTAAGCTTACTTTGTTAATTTGATGATCCAAAAGGCTCATCGTGCATAATCATTCATCTTACTTCAATGTATGAGTTTTTACATTCATCAAAAGGCATTAAAGTTTGTGATCTTAATATAAAAGCAATTTAATCTTTCAAATAATCTTTGGGAAATATTTTGGAAAGTTTTTTAATCATAGTTGGATTAAAAAATTTTGTTTTGATCATTTAAAGTTGTTAAAATCATATTTTTGGGTGATTAGTCGATCTATATAGGTTAGTAGTCAACTAATATAGGTTAAAGTTGTTAAACTTTATAAACTATGAGTTCGTAACATTGTTTGATGTATTGATTCACTAATATGCCATACTGGTTAATCAATATGTGTAATGGTGGACCAGTGTTTCAATAACTAGTGAATTTAGAGATTTTAATACATACTGGTCAACCAATGCATCGAATATAACCATTTTAACAACTAATTCTTGGCTCCAATAGCTATTTTGGGTGCCAGAACCCTATAAATAGATTTTCTCATTGGTTTTAGTATAAAGAAGGTTTTGAGTATTATATACTCATATTTAAAAAGTTTTTCAATTATTTGAGCATCATTGTGTCATATTTATATGAGTGAGCCATTTTGGGGTTGTTAAGTAATAAAGTGAGGTATTTTGAGTTGTAATAATTGGTTAGCAAATATATTATTGTAATTGGCGATAATACAAATGAGATTGAAGTTCCCCTTCACCTTGGAAAAAGATTGAAAAAAGGATTCCTCTTTATTGGAAAAGATTGTAAAAAGGTTACTTTGCCTTAAAAGAAGAATTATATTGGAATTCCAAGAAGAGTCTTAAGAGTGGACATAGTCAAGGGTTGTTATAAATCGGTTTCTATTCTCTCATCCCTGTACTTTTTAAATTATTATTCAATTATTTGATTAAAGTATATTAAGCAATTTCCTCATACTTATTCATATTGATTATCGTTAATTAAATATATTGTTTTTAAAAAATTGTTGAATTTTATAAACACTCAATTCAATCCCCCCTCCTCCCTCTTGGGTGTCATCATACTTATTTATATTGATTATTTTTAATAGAATCTATTGTTTAAATATTGTTGAATTTTTTAAACACTCAATTCAACCCCACCACTTTGGGTGTCATTAGGGACTAACATTTTTATATATTTTATGATTATACATTGTTTTCTTGTTATTATAGCTTACTTTATATGATGGAGTTACAAATGAAAAATAGAAATGACGCAATTATTCTTAAAGAAGTTTCAATTTTACCAAAAAAAAAAGTTAACAAAAAGGTGTTCAAGTTTATGAAGCACTAATTACAGCAATCATGAAGTATATATACAACAAAATTCCTTACCTTACTCTATTTCAATTATAATAGACTTGGCAAGTTTTAAGGAAAATGTCAAAATTTGTAAATAACATAATTCCTTACTTACACTATTTTAGGTTTTTTGAGTTTGATTTGACATGGTCGAATTCGATTTTGGGCTTAAGCTAAATATTTCAAATCTGACTAGATTTTAGATTAGATATAGACAACAAAAAGTCTAAATTTGACTCAAATTATTATTATCCCTAATGAAAATAAGGATTACAATTGTTGGGAAGATTAAAATTGCAATTTGTTGAAAACCTCTTTATAATTAGCCACACATAAGTTAGGAAATATTTATAGTTTGCACCATTTCCCTATCTCAATATTGCCGCTACCAATTTTAGGACTTAGAGGTATATGGTCACATTTATTTTGTAAATATATTTACTAATTATTTTTTATATATAATCTTTTTTTACATATGAAGTTGAGATGGTCAAATGATAAACAAAAATCTTTTTAAAAGGAAAAATGTATTAAATAATAGTTACAATACAAAACACTTCCAACATAGGAAGACATTCAGGTGGTTTATCAAGAGACTGCCATCAAAATCAACTAAAGGAAATACAATGGAATAGAGTCTTTGAATTCTAGACAAGTAAAAACAAAGGAACAACTTCTTTAGAACCTAAACCTCACTTAACTAAAACTTGCCTTAAAATATTGCAAAGAGGAATAGATACTCTGTAGTGATAGTACCCTTAATTCAAAGCAAGTAACGTGGAACATTGAGTATACATACTATGGGCCATCAGTTGTTCACTGTTTTAATTTTGATGTGAAGACTTTTGTTGGAATAATCTTTGGTGCCTTTCCTTTTATAAGCAATAAACTAGATTACCAAGAATAATTTTAAGAATAGTTCGATCCTCTTTAACAAAGTTTTATAACTGAAGAAGGAAAGAAATAACCCTAAATCAATCCTCAAAAAGCTAATGCAATGTCTCACAGCTTCAAGATTTCACTCCACATAAAGCTAGAGGAGGAACAGTGGAAGAAGATATGAGTTAGAGTCTCAAGAGCTTCATTACGCAGAATAAAGAAGGCGGGAGATTTTGTATCTCTTTGATTTTATCAAGTGTTCTAAGTCTTTGCCTGAAAGCCAACTATAGCATAAAGAACCTCTAGGCAAAGCTTAATTAAACCAAACTATCTTTATACACTTCAGGAGCAGGTCCTTTCAAAGGAAGTCTACAAAATTTATTGTAAAACACCGTGAGGAGTGCCCTAACCTTAAAAAGGAGTTCTCTGAATGGAAGTTAAAGGGAGCAGGATGAGTGATAGCCATATCTATGTCTTGTCCTTATAAGTGAGGTTGTAAAGATTAGAGAATAACACATCTTTGACATAAGCATAATCGGGGATAAGCACTCTTAAAGAATGCTACTGAAGGAGCATTCAGTGCTCTGATTAGCATGCTAAAAACTGATGTTAGAGCCATTCTTGATCTTGCTCTTAATCTCCATCATCACTACCTACCTCATCTTGATGATATGCATCATGGTTCAAGAAATGTTGATAGTAGGACTAATACGCTAAAAATTTTTGGTCTTTATGTAGTTGGAATCAATCCACCTAATTCGCAGAGTTTACTTATCCAATAGAGTTATGTAAAGATGCTTGATTAGCAACATTTTATTAGTGCTTCTAATAGGAATAATCCCCAATCCTCCTTCACCTATAAGTGAGCATATGTTCGCCCATCTAATCTTGTTCGGTGACCTCCTTGTAATGTCAACATTCCGTAAGAACAAATGTTCAATGACATTCCTACTCTCCTTCTTAATGAATAATGATATTCACACCCTGACAAATAATAATGTCATGTGAATAATCATAATTGTGAGACTTTAATTCTATTCTTCTCTCTTTTTCTGCTTTTGAATATATATAATGGTAAAAGAAAAAAGTAGACATCTCCGTTTGTTTTATTCATTTTCAAAATTACCTCTTGAATTACTTTTAAAAATTCTGTTAAAAACACCAACAAGAAATAGTTTATTGAGTCAAATTATTTTAACAGAGTCATATAATTAACTAAAATGTGTAGTTCGTACAAGACACAATAGATACTCTACAATACAATCATATTAACTGAAGATTAATATCTGTTTTTAGCATGATAATTAAATTAACTAGTTGATGAGTTATTTTCACCTTTGTTACGTTCCACCAACGCCTCAGTCCTCACAATCTACACCCACTTGCGTAGTTATACCATAGCAGTCTTTAGAAGAAGGCAAATCATAAACGAATGACAAGAAGGCAGACAGCTTGCCGACAATAATCAAGCAACTAGGACCCAATGAATCGATCATAAGTTTCTTCCCTGTTGCAAAATAAATTATCATTGGTCTGTGCAGATTAATTGCTCTCCAATAGTAGAAACGTAGACTACATAGTGATTGTTCAAACTAACCAAAAGGCAGCGTAATCTTCTGAGTTAATTCGGGGGCGACTTGAAATGAAGGGAAACCGAAATCTAATATCCATTGTTGGCCTAGTAATTTGAGTGATTAAGAACCATAAGTACTATTTAATGAAGAATACTAGTACTAGGTCCAACATGGTAGAAATCACATTGAATTTAGAGATTAAGTTCATATTTAACTCTTTCATCGGCTTGCTAGGTCAGGTTTGCATGATCTAATCATACAAATATGTCTTTTTTGTTTAGTTTTAGAGATAGAGAAATGCAACCACTGCCAAAATTAGCTATACCCACATTCACCAAATTACCATTGGGCTTGGAAACTCGACGTTTCTAGGAAAATTAGTTCAACCTTTGTGATTAGCCATTACATGGGATGGATGGGAGGGAAAGCTGAATTATACCAACAAACCTTTCTATTAAACAACGTGAATCTTTGGAACACCTACTCGGTTATCACGTTGCAAGGTTGGCGGTGTTGCTTTGAAATTTCTTCCTACTAGTACTTGGCAACAAAGCATTTGACCCATGCATGTTGTGTTTACTTACATTTTGTTAGTTTCCTCGTTTCTAGAAGGATATTTGTTTTCAGTTTTCACGAAGACCAAAGCGCTTCTAGATAGAGCATTTATTAATGTATTCAATTCACTTGAGGATTTGGTATCCCCTTGACCTAACCTCTACTTAAGCACATTTCTACCCTTCATTCTTCCCTTAATCCTATTCCTTCGGGAGCCTTTTATTTTATGTATAACATGAAGATTACAAACCATCATCACAGTAAACATTAAGTCATTTCAGTTCTTCACATTGATCGTAATTTTTATTTTTTAAAACGCCATGACACATATTGGCATATTGCCCACGCCTTTACCTGTCATGGGAAGCGGGTGGCTGGCGTGGAGAAAGAGAATCTTTTGTCGGACAAGACAATTGCAAAGTTGCAAACACGTTTCAGAGAGACTTAACCAATAGAAGACAACTCCATGGATTGACCTTATAAAATGCATCCCAT
Organism: Erythroxylum echinodendron; assembly: GCA_027575705.1. Lineage (NCBI taxonomy): Eukaryota > Viridiplantae > Streptophyta > Magnoliopsida > Malpighiales > Erythroxylaceae > Erythroxylum > Erythroxylum echinodendron. The sequence goes on along the minus strand of JANZXR010000002.1, from coordinate 15,416,138 downwards.
TGTTTATCCCCGATGGCCTCTCATAATTGCCAACACTACCAAATTTCTTGTGCTGCAGTTTAATGATTTGGACTTGTTTTAACTTCTTCAACTCCAAATACCATTTGTTTTCCTCGACTCCATATCCCGATCACCTATCCACTTTAACAATGTCATACTGGGTTTCACCTTTGCTCAACCCCAACAACTCCATCATCAACAACCCTTCTCTCAATTTCTCATGATTTCTATCGCTGCTGCATTTGCATTTTCATACATATACATAGGGAGTGAAAGTTGTTATCTTTCTCTCGCTCATGGATTTGAGAGTTAACGGGACCATCTGGGTTAGTCCCATCAAGCCTTACTCTAAAGTTTGTCTTCTAGATTTGGGGTCTAGCCGACGTGGATTTGGCTTCAACTTAATGTACAATTGCGATTTTGAGAAGTCTCATAAATGGCAATGCTGTTGTGCGGCCATCTTCGCTCAAAGAGATATGACTCCTGTGGACGAAGAGAAGTCCTTCACTCCTGGGGTGGAGCCTTCTCGGACAACAGATAATTTTCAAGAAACGAAGTCCACGATATTCCACAGGGATTTGAGCCTTCTTCCTAGTGAGTTTGTCAAAGCCCCAATTATGTAAAATATGTTCTTCCTGACAAACAGCCCAATTGTTAGTATGACTGGAAATTCAATATTATTGTTGTGTGCAGAATAAGCCTGCCTTTGTTTAAACGGACTGAATATATGCTGATGTGGTTTAACACTGAATTAGCCTCATATATTAACTGCTATTTGAATTCCACGGGTTGCAGTTGATGGGAAATGAGGATTCAGTTTTCGTCCTGATGTCTAATGACTGGCCTTTCTTGAAATTCTCGTCTGAACGATGAGAATTATTGACACAAATACTTAGTTTCTCAAAGAAGGTAGGAGGCTAGGGAATGCTTTTGATTGAGAAACGCCAACAAATACAAAAACGATAAGGTTTTGCTGCAATCACAGTTGTGTCATCAAGAAGTTGTATATTCAATTATCGTTTTATGCATTAAAAGTAGAAAAGTCTATGGTCATATATTAGATCTTCCAGCACATTGGTTTATTTGATGTTGTGATGAAGACAGGTACTTATCAACACTTTTATGGAAAGAATTTCATGACCTGCCACCTAAACCATAGTTCCTGGCAGAAACCATAGCTCCTGGCAGATGCTTTCTGTCATATATTGAATCTTCCGGGGGTAGTTGTGTCGTTTGCCAACTTTTGAACTATTATTTGTAGTGCAGTAGTAGCGTATACTTGTAATCTCTATATAATTATATCCAAGATATTAAGTGGTTTAACTATTGGGGTTGTGTATGGTTGACCTGAAATTATTTGGGATCCTCCTGGCTCATATGTATTCTCTTAATTCTTCTATGCTTCAATCTGTGAATCAACTAATTTTGTATAAATTGCAGAACCATTGTCTGCAACAGATCTTTCTTCCCTTGATAACAGTAGAAAAGTACGGGTTGCTTATCAGGTAATCATTTAAACATTCAGCATCTCCAAATGTCTTATGTCTTTTATGCTATTGCCATAGTCTATGTCTTCATCTTTAGGGGTTACCAGGTGCATATAGTGAGGCTGCAGCTTTAAAAGCATACCCCAAATGTGAAACCGTTCCATGTGATCAGTTTGAAGATGCATTTAAGGTCTGTTTGTCCCTGTTTGTTCATTATTTTTATTGAGCTATTCCACAAGCAAGTGTGATCTCTATCTGAATGTTTCCTGAACAGGCAGTTGAACTCTGGTTGGTTGATAAAGCAGTCCTCCCAATTGAGAATTCATTGGGTGGCAGCATCCACCGTAATTATGACTTGCTCCTCCGTCATAGGCTGCACATAGTGGGGGAGGTGCAATTGGCAGTGAACCATTGCCTTTTGGGGTTGCCTGGCGTAAAGAAGAATGAATTAAAGCGTGTTTCCAGCCACCCACAGGTTGGCCATTCTTATCTCCCTCGAATCATTTACGGTTCTGTTTCTTTGGATACTTGAGTTTTCCTTCTCACAGATATAAACATTCTTCAAATATACCAAAAGAAATTCTATTAATGACAAAACTTTAAGAACAGTTCTTAATAAGGCAAAGCAACAGCTGTTTGGTGAAAAGCTAATTCTGTTAAGCCGTCAACTAAGTTTATATTTATATGTGACTAATATCCAACCTGTGTCTTATATGGAGCCAATATGAATAAGAGAAAGAGGCTGTAAACTGAATCCTAATATAGGATCCAAAATTTTGTTTCCTTTCTTCAGGATTAGTAGTTTAGTTGGTCAGAAAGCCATTTGTATATCTCTTTTCCTCTTGATATATGTTGGCTGCAAACTTCAACTGAAAATAAATTTGTTTAGTAGTAGCGGAGGTGATTACTTTCAGCTCTAAAATTGTTACATTCTTAACAAAATCCTGACGTGCAGGCACTTGCCCAATGTGAGATGATGTTGAGCAAGTTAGGTGTAGTAAGAGTTAGTGCTGAAGATACTGCTGGTGCTGCTCAGGTAATCATTAGATTCCTCTCGACCCTTTTTGGTTAACCTTTGTTGATATAGGTTCTTATTTATATACTCAAGGGTATTGTACTCTTATCACAGACGGTAGCTTTAAGTGCTATGAGAGATACTGGAGCTATTGCTAGCGCTCGGGCGGCAGAAATCTATGGGCTTGACATTCTTGCTGATAAAATACAAGTAACACTGCTCCCTTAGCTTATCTGTAAATGTATATCATTTCATTCTATTCAAGGAAAAATTGTGTTCCCTCAGGAACATATTGATGGAAGTTGGTAACATAAGTTAAAAGATTGCAAATTCTTTAAGAGCATCTGCTTAACGAATGCCTATCAGTAATAAATTTGATAAGGAAGCAACATGTGTGAGGAGCTGATGGATACTTTCTCTTACAAATAGTTAAAGGGAAGGGATTTGTCCTTAAAGGGCTCATGGAAACTATCTGTAATGAATACAACGCAAGTGAATGTTTTGATGAACTTTATGAAAGTGAAGGAATTTACCATGTAAATGCAGATGAGTGGTACTACAATTTTGGAATTATTGATGATTGGCATAGAAGTTAAACAAGTTTGTGTGCCAAAACATGTCGAAGTACCCCCAATATTTTTTCAAGATAATCTGTAAGTATGAGTAAATAACTAGCTTAAAGTGTCACATTTGAATGAATAGAAGAACCCGTAGTACTGAAGTATGTTTAGGCTCTTAACTTTGTTGTTCTTTTCTATTAATCTATCTTCAACGTGGAATTTTTCAATTACATAACTTTTGGTGGATAACTGTCAATGCCTTTTGAACTAAAACTTTTCAAGTGGAAAGTTCTCAACATCAGTCTTCTAATTTGGAAAGGATGGTTTATAATTCATGTTAATACTTGTTTGTACATGTACTAAATTACTTGTTTCAAGTCTGGTGTGCCCTGTATGTAGCGGGCTTCAATTTGATGCTTCTGGTTATAATAACTGGACCATCACGCACATGATTAAGATGAGGACAATATCACCTCCTTTCTGATACTTACTGAAAAACCTTTAGTTCATACTTCAATGTTAGTAGTAAAAGTTTTTCTTGAATTTTGTTTACGAAATCAGGATGAGAAGGACAATATTACCCACTTTCTGATACTTGGCAGAGAACCTATAATTCCAGGAACCGACAGACCCTATAAAGTAAGATTACCCTTTTTATTTTCCAATCAATATAAGAACCATCATTTTTACCAAGTTATTGCAACTTTTCTCTACCTAGACAAGCATTGTTTTCTCACTAGAAGAAGGTCCAGGCGTACTGTTCAAAGCGTTGGCAGTGTTTGCGTTGAGGGAAATTAATTTGTCAAAGGTAGCTTTAAATGAAGTGGTCAGTTTTATTGCTGGACTAATATATCAAATGTTCTAACTGTCTCTTGTTTCACCGAACTCTTTCCAGATAGACAGCCGTCCACTGAAAAACCGTCCGTTGAGAGTTGTTGATGATTCTAACAAAGGGAGTGCCAAGTAAGCATAGCCTTTGAAGCAGCCTTTGTTAATAGACTATGTAGATCCACTTTGAATATACTTTTAGGTGAATATATATTTAACCATTTGGAAATGGAAAATAAGAATAAATCTATGGTTCCATTTTTAGAATATGCAGAAAAAAGTGGCCATTATCCCATGGACAAATAACTGGTAAAATTTTGTTTAGCAATTAAGAGAATTGAATGAGAGATGGTAAAGGAAATTGTATAAAAAGGAAAAAGGGGAGTACGGAAGCCCAAACAAAAAAACAAGGCAAAAAGGTAATAAGAGAATATTCAGAAAGTCAGCTTTCCTTTTGTATAAAAGAATGCCATGTGATAGCATATGGTCCATTGCCTACGGTGTTCACATTTTTTGTTTGCCTTTTAAAACAGCTGAGCTATTCATCAATTTAATCTGGTGCTGCTGTCATTCATGAATGCTTGGCTTAGTTTTGAGCTTTTCCTTTCCAATCGGACTAGAAAAAAAGCATGAAATCAAAGATACATTTCTTGTGCTGCGCTGGCGACGATCATTAGTCTGCTCTGATCTTGTTGCTTTATTGGTGGTATATTTTTGATGATAGGTACTTTGACTATATTTTTTATGTTGACCTCGAAGCCTCTATGGCGGAGCCTCGTGTGCAATATGCTTTGGGACATTTGCAGGTCAGTATATGTCTGGCATATTGTGGATGGAGAACACTTTGCTGCCTAATTTCTTATAATCCCCATTTTTGTTTTGATTATGTACATTCCAACTCTATGACCTCTTAGATAAAAACTGCTTGCTTATTTCTTTCTATGTTTTGGCTACTTCATCTTTTGGTTCCTTCTGTGAAGGGATAAATACAACTTTCTATTGTCTTCAGTGTGCCAAAAGGCTGGCGGCCTCTCTAATCAGTGATCCTGTTCTAGTTTCCATTAACAGGCAAATATCTGTTCAATGCCCTCTTCAGGGCTGCCTGAGACCCACTTGATGCTAGAATATGCTTCAACCATGTTCAGTCCATTCCCCTATAAACCTGCTTGCTTCTGTGTCTCATTCCATGTTGTATATACAGCCATCTCTTTGCTCTCATCTTTCCTTTAGTTTGATAAAAGTTTGTTATATCCTTTTGCAGGAATTTGCTAGATTTCTCCGTGTCCTGGGCTGTTATCCTATGGAATCTGCTCTTTAGAAACCCGTCGTAATGTCTGACCGTTTAGAACGAGGAGATAATCAATCAAGGAGTTCATATTGTACATAATTATTGTCCACAGGTATCTTGAATTTGAAAATCAGTTAGTGTTAATACCAAAGCTCAGGAAATGTAATGTGATGAGGTCTTAAATAAAAACAAAGAAGGCTTTGCTTTTAAATTTGCTTTTGAAATTGTAATGACATTTCATTTTCAATTTAAGAAAAAAAGAAAATAATTATGGGTTATAACACTAAGTAGTACGTGGAGAAATTTTAATAAATTAAAATTAATAAATAAGTTTTAATTTTAACAAAAAAAAAAAACAATCTTTAAGTTCATATTCCACTCGATTCATGGCTAACCATATCGGTCGGACCAAATGTTTTAAAAAATACTTATTTAAATCATCGGATAAGATAACGTGGAAGGCTTTCTATCCAAATTTAAGTACAACAGCTCACGTTGCTTGCTTTTTGCACATATGTGTCACTATAGCTGTTACAAGACGATTAATTAGTTGTAGATAGCTTTTAAGATTATTTGTGATGTACTAAAAGAACCACTAAGTTGAATACCTCCAACGCTATATCAAGCGATTTCAATTTTATGGAGTAGACCTGATAACTGAGTTAAGGCTCCTAAAGTAAGATGGTCATATGTTTGTTTACCTAAACAGAATAGTGGTTTAGGCATCACTTCCACTTGAATGTTGAGCAAAACTCTCTGGTAAAAAGACTATAGATTCTAACCACTAACAAAGAAGACTTGTGGCTGAAGTGGATCCACGTGTACTTCTTCAAAAATTTTAGCTTATAGAGCATCAAATTGAAGCCCCTGACCGCTTGGACCCTGAGGTAAATCCTTCTCACAAGGGATATGGTCCTTAAGCATATTATAGGAGATGGTCATAATATATATTTCTGGTTTCACAATTGGCACTGTTTGAGTCCCCTGCATAAGTTAAATTAATTCCAACATCTCAAATATATTATCCTAGTCCATACCAAAGTTAAGGCTCTGATCTACGGCAATTCTTAGTATTGGCCTTCCAATTTCATAAAGGGCTCACAAGGAATTATAGACAGGATGCTTGAATACTCTCTTGACTCCAACAAACAGGACTTCATCATTTAGACTGAAGATAAATAGTTAAATTTTACCTCAAACTATTGTAAAAGAATCTTCCTTAGCCGTTGGGAAAAGAAAACATGGGCATGACTACTGTGGGAAAGGATAACGTTCCTTTCCCATTCCTTCATTTTGTGGTTGGCTACTTAGGGGAGACATAGTAAACATTCAATTTCCACTTCCTAACTCCATATATACTCTTTGCTCAATAGCCTAAGAGGATCTAGATCATCTATTTTTTAGATTTTGTCATAACTCGTTCATTTAGATACACATTCAATACCTCTTTGGAACTTATTTGTCCGTTGTAAATTGGAAAGGCACTCTTTCTTGGGCTTTAATCATACAGTTCCATAATAAACAGAATCCAATTTTATTCACGATGGCTTTTGGAGCTTCGGTTTTCTTTATATGGTGTGATGAAAGAAACATAAGGCTCATCTGTAATGAAGCCACCATTATGGTGATCATCTTATCAAACCTAAAAACGAAAATTAGAACGAATGTATTCTTTTTTTCAAGCATGGAAACCCCAGGACCAGAAATAGTAGGATTGATTCTCATAATAATAAATAAAATAAAAAATATGTCGAAAATTTTCGAGTCCAAAATAAATGTTCGATAACAAGTTGATCGATTAATTCAAATTAATTCAATGCTTAGAACCTACCTAGTCAAGTGACTCCTAAAATGCATATTAGATGGTGCTTATGAATAGGCTTATCCTCGTGGAACTTACTTAGCATATCACTTATATGGAATGTTTAGATTTGCTTCCCTTGTATTGTCTTTATAATTAGCAACAACTTTGTAACTAGCGACTGATTCCTTCAATGAATTTTTACCTTTTAAAATATTTGATGGAACTTAAATTTGTATTGCCTCATTTTTCTTAAAGGAATTCAAGAATATAAGAAATTTGGATTATTTAACAAATCGAATAACATAGCTTTAAAACCTTTAAATTACTCGATACTAGTATTACCTATTTGAAAGAAAGATTTAATTCCAAAACTAGTTGCTAACGAGTTTTTAAATTTAGTTCTTGACATTTAGCAGGAAAGTCATTGTTGCTGTAATTATGAAAACTTGGGAAAGCTTAGATAAGCAAAGAAATCAAATAATAATAATAATAATAATTTCAGCTAATTTTCATAGTATCTCACTGGAAACTAGTGCATTAGGGAGGCCTATCAATCTTGAAGCTTAGATAATTACACTGAAAAGAATTAACTACGCCATACTATGCGTTGAGGGGAACAAAAAAGGGAATTGCCTTAGAAGTAGAAAATTTTGAGATTGAATGAGAAAGGAGGGATTAAGTGAGTGAAATCCATCTCATATCAATGGAAATTGTTGAAGCTTGAGAAGAAGGAATGACGACTAATTGGTAGAATATTTTACGTAGGCAACTTCAATGAATTACGAAAAAGCTAGAGAAGAATTTGAGTAGACACATCATAACTCACTTGAGTCAAATAAGGAAGAAACAAGTTATTCTCTAGTTCAGGTCAAAAATAAAAAATGGGGGAGATGGCTTAAATGAAGTCTCAATATGAAACTCAAAGGGCCTTTCATATTATGGAAACTTGTAGAAAAGAACTAGTAAGTATTACAACTCAAAAATGACTAGTGGAAGAAACTAGTTTCCTAACAAAACCCAATTCAAGTAAGAAGGATACTGCCACCATTAAAGCGAACTTGTCCACTGTTAAAAGAAGACTATGAACAAAGAAGAAGAATCAAGCAAGCTCAAGTTCTCCCTGTCAATGTCTTTCTTATTATTGAATGTCATGGGACTTAACAACCCTAAGAAATGGCCAATAGTTAGGAATATTTTAAAACAAAAAAAGCATGCCGTATTTGCCTTTTGAAAACAAAAATTAAAGATTTTTTTGTTACTTATGATAAAAATAAAGTCCAAATCTTGTAATCTTTCTCAATTAACCAATTGATTCATTTCACAATAAGCCAATAAGGGCCCTATTTAGATTTTTTTAAAAAAAAAAACTCCTCAAAGCTCTGAGTTTTGCGGTAGTAAGGAAAGGAATAAAAAGGAAAGTTGATAGTTATAAGGCATACATTTGTATGGAAAAACTAAATAGCGTAAAACAAGAACTAAAGTTACTAAAAAAATATCAATTCCCTAGCATATAATTAGACTTTAGTAAGGCAAGAGAGGCTTTTAGTAATGTGCATAATGATTTTTATAAATCCTCTAGCAATGAAGAGTTAAAAAACTAAGCTATTACATCTAGGATTTGGAAACTTATAATAGTCTTATTCTTCAAAATCAAAGAGTATATGGCTTATTGAGAGTGGCAGGAATACCAAGTTTTTTTCATAGTGCCGTTATTTCCAAAGGGGACTAAAACAAGATCAATATTTTGCATGATCAGCAGCCTTAATGTTTATAAGGAACTTGAAATCTAGCTTTCGACGACTTCAAAGATCTTTTAATCTATTAGTAGAGATATAACTTCTCATGAAATAAGATCCTTCTTTTTATCTCCACCAGACTTTATGCATGTAACACCTCATTTTCGCTAGACCCGAACCCGATATTGATAGTGATATCCGAGTCTGTGTTCCGCGAGAGCGATGTGCCACATCACTAAACAATCGAAAGTCGGTATTTTTTTTTTGAAACCACACACTGAAATCAACATAAACTTTTATTAACCAATTGGGCCCATTTCAAATTGCCACAATACAATCATTTCCAATTTCTCAAAAGTATTACAAA
>JANZXR010000002.1:15335273-15402795 GCA_027575705.1 Erythroxylum echinodendron | reverse complement strand
AATAATAATAATAATAATAATAATAATAATAATAATAATAATAATAATAATAATAATAATAATAATAATAATATAGACTGGCTAACTGATGTAATTATATAAATAAGTAATAAAATAAATACTATAATAAATATAAAAATAAAAGATAAAAGATAAAATAAGTAAATAAATATACAAATAAGAAAGAAGACAAATACATAAATAAAACAAACAAGTCATTGTAAGAGAATGATTAGATTAGATAAAGAAATGGTTAAGTTAAATAACTACAAGGGAAGCACTATAGAATAAGAGTTTTGGCTAAATAACTATGAGAAAGAAAAGAACCTCTCCATATGAGATCCTTTACCTGTATCCTAATACGCCAAAGTTTCCTATTGAGGGTAAAGTCTTCGATAAGTTTTAATAAAGTCATATCATTCCTAATCACCTCTCTCTTGTTCTCCTTAGACTTCTTTCTTTTTCTCTTATAGTTCATAAATACAATTATCTTGCATCTTCTCACTAGCGCGTTAAGATGTCTCCTTTTAACATATCTAAACTACCTAATCCTTGCTTCTCTAAATATTCTATCGATATTAGCCACTTTTAATTTGTATCTTATCATTACATTCTTGACCTTATCTCTTCTTGTAAGGTTGCACTTCTAACGAAGCATCTCATTTTAGCCACCATTAATTTATGACTATACACTTATTTGATGGGTCAACACTGTGTCCTATAGAGCATGATTGACCTAATTATTAGATGACATAATTTACCTTTGAGCTTGAATTGTTTCTTTTTATAAGATAAAATTGATGATGCACTCCTCCATTTAAGGCACCCTAATCTAACACGATGAACTATGTCTTTATCGATATCTCTATTACTTTAGATGATAGATCATAGATACGTAATAACACTCTTTCTGTGGTATAACTTCTGAACAAATCTTTAACTTCACATAGAAAGCAACCCTGTAGTCCGAAAAGTTACAATCTAAGTACTCAGTCTTAATCTTGCTCAATTTAAAGCTCTTTAACTTTAACATATCTTTCCAAAGTTCTAGCTTGACATTGATACCCTCTTTTGTCTTATCTACTAAAACAATGTCATCAACAAATAACATACACCAAGGTACCTCCCTTCAGATGTTCTTGGTGAGCTTATTCACCACCACTGTAAACAGAAAGGGGCTCAACGAGAAGCCTTGGTGTAGCCTGATATCGATAGAGAAATGGTTTGTATCTCCTCCTATCGTCCTTACTATAGTTTTTTATACCTTCTTACATATTCCTAATAAGTCGTATATAGGTAAATGGAACTCTATTAACTTTTAAATACCTCCACATGATTTCCCTAGGTATCTTGTCATAAGCCTCAATTAAAAAATATTATATGTAGGTTGTATTGTCTTTCTTTATAATATTTTATTAATCTTCTAAGGATATATATAGCTTCTGTTATAGACCTTTATGGCATGAAACCAACTAGTTCTTCGAGATAAATGCACCTTTTCTCACTCTCTTCTCAATTACCTTCTTCTCTAATTTTATAGTGTGACTAAGTAGTTTGATGCCTCTATATTTGTTACAATTTTAGATGTCTCTTTTGTTCTTATATAAAGGAATTAACATTCTAAATCTCTACTCATCTAGCATTTTATCCAAATTAAGGATCACATTAAAAAACTTGGTTGACCATGTAAGACCCTCTTCTCCTAGACTTTTTCACACTTCTATATGTATTTCATCAAGCCCTACTGCCCTCATCCTCTTCATCTCCCTCAAAATTCTTTTAATGTCTTCTCCTATGATTTGTCAACATCAAGTAAAGTTACAATACCTCTTAGACATATTAAGATCACCTAAAGAGTTGTTGTTCTCTACGCCTTCATTAAAAAGGCTATAAAAGTATCTCTGTCATCTTCTCTTAATGTCATTTCAGCCACGAGCACCTGCTCTGCTTCATCTTTTGTAGAACAAACCTGATCTAAGCCTCTTACTTTCTATTCCCTAGCTTTTGCCAGCTTAAATATATCATTTTCTCTATCTTTAGTTTCCATTCGTTGATATAATTTTTTGTAAGTTCTGCTTTTGGCTTCCGAGATTATCTTCTTCGCCACTTTCTCTATTAGTTTCCCTCTCTTCCTCTACGGTGCTATCTACTTGAGCTTTATAAGCAGCCTTCTTAATCTTAACATTATCTTATACATCTTCATTTTACCACTAAGACTCCATCTTACTATCCTTAGGCCCTTTAGAAACACCCAATATGTCTTCAATTACATTCCTTAAATAAGTCGCTTTTGTCTTCCACATCTGTTTAGTATCTCCTTCTAATTTTCATTCTTCTCCATATATTACTTTATCCCTAAGTTGTTCCACTGTATCCCCTTTTAGGTTCCACCATCTAACTCTAGTATATCTCCATAGACTTCTTGTCTTTCTCCCCCTTAATTATAAGACCCATAGTCGACAATCTATGATGAGTTAACAAGCAAGTGCTAGGTATCATCTTACAATTCTTGCAACTAAGTCGATCGCTCCATCTTATGAGAAAGTAATCAATTTGAGTCTTCGCAGTTTTACTCTTAAAAGTCACCAAGTACTCCTTGTTTTTTTTTGAAAAATGAGTTGGCTACCATAAAATCAAATGCTACCCTAAAGTCCAACAAAACATTCCTTCATGCCATAATTAACTGTTGAAAAGAGAATAAAGACTATAGATATAATCAAAAGGAGTCGTAACTTAACTTATGAGCTCTTCCAATAAGCCAATGGAAGTATTTTCCATTTTTTATGAATGTCAATTCTCTATTGAGTTATAGGGGCAAGTGCAAGCTAAATGCAATAGGTGATATAAATAAGGAGCATATACTAAAATTGGCAAAAAAGCTGAGTTTCTCCACAAAAGGAGACTTAAACATGTTTAAATCAATATTTAGCTACTATATTTATGCTATTTGGAAAGAGAAAAATGCTCGAATGTTTAGGAAAGCCCTAACACCTAAATACATCTACTTAATTAAAACTCCATTTTGAATGAGAACAATTCTAATTAGATATAGTATCCACAAAAATGCCAACATTAAATGAGGCCCATATAAGTAAAACTCCAATTTGGATAAGAAAAAATCTAATCATATAAGATATCCATAAAAATGGTAACAATATAAAGCTGATATGAATATCACTAGAGTCTATATGAGACTCTCATTGTTAAGATAATTTATCAAATAATGGATAAACTGGATTACCTCAGTAATGATCGTTTAGTTTTTTAATAGTTGCTATATTTTTAGGTTTTAAATTAATCATCAAGGAGGGGTACAAGCTCCTATCAAGCTTCTTTTTATATCATTTAGTTATATAAAAGGGTAACCATTAGCTTTCTTGTTCTTGGCTAAATAGGATTTGATATTTATGCAAATCCTAATTAAATATGAAAGATGTAAGGTGCCTTTTGCCTACCATTGTTTCATTTGCAAAACTATTTCCATATTTATTAAGCCTAGTTATTCTTAAAATTATGCCTTCCGTTGAATTATTGCTGTATTTTAAGAATATTACTGATAATGTCATTGTAGTTTATCAATCTATAAATATATCAAAGCTAATAAAAATATACGTATAAGCATGGAGAGGAAAACATAAAACAATATTGATTGCGTTAGATAATAAATGTGATAATTTAAATATTAGATACGAAAAATTTTCTACGTAGACATCTTCTCTCCTATATTAAAAATTAAAATACCAAAATTTGATTTATGATCAGGCAATTACAGGCATAAAAGTGAACTCGATGAATGCAACCTTAAGCCAATTTATTCCCCAATGTACGTCACCGGATTATGTCCACCACAAGTCTATAACAATCTAAACGAAAGATCATTTGAAAGGGATAATTGCAAGACGAATCCATTTCTCACAACGCCTCCAAACACATTCGATCATCACAACTTTTCAGGAATCCCCAATTTCTGTCGGGTCAATTCGTAAAAGTGTTGGGTAAATGGCAATGCATCTCTCGACCACGTACCCCAAATTTTGGCCTCCCAGTTGATTGCAAATTATCGGTCGACAGGTATACTCCATTCAATTTCAATGTATTGTTGTCATGATCTAAAGCAACGGTAGCAGTTCTATTTCTGTAAAACAGACGCATCACAAACGTACATTTCTCAGATTAACTATTGACAAGCCGTGACTCTAGCGTAACTCAATTAGAATAATATTAATATCCGTGTTTGTGCTTGTGCTTTAGGAGTTTCCACACTCTTCTGTCTTTGATCGCATCGTAAAGGTGAAAGTCTTTCAAGTTGTCATTCAGACCTATTTATCCCTGTGTGACATGTAGATAATTCGTTGTATTTTCTTACATGTTGGCACCGATTTAGGCTTGCGTTAACATGGCAGAGGCAGCTGCAAATGTGGACTTGTTGGAGTGGCCGAAGAAGGACAAACGCCGGTTTCTCCATGCTGTGTATCGAGTTGGGGATCTTGATCGCACAATCAAGTGGGTCTCTACTATTTTTCTCAAATTTTTTTTTTCAGTTTTCTTGGATTCTGAAAACGTTACCTTGGGTGGCTCCTTTTTGTTATCTGCTGTTTTGTGTTTAGATTTTACACGGAGTGCTTTGGAATGAAGCTATTGAGGAAAAGGGATGTTCCTGAGGAGAAATACGCCAATGCCTTTCTTGGGTTTGGTCCCGAGGAGTCCCACTTTGTCGTTGAGTTAACTTACAGTATAATCCTCACTTCCTTTTTGTTCTTCCCTCTTTATTTTCTTTTAAAGTTTGTTCACTTTTCTGTAAAGTTTCAATCTTTTTTCGTTGAACTTGACGAGTTAGCACTAAAAGTCTTGGGTCGTAACAGTACGAAACTCTGATCGTTGGTATTTTTTGTTCTGCAGATTATGGAGTGGATTCATATGATATTGGCACTGGTTTTGGGCATTTTGCCATTGCTACTGAGGATGTAGGTTTGAGTCTGTGTTTTCTAATTAATTGAACTTTACTTGGCGGCGAAACGTGATAATGTTTTTAATCTTAATGGTTTTATAGGTTTACAAGTTGGTGGAAACCGTCCGAGCCAAAGGTGGCAACGTCTCTAGAGAGCCTGGTCCTGTAAAAGGTGGAACTAGTGTTATTGCCTTTGTTAAGGACCCTGATGGTTATGCTTTTGAAATCATTCAAAGAGGTCCAACCCCTGAGCCTCTTTGTCAAGTTATGCTGCGTGTTGGTGATTTGGATCGATCTATCAAGTTCTATGAGAAGGTGTTGTTCTTTCCTGAATATGCTTTGCAGGAGAAATAAATTAAGTGTTCATTCCTTTTCAAGCTTGTGAATTATATGGTAGCAACATGCCATGAGGGATGATGTTCATCATAAGTTGATATACTTGGCTCATAAGTGGGACAATTTTTACCATGCATTTGCTACATTACTTTCATGGTTCCTTGAAATATTCAGTTTAAACAGCCCTGCATTCTTTACATTTTCTGTTCGTAATGACCCATCCATGCTAAAAACCTGATTAGCTAATAAATTTGATATTCCAGTGCACAGTTCTTCTGATTGAAACAATTGAAAGATGAATTTGAAAGGGAGTTGCATGATGATTTTCTCCGATTGCATGAGCAGATGGATTTTTTATGCAGCATGTAGCCAATATGGGCCTTGTGAAAAAAACCAACTGTTGTAGACTTGCAATTAAGCCTGGCATTGAGGTGTTTAAATAGGGAGTTTGACATTCTCAACCAAATTGGTAACTTTCAAGAGTAATGACATGACTCAACCTTATTGATGACTCCTTGACCTAAAGGTTTAAGGGTAGCCTCATCTGTTTGTGGAGTGATGGAAGTTGCTCGCTATAAATTGTCTGCATAATCTGGCTATTGGACAGTTATATGCATATTTGTTTCTAAGCATCTCCAACATATCCAATACTTAAGTAAATGAGATTGAAAATATGTAGGCCTATAAATACATTTATAGGAGTTCTCCATCATAGATTTAATATGCGTTACTTGGTTTCCCTGAGCAGGCATTGGGTATGAGGCTGTTGAGGAAGATTGATAGACCTGAACACAAGGTGAACTGCCCCCTCTTTGATAATAGAATCAGTTGACAGAAGTTTTGATTTTAATTGTTGAGAAAATTTTAAGGATATTGTGGTTTCTTTTATTTTTGGCTTGCAATTTGCAGTACACCCTGGCCATGATGGGTTATGCAGATGAGTATGAGACAACTGTTCTGGAATTGACGTATAATTATGGTGTCACTGAATATACCAAGGGAAATGCATATGCACAGGTTTGTTAAATGCTTTTCCTGCAGTTTTGTGATTGCTATAAAATTTTGTCTCAACATGAGTACCTTTATTTGCTCATACTTTTATGGCTACTCACTACAGGTAGCAATCAGTACCGATGATGTCTATAAAAGTGCTGAGGTTGTCAACGTTGTCACACAAGAACTAGGTGGAAAGATAACTCGACAGCCTGGACCAATTCCTGGAATCAACACCAAAATCACGTCTTTCCTAGATCCGGATGGTTGGAAAACTGTAAGTTTGGAAATTCTTGACTTGCTTGTTCCAGATTTGTAACTTTTACTCAAGTTGGTGGAAAGATGTTTGTGATTGTAAATGTCTGTTTGATATCATTCTCATTGTTGCTGAGAATGCAAGTGAATTGGCTCAGTTAATTACTCTTTAACATATAATGAGTTATAATGATTGTAGTTTTTCTTTTTGGGTGTCACTGGAATATATCCTATTGAGCTAAGACTATCTTTGGTTGGACAAGATTTATAATTGAATGGAAAGTAAATGGATGTATTATTTGAAAATTGTTGTTTGGGAGGGATGAAATGGTTCATAATGTAACATAATAAAATGTTTTTTAAAAGAAGGGTTCATCATGTAATATAATGAAATGTTGTTTATTATTTTAAATTTCATCTTAAACCTTCCAAATGATAATTTATTTTTACTGTTTAGGATGGAATGAAATATAATATGGAACTTCCTCTTTCTATTTTATTTATTATAAACTATCCTTTCAAACGGAAAAATAATATTACATTTTATTCTATCTGTTTAATAACCACTCAAATAGACATAGCCTAAATTATTTGGAGTTAAAAATGAAGAAAGAAGTAAATAATGAAAGTTGGAATTTCATGAAATTATCTACCAGCATACGAGAGATTTTTATCAGAAATTAGATGCATGAGATTTGGTTTCTGAGTGATGTGTGATCGAGGGTGGAAAAGAGCTTTAAATGGCGAACAGGGGATGGAATGTAGTCATCTGGCATGATTGCCCGTGCTCAAGTATCATAATTGCGTGGGACTGTAGTTTTATCTATGAACAACCCAGCTCTTTTTTATCTCTTTTCGTTACAAATTATTGCTGACCGTGTGCACATTTTTATCAGTTTCATTGGTTCTGATATGCTTTATGTTGCTTTTACTGTACCTCTAGGTCCTGGTTGACCATGAAGATTTTCTTAAGGAACTCCAGTGAATATCATGATTTGCGAGTATCTGTGTGGCCGTGTCTGAATAAGTTGAGCGTTTCTCGGGGTGCTAAAAACAGTTTATAATTCTAGATGGCTGAGGTTGATATAATCATAGTACTACGACTGAGGACATGTTTAATGTTTTTGCTTGGTAGTAGCAGCCTAGACGTACTATTTGTTGCTTCATGTTTCATAATATCACCGCATGCTTTTAATCAATCAGAGAAATAATCATTGCACTCAGAACAGAAATTCGAACAGAAATATCCGAATTTGTGCTTCCTTGACCTTACCAGCCCGCGCTGAACCCTGATATTAGTGGCATGAAGCTTCAGACGAACGAAACGACGCTATTGTATTCTTAATTAGTGCTTTGTGTGTGTTCTCAATAGGTAGCAAAGAGCTGGTCAGCTTTACTTCTCCCGAGTCGGCCAATTGCCCACACAATTGTTTTGTAATTGAATTCTCTTGCTCCACTAAGCAGAATTTGGTCAAATCTGCTCTCCTTCAAAAGTTTAGTTATGCCAACACTATTAAAGGGACAGTTGATTTATAGGGCTGATGGTAAGAAAAATGAATATTGTAAAAAAAAAAGAATGAATATAATTATTATAATTATAATAGTTTAATAGAATTAAGGAATGATTATCATTTTTATATTAATAGTGGTTAGTTTGTTAAAAACTTTAGAGAAATAAAAATTGTTAAAATTTTGTTTTATATTAAATTTTAATATATTTTAATTAATTATATTAATTTAAATATATTTTAATTAATATAATATTTCTTGGTAATTTATATGCATCATCAACAGTTAATTTCATTTAATTTTTTATAATTAATAACTATTTGTTTTTTTCCTCGTTTATGTTCGGAATGATTATTGACATAAAAAATAGGGGCAGAATGTTTATTAGAATTAGGAGAGATTAATTGTTTAGCTAATAAATCAAAACATTTTGAAATATATTCTTGTACATTCTGTTTAAGTATAAAGGATGTTATTTTTAATATTTATTTCTAGCGTAGAATTTTTTAACTTGATTTTAATGACTTGAATATTGGTATTCTTGAGAGGATCTAATGGATGTTCGCGACATATTTGATCTAACAATGTTTGTATTTTTATTTTTAAAGTTACATTATTTTGAAGCAAAAATTGTAACTGGTTCATTTTTTCACTGATAAGCTTTAACGTTTGATAATATGTTATATGATAAATAGGGTTTTTGAGAATAACATATTTTTTATTTAATGAGATTATTATTGATGTTTTTAGAGTGATATAATGTAAATATTGATAGAACGGATTATATAATTTTAATTGTTTTGCTAAAAAAGAAAAATAATAAAATTTTGTTTTATATTAAATTTTAATATATTATAATAAATTATATTATTTTACTAAAAAAATTTTAAAAATAAGTATCATGCCCGTAACACTCTCGACACTTCTCTTAAGAGGGTGATAATGATCTGTCACGCTTGTGACACGAGCGTTGCTCTTAAGAATGACTTTCATCGCTCTCATATTTGAAGAGTATGAAGGATTTCTTAAAATTCAAATATAAAAAATGTTGTGCATGCAGTGATAATATATAACCAACTGATATTTTTCATTCATAAACTCATTGATAACTTCCAAACCTATTAATTAAGCACGTCTTGAGTTGTATATTTTAAAGCTAATAGTCTTTTTTTTATTACATTAGGTATTCCAGTTTAGTCGGACTAATCTTAAGTTCCTAAGACCCCACCTTAAGAACTCTAGAGGATGTAAATCTGGAACTCCAGGATTCCTCAGGTTTCTATGTACCATGTACATTTTTGTGCACAAGGAGTCGTCATATACTTGATTGGTCAACTGCTGATTGATCACTGACCCTGCTCAGCATCAAGTTTTCAGTAGTCTTGGGGTTCTTTGGTAGCTTTAACTCCAATACTATCGTTGGAAACGAGACGTTCGTAGTTGATCCGATCAAGAAGTTTTGCCAAAGTGTTAGAAGATCATTAATAGGATAAATTTTCTATTTCTTCTTTTTTTACGTGACTCGAACTCAAGACCTCATGTAAATGAGAACCTTAAGTGAAAAGTTTATACCGTTAAGTATTTATTTAATAGATTGATAGTCTGTTTAAATTTTTTAAGATTGAATTTATGTGTGAAATTGGTGTCAACAAATGGGAATCGAGGAAATAGACAGGAAGTTTACGAAGGGATGCGGATATCCAATCCATAATATGATTATCTATGGATGTGAATGCATAAATCTTTCCGACCCACCCTATGACGCCATGGCTTACTAATTACCATGAACCTGGTCGCTTTCCACTCCGTTGTACCCCATTGACCAACTCAAGCTCCCATCCCATCTTTGTCGCCCTTTTTTTTTTTAATACCGCCTGCTTTTTAAAACTCTTATCGATAGCATTTCCCTTTTCGAATCAAACAACGTTAATTATCTAAAATATGGAATAAAATAAAGTATGCGCATATTTTCTTTCTCTTTCTGTTTTTATTAACAGGCATTAGATTATTTAATATTAATTAAGGCTCACTACAAATTTCAAATTAAAAATTTATTGGCATCTGATATCTTCTTCCCTAATTCCTAGTCCTTGTCGAGAAGCATGTGTTTCCACATGCTTTGCTCTCTTTTTTTTTCCCCCCTTACGGTTTTAATTTAAAAAGTAACAGCACGCATGGGTTGCCATCAACAATACCGCTAATATTTCAATATACATTTTGCTGGACACATAGAATTTAAAATTTTAGATCAAAATAAAAAATAAAGAAATAAAAACGTAAAAATAAAAAATAAAATAATGAATAATTGAAAATAAAAACAAAAACGAAAAATATACATAAAAGATAATATTAATAAAAACAAAATAAAATTTCCTCCTCCTTAAAAAGTAAAAAGAAATTTGGTCCTGACCCTTGAGGCTTCAAACAGCTGAATGATTCCAGACCATAACTCATAAGGAACAGAACAGAAAGATACATGACCAATGAAAACCACCCACGTAAGCAACGCTCTGTATGCTGAATTTGCGTCCAGGTTCAGTGAACCTAGTAGGCCGCGATTTGTTTGGCCTTTATTTAATCTGCTTCTTAATTCACCGAAGCCAAGAGGAAACAGATACAGAGCACAAGCAGCCTCCATTTCTCTCGACTCTCAATCCATCTCTTGCATGTTGCACCGTTGATTGAAGAAGAACAAAAGGATATTTAGATAATGGCGTTCACTGTCACCGCCTCTTCTTCCACTTCTATTGCTTCATCCCATTTTTCGTTGTCCCTCTCTTCCTCTGAGCTCAAAGGTACTTTCTTTCTCTCTTTTTTTTGCCCCCTCTTGACTTGTTTTAAATATTCTACTTTTGTCTCGTTTTGTTGTCTGATTTTTGTTTATGTTATTCAGCTCCACAATTTGGTTCCTTTCGGTTGGTCGATCGGCCGGCTGCGGGCGTCATGAGTCTGTCTCTGAGACAAAGCGCCGTTCCTAAACGAAACGATTCAATTGTCCCTCTAGCCGCTACCATTTCCGCTCCTGGTAAGTTCATTTTTTATGTTTGTGTTTTTCGTTTATAGCTTTCAATAAAGTTTGTTTCGTTTTCAAATTGATCTGGGTATTGGAATTGCAGAAGTTGTGGAGAAAACAGAGGTAGTGGACTATGAGCAGTTGGGAAAAGATTTGGAGAAGGCTTCTCCTTTGGAAATCATTGACAAGGCTTTCGAGAAATTTGGCAACGATATTGCCATAGCTTTCAGGTACTTTTCTTCAACATGGATCAATGAGCTACACCCTGTAGTTTTTTTAATCGAAATTGATCGAATTACTTGCTGATTTGTTTTGGTCTAAAACTGTTTGAGAAACCAGGTTTACATATTCATTTAGTCTTTTTAATCGGTCTGATGTTTTGTATAGATGCCTTCCATGTGGGATCAAGTTGTGGATATTCCTATTATATTCTGGAGGGAATTTTGCTGTTTGTTAAGTAGCGTGAGTTGAAGGTTTTAAAGTCATTATGTCATTTTATTGATTGGTATGTTCCCTTGTTGAGTGGTAGACACAGTTGTCCACTTGTTTATCTTGTTAAAGTAAATTCTTTGCAAATTTCTCCTTATAAATTGTTTTAGGTCATTTCAATTGGAATGAAAAAGAATTAATCAACGAAGAACTGCTGAGAAGGAATGAATTTCTTATGATGTTTATTTAGGGGACTTAGTTAGAATGATTAGTTACTGCATGAATCAACGCAGAGTGTTACTTTTATTTTGGGCTGTTTAAGATATCTAGTAGAAAAAAGTCAATCTATAACAAGATCGATAATTCACAATAATTTATTTCTCTGTGCAGTGGTGCTGAAGATATTGCACTGATCGAGTATGCAAAGCTGACCGGTCGACCTTTTAGAGTCTTCAGCCTGGACACTGGGAGGTTGAACCCTGAAACTTATCAGTTCTTTGACACGGTGGAGAAGCACTATGGCATCCGCATTGAGTACATGTTTCCTGATGCTGTTGAAGTTCAAGCTTTGGTGAGGAGCAAGGGCCTTTTCTCATTCTATGAAGATGGGCACCAGGAATGCTGCCGTGTAAGGAAAGTGAGGCCATTAAGGAGGGCTCTTAAAGGTTTACGTGCCTGGATCACTGGTCAAAGGAAAGATCAGTCTCCAGGTACCAGGTCCGAAATTCCTGTTGTCCAGGTTGACCCCGTCTTTGAAGGAATGGAAGGTGGGGTTGGCAGCTTGATCAAGTGGAACCCAATGGCTAATGTTGAGGGCCGAGATGTATGGAACTTCCTACATGCCATGAATGTGCCCGTGAATACCTTGCATGCACAAGGCTACATCTCAATTGGCTGCGAGCCTTGCACGAGGCCAGTCCTTCCAGGCCAGCATGAGAGAGAGGGAAGGTGGTGGTGGGAAGATGCCAAGGCTAAGGAATGTGGTCTCCATAAAGGAAATCTGAAACAGGACGGTGTTGCTCAACTTAATGGCAATAGCTCCAGTGCCAATGGAAGTGCCGCAGGCACAGATATTTTTGAGTCCCAAAATTTGGTCAACTTGAGCAGGGCTGGAATAGAGAATCTGTTGAGATTGGAGAGCCGCAAGGAGCCATGGGTCGTTGTGCTCTATGCTCCATGGTGCCAATTCTGCCAAGCAATGGAAAGTTCCTATCTTGAATTGGCCGATAAGTTGGCCGGAAGTGGAGTGAAGGTTGGCAAATTCCAGGCTGATGGTGATCAGAAGGAGTTTGCAAAGAAGGAATTGCACCTGGGGAGCTTCCCAACAATACTTTTCTTCCCTAAACATTTATCTACCCCAATCAAGTACCCATCTGAGAAGAGGGATGTAGATTCCTTGATGGCTTTCGTGAATGCTTTCCGGTAACGAAAGTTAACAGCCTTTCGGAAATAGGAGTTGGAGTTATTTCAATATAGGGAATCAGGGTTAAAATTTTCCATTGGGCAATAATCTTGAAGCTGAAGCACAACTTAATTGTTTGCTTCATGTAGCACTTGTGTCCATGGCAACGTGATGTCTATAGTGTTGGGTACATGGTTCCTTTTTGGTTCCCCTTTTTAGCTTATGTTTTGTCTGTACTTAGTTGTTGAGTTTTAGAGTTGTTCATTAGGTGGGTCAGATTAAGAGATTGTTTGGGACTAGGGAGAAGTTAGTCTTATGAATTTATGAAATAGAACCTTTATTACAAAGATATTCTACTCATTTTTTAGCCATTGTTTGATCGTCAAGAAATTAATGATTATCTTTTCAAAAAAAAGAAGAAATTAATGATTATCTTTTGTATGACTTAGTGTAAAGAGTCCAGAGCCATTTTCTTAAAACACATTCAAGCCCTTTGGCGGACCAGGAGAAAAGGCACTATACTAATGTCTTTTTTAACTAGTGAGAGGGAGCTGTGGCTCAGTTTTCAATAATACTTGCCCCCACGAACGAGCGGCTGAAGTAACAATTTTAGACTTTTGTTATCATGTACATAGAGGACCTATTCAATTAAGCATCCTCGGATTCCAACTTTCAATCAACACTGGAAAGAAGTGTTTAATCGTTCAACTAAAAATTAAAAGATGAAATCATAAAAGTAATGGAATGAAAATTGATTCAGTCACTAAAAAACAAAAGAAATACAGAAGCAAAAAGGGAACATGTGGTCGTGGATTACAAGTTTTCTGTGAAATTGTTCAAGTGCTCGTGACCAGTTCAGTTGATTGTGGAACCAGAGCAACACTTACACCGTCTCCTTTGGTGATATCCACAAACATAGCATAAATTTTCCTTATTGTATTGTCTTAAAATGTATTATTTGTAGATATCTTTCCCAAGATTGAATAGTAAAATAGACATTAGCAGAGTTTTACTGGCCACAAGAATGCCTGAAGGCTGCAAGTTAACGTGAGTCCGCGGGAAATGCAAGTGCCAGTGCCAGGCTGTTGAGGACTTGAACAGAACCATCTCCAAATCCAAGGTCCAGAGCATGGCCCGCCCATGTCAATCTACTCAAGTTAGTATCTGCTTTCCTTTTCCAGCTTTTGCCCCAAATACACACACTTAGCCTTTCGGTCTACAAGGTCAGTCTTGGCAATTCATATGCAGCAACACAAATACGATTATTTCCGAATAAGAATCCGGTTGGAAGTAAACTGCTCGAACACATTCATTCTCCTTTTGGAAGTGGTTGCCTTTTGTTCATGTCTTCTTGCTCCTTTAAACTGCAGATCTGTTGGGTCAACAACCAGAACCCAAACTCAAACCAAACACCACTAGAGGAATTTCAATAGAAAATTGGAGAATTTTTTAGCCTTCGAAGATAATGCTAGAATCTGTAGCTGAATCAGAACCAGGGGATGAATTTTTAAAGCTCAAGCACCTAGTTAGCAATGGGAAACTCTAGGCTCAAAGTCCTTATCATTACAACCTTCTTCTTCTTCTTCTTCACATCATCACAAGGTAACTACTAGAAATTACTCATTTGTGTGAAACCAAAGACCTGAATTTTTTGTCTCTCTCACCTTTTCTTGACCAATTTGCAGCAAAATCAATTATAAAGCAGCAGAAAGAAACAGTAAACAACGAGCCATTTGTGGGTTTCAACATTGGCACAGATGTCTCCAATCTCTTGTCAGCTACGGTGCTCGCTTCGTTTCTGCAATCTCAAAAGATAACCCATATCAGACTTTACGATGCTGACCCTGAAATCCTCAAAGCTTTGGCCAAAACCAAGATCCGGGTCATTATTAGCGTCCCCAACAACCAGCTTCTTGCTATTGGCTCCTCCAATGCCACAGCAGCCTCTTGGATTGGTCGCAATGTTGTTGCCTACTACCCTGAAACTTTAATAACAGCTGTTGCTGTTGGTGATGAGGTCTTGACAACAATTCCCTCTTCGTCCCCTCTACTTATGCCAGCAATTGAGTCACTTTATAGTGCTTTAGTTGCTGCAAATTTGCATAACCAGATCAAAATTTCCACTCCACACGCGGCTTCTATAATCCTCGATCCATTTCCACCTTCTCAGTCATTCTTTAACCAGAGTTGGAGCTCTGTCATGCTTCCTTTGCTACAATTCCTGTCAAAAACTGGGTCTCCCTTGATGATGAATCTTTACCCTTACTATGTATTTATGCAGAATAAAGGGGTCGTACCTCTTGATAATTCTTTGTTTAAGCCATTGACACCATCTAAAGAAATGGTTGATCCAAATACCTTATTGCATTACACTAATGTCCTTGATGCTATGATCGATGCTGCTTATTTTTCGATGAAGAACTTGAATATTACTGATGTTGAGGTCCTTGTTACTGAGACCGGGTGGCCGACAAAGGGAGATGCCAAGGAACCTTATGCTACAATTGACAATGCAGACACATATAACTCTAATCTGATTAGGCATGTTTTCGATCGTAGTGGGACTCCTCTGCATCCAGAAGTCACTTCTAGTGTGTATATATATGAGATGTTCAATGAGGACTTGAGGTCATCCCCTGTATCAGAAGCAAATTGGGGCTTATTTTATGGGAATTCAACTCCAGTTTATCTGCTTCATCTATCTGAGATGGGAACATTCTTGGCCAACGATACAACAAACCTGACGTACTGCATTGCAGTGGATGGCGTTGATTCAAAGACGTTGCAGGCAGCTTTGGATTGGGCATGTGGACCAGGAAGGGCTAATTGCAGTGAAATTCAGCCTGGAGAAAATTGTTACCAGCCCAACAATGTGAAGAATCATGCCTCATATGCTTTTGATAGTTATTACCAGAAGGAAGGAAAGGCTGCTGGGTCCTGTGATTTCAAGGGTGCTGGCATGATCACCACCACTGACCCAAGTAAGTTTTTGTCATTGAATTTTATTGGTACCAAAAAGCTTGCCAAGTAGTTTTACATCTTTAAGCTAAAGGTAACAGAAGCACGCTTCAATCACAAACCATAGGATGCTCGCGAGGGCATGCTGTATGATTCCTACCGGACACGCCCACATGGGTTCTTGAGCGGCTGCCATTTTTTTTTATATTGAGATAGCGATTAAACACGAAAATCATGATCAACGTTCTTACTCTGCTTAAGGATAATATTCCAATTGCTTCTCGACCTTTTCCATGAATGATGAATGCCTGCAAGCATGTCTATTATTGCCTTGTATTAACAGAAAGTTGTCATATGCAAAATGGAGGTGCCTCCCTCGCACTGGCAAACCTAGGCTAATTTTTAAGGAGGTGTGTATCAAATTTTAATTTTTTAATAATTATTAAAAGATAAATATAACCAAAAGTCACTATTTATGAATTGAGAAGATAAAGAATTTCTCAATTTGATTGCACCCCTTGCCACCCCGGGCTACGGCCATTGCTCCCTCGGTCTTCACTGATGTTTGTATCTATTCAGATCTGACACTTGTATTCTTATTTCTAATATTTGCAGGCCATGGAAGCTGTATATTTCCTGGAAGGTAATTTATCCACTGAAAGTATCAAGTCTTAGGAGTTATGTCAAAAATATTACTTAATAAAAACAATATATGTAATTCTTTGCTGTTGCTGCAGTAAGAAAATCACCAATAAGACAAGGACAGTGGTGAACACAACTGAATCTAGCGGAGCTGCGGATAGTCTGAGAAGTAGCTGGTTAAATGCAAGGAAGAAGTTTTTAGATGCTTTATTGCCTGTAATTTTCTCTCTTCTGTTACACATTCCTTTTATAATGTCTTTTTGAGATTCAAAAATAAAATTTATTTTTTCTGGAGTGTATTATGATCTGTGATTTAGTTACTTTCACGAGTAACAGTTGCAACCAAAAGTTCTGCATATGGTGGGCTCTTATTAGTAATCAATGAAGCTAGCCATAAGTTAAGCGGCGCTACCTATATTTAGGGCTAAAGGGAAGCATATTGGGGGCTCTAATAATTGCAAAGACGACCGCAGCATCTTAGGAAGATATCACCTTTCCAGAAAGAAACGTAAAACATGTTTCTCGTTTTAACTTAGACATTTTCCTTCTGTTCTGAATTATATTCACCTTCTACTTCTAAGGTCTTTGGAGTAAATGAACATTGTTTTAGCGTTCTATTCTTTGCTGCTTTTTCCAACTCATTCGGTAATCGCTATAAACCTGTGCCTTTGTCCAGAATGTCGAGCCATTCAGAAGTGAACAGTGAATATAGTGCAAAATTGTAACATATTAGCGTATGATTTCATATACGGTGACTAACTTATAAACTCTCATGGAAAGAAGAAGAAATTCATCAACCATCACCGGACCTACTTCACTCCCTTGTTTGAGTATCCTTACTGAGAATTGAATTTCCACTGCAATTGAAAAGAGTAGCTCCAAAGGTCTATTAATTACCTTCAGCCTTCACAAAGTACTGGGCTTTGCCTATTGGAGAAAAGCCGCATTGGCAATAAGCTTCTTTTACGGTAATATGGATTGTGGAGTCCACTCCAGGTACCCCAGAAGTTCACGTCGGCTCCACTGTTATCCACGTGTGATTCCTTAGTGGGCCATATTCGGAAACACGTGCTTACAAACTTGGATTCGTCGAAACTCGAAAGCGGTAACAAAGTTTTAGTTTTGAACTTGGAATGAAGTAATGCAGACCTTTTCGACTACAAAAATACGGACTTTACGGTATGTTGTATGCCCATCGCCATCGTCAGGTGTCGCTACGAACATACCTCAGAAAAACTCCAATCTTGCTCTTCAATCTTAGGGATCCCATGTCTTGGTCCTGTAAGAAATGCACTTTCATCAACTCCCCTTCTCCAAATTCCACTTGCCAACTCTGCCTGTCGCCTCGCTCTCCTCCACTGTCTCCCTCTGCTTCTTCCTCTAGTGTAGAAATCCCAAAATGGTCTTGCAAGGCTTGCACTTTTTTGAATCCACTCAAGAACTCAAACTGTCAAATATGTGACACTAGAGCCCCAGTTGGTTCCCTTTCCAATTTTGAGGACTTGAATGATATTGGTGACGATGGGGACTTTGACTCTTCAATTGGGTCTGTTTTCTTTCCCTTACGCCCTTGCAAAAGGAAAGTCAGGGACCCGGTTGATGGTGATCGGGCATGTCCTGAATTTGGGGACTTTCGTGGGGTTAAGGCCTCAACTAAGGTGGTTAGTCTAAAGGGTTAGTTTTTGTTTTCTACACCTTATTCATCTCCTTCTTCTTATCGTTGTCTATTGCTTTTGTTGAATGGTTTCGGGATATATATTGATTTTTTTTTTCTCTATTGTCAAATTCTTTTAATGTTTGCTAATGGAATTGCAGGTTCTGTGGGATTGGGTACTTCTGGAGGGATTGAATCATCCAACAAGGAACTTACTGCCGTAAAGGGTGAGCCTTTGGTTTTAGAAGATGTAGAGGAATAGGACTTCAACTTCATTAGGTTATCTTAGGTTGAGTATGTCAATTATGGTTTTTATTTTATGAATGCTATGGAGTTGAGATGTATCTTCTGTTATCTGTATTTCCTTAAACTGGTTGAATATCTGAACTCCATCTTATACAATGTTAGCCACTTTTTTTTGTAACAAAAGTTGTTGGTTCTTCTTCTGTCGTCAGTGTTGAACCATGTCCTTTTTCCTATCTCATTATTAACGGACTGTATGTGGTAAAATCATGCTGATTCAGCTGGAGCTTTGCGTTCAATTAAGATTTTGAGCTACAATGTGTGGTTTCGTGAAGACCTGGAGTTGCATAAGAGGATGAAAGCACTTGGTGACCTTATTCAATTGCATTCACCAGATATTATTAATTTACAGGTCGTTCTTGGTTCCCAGTCACTTAGAGTAGCAAGTCATCCCAGTAGCTCCATTTCACTTGTGGATATTTTTCCTTGCAGGAGGTTACTCCTAATATATATGACATATTTCGGCAATCTGGCTGGTGGGAAGTATATGGTTGTTCGGTATCAAAACATGTGGCTGATTCAAGACCATACTTTTGCATGCAGGTGAACTTTTGTTTTTGTTTTCTTTTTGAAATTGACCCAAATTTCATTGACCTGTCAACTCAATATTGGACTTGCGATTGAACTTTGATCGGCTGAGTGTGATTCTGCATTGAAAGTGGGCATTGTGATAAGGAAGTCTTAGTTATTGATCACCTAATCTCATGCTGCTAAATTTATTTGTTTTTTCTCTTTTTTGGATTGGCATTCATACTGCAAGTTCTTGATATGAAACTTATTGAGAAAGTATTTTTCTTGGGAATGGCCATACATCTTGGGGTTGTATGTATGTTCCATAGTTCCTTTATCTATCCCTTTTCTGTGCTTTAAACTTGTTGGTTAAGATTCTTGGATAGTTTATCCAACGTGCATTGCATGAAAAATTTAACAGAGGACTGTAAATTTCTTCTTCTTGTTTGCTGCTTGTTACCAGGATTAGGCTTAAAATTTACCTTTTAAAAAATTCTTGCTCTGAGTTCATACATGGTGCTGTTAAGAATATATGAATCAGTTAGTCATTTGTTCATAACGAATAGTTTTGCATGCAGTTGAGCAAGCTGCCAGTAAAGTCCTTCAGTTCTTTTTCCTTTGCGAATTCTATAATGGGGAGAGAACTGTGTATTACTGAGGTTGAAATTGAAGGGAAGAATCCATTAATCGTTGCCACAAGCCATCTGGAAAGTCCTTGTCCAGCACCACCGAGATGGGACCAGATGTTCAGCAAGGAGCGCATAGATCAGGCAAAGGAAGCCATTGATCTCCTCAAGAAGAACAATAATGTGATTTTTGGTGGTGACATGAATTGGGATGATAAGTTGGATGGTCAGTTTCCTTTGCCTGATGGGTGGGTTGATGCTTGGGCTCAGTTGAGGCCAGGAGACAATGGGTGGACTTATGATACCAAGTCCAACCAAATGCTATCTGGGAACCGGACATTGCAAAAGCGCCTAGATAGGTTTGTATGCAAACTTCATGATTTCCAGATCGATGAAATCGAGATGATTGGGAAGGAGGCCATACCAGGTTTATCGTACATCAAAGAGAAGAAGGTAAGGAAAGAGGTGAAGATGTTGGAGCTTCCAGTTTTGCCTAGTGATCATTATGGATTGCTTCTCACTATAGGTGGCCAGTAGAGTTGGTAGCGGTTCAGGGAGATTTTTTGGAAACTATCAAATTGTTTTGGCACTTGCATCCATGTATACGTTGTATGCCTTTTGTACAGACTAGAGATTCAGTGACGTAAATGCTGGAGGGCATTTACGAAGCACCTTGTTTTTGGTGTGTGTGATACTCTCTGGACAGAATCATTTGAGCTATTAGTTTGTGTGTATGAATCTGATGTTATACATGTCATCCTGGAATCAATTCAGACTGTCTAGATTTGCCACTAGCTAGTGACTTTACATCTTCTATTACTGCTCCTTAAACGCTGTTTGGATAAATGAAATGAGAATTAGAGAAATGAGAATTAGACATTTGTAACTCTGCAGTTTTGTTTGCATAATGAAGTGATTGTAAAAGATTGATTAAGATGCTTAAATACCTTGATCATTGAGGTTTCTAGTAATGTTATAGCTGTACGTTTTGTTTTTCGGTCGTCTCAAACATATAATAATTTGTGGGAAGTTTTCTCTATTTCTCATATATTGAATACGAGTATACAACTATACATAGGACTTTACAAGTAGGAATTTAAATCTGGAAAGTTATCTAATGTAACTCCTTTAGGGATTTCAAATTAATCTTATCTATTTACAGCCTATCTAAGTATAATCTATTTACAAGTCTCCCCCTCAAGTTGAGAAATAGATGTCTTCCATTCCTAGCTTGTATACAAAATCATGAAAACTTGAACTGTTCAGCCCCTTTGTTAAAACATTAGTTACTTTACGTGCTGATAGAACATAGGACAAACTCACTAACCCTTCTTCCAAATTTTCTTTAATGAAATGTCTATTAATCTAAATATGCCTTATCTTATCATGTTGTATAGGATTATGAGCAATATTGATGGCTGACTTATTGTCACAATAGAGTTTCATAGGGCCGTCCCATTTGACTCTCAAATCATCTAGAATAATCTTCAGCCAGAGTAGTTCAAACAATCCTTGAGCAATAGCCCTAAATTCTGATTCTGCAGATGACCTTGCCATCACATTCTACTTCTTGCTCCTCCACATTACCAAATTTTCTTCAAGAAATGTACAATACCCTATAGTTGATCTTCTATCTGTTCGCTTAAGGTTACTCGCTCTAAGTTTCAACATTTTTAACCTTGGTAATTACCGCAAGCGCACGGGTCGTTCATGTAGTACCTAAGGTGTCGATCCCACAAGGAAAGGAACTAGTCCTAAGTATATTGGCAGCTAAGTCACAAACTTAACAACTACTACAGAAAAGTAAATCAATTGATAATCGGATATGAGAATTGAAAGTGCTAAAAGCAGCATAAATGCAATCACACAACCAAATCCAAAATCAACCTAGAAATCACCAAGTGAGAGAAAGAGGATTTTAATTCAAAATAAAAAACTCAACCAATTATGCAATTATTGACTCAATGAGAGTAGACGGTCCTAGGGTGAATTACTTTCGCTCGAGTTATAATTCTTAACCCTAATTCAATTTATGAGAATTCAGATCTCTCGATTCGCAATCGACCCAAAAACTAAATTAGATCTAAAGTTGTCTACTAACTTACCGGGAACTTATGCTTGATCTCTCGTTACACGATTATACCGGTTTGATTTAATTCTTTACCTATTAATTCAACCAACTCTCGTTAGCCCAAATTAATTATTTTCACTTAGCTCACCTCCTCAGTCTATCGCCATGTTATTAAGAACAGGACTTAAATCACAATCCAATCAATAAAAACACAATCGAATAAAATTCATTAATATCAAGAATCAAATCCAAAAGTGAGTTTAGACATTAATTCAACATTCAACCAAACAAATCTAAACACCTATTTCAATTCTATACATGAATAAAATTTAAATAACGGAAATACTGTAGGGAACGGAATTTGAGACAGCGATAGTAGGAAACCTCCTGTTCCGGGAAGTACTTCGCTTCAAGTTCTTTATCGTGTCTCTTCCTTTGTCTCTTTCCTCAATCTCTCGGTGTCACCCTAGGTTTTCTCTCAGAATCGATGGAATGGAAACTTTTTCGTTAAACTCTTGTCACTCTCCCTCCTACTTTGCTGGCTGTCACATCATATTCTATTTAGATCTTCGAGGCTTTAGGTCAAAGTTGGGATCGAAATGGTCCAAAAATTTGTCCGAAACTTAAGTTTTTCTGTCAGTCCAATGTAGTGCACGATCATGGCCTTGCCTGCCATGATCGTGGCTTATTTTTTTCCTTTGGGTCACGACTGTGGCTCATAGTGCACGATCGTGACTTTTGATATTTGGTTTTTTACTTCATATCACTTCTTGATCGAGATTTATAATTTGTTTAATACCCTAGTTAGAATTATCCCTTTAAATTCTTTAATTTTTCATACAAGAATCAAGGTTTTCAATAGCTTTTATAGGATGGAATAAGCTCAAGTGTGGAAGGATTTGAACAATTTAAATATGTGAGGAGGTTCAAAATAGTGAAGGATAACCTAAAAACTTTCCACAAGACTTTTATAGATAGAAAAAATGTAGAAATTATGGAGAGTAAGAATAAGCTAGTCTCTACACAAGTTATTTTTTACTTACATCCTATGAATGAAAAATATAGAACTAAGGAGAGGCATAATCAAAAGAATCACATCAAGGTTTTAGATGCACACAACTCAGTTCTGAAACAAAAATCAAGAGTCCTTTGGCTATAACAAGGAGACAAATGCACTTCCATTTTTAAAGCAATCCTAGTTAGAAGAAATCTCAATAAGATCTCATGCTTGACTAAAAACTGATATATAAATATTTGACTATATTTTTACACCTATATTTGATGTATTTGCTTGATATTCTATACTTTTATTGTATATTTGGTACTTAATTTGCTTCAAGTGTATTTGCAAAGTATAATTGCCTTTATGAACTTAAAAGAGAAGAATTAGAGCAAAAACACAACATAAAATGAAGATTCGACCTACAGCTGTACATCTATTGGTGCATTTCTCCCAAGCTGTGCAGTTTTGCAATTTTCAGAGAATTTGGTGATGCACGGTCTTATACGGCTTTGCATAAGACCGTGAATAAGACAAAACCATAGAATTTCATATATAAAGGTATGAACGGAGACTTAAGAGGGAAGCCAACATTAAGAAGCGATTTCCAGACCTGGAGTTCATTCTCCAAGAGTGATTTTGGTCCAGAGAAGCGAAAAATATGAAGATTTCATCAAAATATCCATCGGAATACAAAATCAAGCCTCTACATCTGAAAATATTCAATAGAAGACAATTAAGGAGGTTAAAGATTATGAACCCACTATTTTC
This sequence comes from Erythroxylum echinodendron, assembly GCA_027575705.1. Taxonomy (NCBI): domain Eukaryota; kingdom Viridiplantae; phylum Streptophyta; class Magnoliopsida; order Malpighiales; family Erythroxylaceae; genus Erythroxylum; species Erythroxylum echinodendron. The sequence continues at coordinate 15,379,375 of JANZXR010000002.1, read as the reverse complement.
AATTCATTTTTTTCTTTCTATGTTTGATTTTTTGTTTGATAATATATAACTAAATTTTTAGTTAGTATTTAGGTTAGAAGAACCTTATGTTAATACTTTGATATGATTTGATTCTTTTATTAATGCAATTGGTTTAATTGAATGTTGCGATCCAATTACTTGTTTTATTTATGTTCTAGGAATCCATAATATTAGACCATAAGTTGATTTCATACGTAACGATTGAGAAATCATAGGTTGAATAGATTCAAGGAAATTGGAAGGAGTTGATTGCAATCCTAAAGATACGAAGACATAAATCTTCCAAATTATAGTCAAACCTAATAAAGGGATTCATAAAACAGTAATGCAATCTTATAATATTTAACATGAATAATTCGATTAGATACCTTAGGATTAGTTATTAGTAGACTCAAGGTCAACTACTAGCATACCATAGGAGTCTCCATAATCTAATAATTCAATAAAACAATTGCATAAAAAATTCAATTTGTTAAGGGTTTAGGAAGATTCGAAATTTAGATACTAATTCTCGATATCAATAATTTCCTAAGTGCTTCCTTAATTCTCTGTTCAATATCATTACCTATTTTATTTTACTTGCCTTAGTTTTAGTTTTTTTTTTCATTAAAAACCTAAAATCAATCCTTAGGCTAAATAATAGGGGAAGGGTAATTACTAGTATTCATCGTCTTCGCGGGATTAACCTGTACTTGCAGGTAATAGCTATAGCTATGTTATGCACTTATGGTTATTACAATATTGACTATCATAAAATAGGCAATCAAAGACTCTAGGAAGAGAGTTTGGAGGAAAAAAGACATTAAAGACATGGTTCTCAAGTAATTTAAGGAATTCCTAAGATCTAGCTTTGAATGCGGGTCTTCTGTGCAGACACTCAGTTCATTCTTTCGTTCACTTATTTCCCCTAATCAAGATGACAAACTCACTAAATGAATTATTATAAAGGATGTAAGAAAAACATTGAGTAACTTGAACTCTTATAAAGCCCCTAGCCTAAATATTCTAAATGTATACTTCTTTAAGCAAACCTATTAATGGACTAAGATTCAATTTGATAAAGTTATTCTTGATTTCTTCAACAATGAGATTCTTCTTAAGGAAATAAACCAGATACATATTTATCTAGTCTTCAAAGTTCTCAATCTAAGTTCCTTGAGGTAATTTAGACCTATTTCCTATTATAATACCTTGTATAAAATTATCTCCATTATTTTACCATAGAGGCTAAAACAGGTGATAGGTTCCTGTATAAGTAAAACCTAAGGTGTTTCTATTGAAGGCAAAAGTATAGGAGACATTTTTATTCTTACTCTAGAGCTGATTTAAGACTGTTAAAAGGAAGGCCCAGGTAAGCTTTGTGCATTAAAAATTGATTTTAGGAAGGCTTTTGACTAAGTCAATTAGGGCTTTGTTCTTCGTTCAATTTAGGCCTTTGGTTTCCCAATTAAATATTAGAGTTCGATAAGGCAATGTTGACCAATATCTCTTTTAGTGTGTTAGTTAATAGTGAACAAACTCAATGGTCTAGGGGGAGAAAGGGGGTTAGGTAAAAGGACCTTTTATCTCTTTGCCTTTTTTCTATTTACAAGGTTTTCCTAAGGCTCTCAGCATCAAACATCAAGAAGAGTCGTTCCTTTAAGTTACACAATAAATTCAATAGAATGACTTTATTAATTCCTACTTTTGTAGATGATCTGCTAATGTTTTGCATAGTTGATTATAAAAGAGTGCTTACCATTCTTCATTACATCAACAATTTTAGCAAATTATCTAGTATTGAAGTAAACAATACTAAAAGATTCGTTATGCTATCTATGAATTCAATGCCTCTTAACTACTAATTAGCTTCCTTAATAGATTAAGAATACAACAACTTCCCTTCATTTATTTAAGAATTCCTACCACAACTGTTAGGCCTTTATATAAAATAAGATGATTGAAAGGAGGATTAATCAATAGTGTAACAAGTGTCTTTCCCATGCTAAAAGACTTTTATTGATCAAGTTAATATTAAGCAATCTTTATACCTATTGGTTATCTTATTTGGTCTTACCTAAGAAAATAGTCTAAGAAATTGAGAGGATGCTAAGGAATTTCCTTTGTAATGGTGATGCCTATAAGAGTTTAGGATATAAGATAGCATAGAATGTGGTGTGCAAGCCAGTGGATTAGGAAACACTTAGCCTCAGATCCATTCAAAATCAAACGCAAAGTTTTCTTTGCTAGAAAAGGTTTGAAATTACAAACTGATAAGGAAAATATATGGTCTCCATACACGCATACATATCCCCTAAAAGGAGAAAGTCTTTGTGGCCTTAAGCTAAGTTAGAACATCTCCTCGAATTTTCATCATAACCTTAAACTTAGGTAAGTACTTTGTATAAAGTTTAAATTCTTAATTGGCAATGTCAAGGAAACCTCTCTATGGTTTAATAATTGGAGTGCTAAAGGTCCTTTATATTTGATTCCTAGCATTTTCCATCTAAGATATATATTGAGCCTAATGCTGAAGTGGAGAAGCTGATAAAGGATGATGAATGATTCATAAGATTCAGGGGCGTCAAATGCTTGAAGGAAGCCATTCCTAGTTACAACGTGAGATAAAATAAAGAGGGTATAGTGATGTAGTCCAGACATGCTTCAGGGAAGTTCATAAATAATTTTGCTTATGAACATTTTAAACAACCTACCTTAAGTTATTATGGCATAGACTAATATAGTTTAAGGGCTACATTCCAATGATTTCTTTTATTATGTGGCTTAACATGCTTAATAGATTGAGCACATTAAACAAGCTTAAAACCAACTTAGCTCTTAACCCATATTGTAGCCTTTATAATCTTGAATTAGAAACAAAAGATAATCTCTTTTTTTAGTATACTTATATTGAAGATAGTTGGTTGAGAATTCAAATGGCTTATAATTTATCCTACAATGAAATAACTTAGGGACAATATAATATCTAAGGTCTCCAATGCCTGACTCCTTAAGGAGAGCCACTCACTTCTTAAACTTGCATTATGCACGATAGTTTATGAATTCTTGAAGGAAAGGAATCAAATAAGGCTCAAGTCTAAACAAACTGGTATTCAAGTATTTAACTCCAGCGCCCTGGCCATCATAATTGAGTTTTACTAAACAATTTTAGTGATGGAAAACTTTATAAGATTGTAGCTATTAAGTGGAAAATCAATTAAAAAATGTTAGTTTGAAACCTTGCAATTAGTCTAATTTGTATTCACAATTTACTAGTTATTCATTATGACCTATAATTTTAATTATTCTGAGTGTACCAGTAATCAAATGAGATGACTAAACTTGTTTGATCGCTTAGTTAAAGTTACGTAAGGCTTTGTATTCTACTCTTTTTAGAATACAATTTTATTTGACTGAAAAAATCTGTCTATGATCTACCTACATGGTTTACAAGGAAGAAAATTATATACCAAAGGTTTATGTTAGTATTGACTAATTATGTTGTAATGATTTAAATTTTGTTAAATTACTTATAATGAACCAATAAAGAGAAGAGCCTATAAAACTATAAGCTGAGCTTAAGAAAGCTTAAAGTTCATTTCTCTCTTAAAACTCTTTTATCTATAGGTTATTATTCACTCCAAATTTTCGAAACGTATAGCTTCACCGTTCGAACACCATCTTCAACGAACTAAGGCTTTACAAAAAGCTCTCGAGACATTCTACAAAACCCCATAAACTTGCTTCTTTAAAATCGACCTAGATTTGGAGAAGAAATCTTGTGTTTAGAGCTTTTGACTGATCTATAAAAAGAAAAGTTGAAATGATCATTATGATTTAAAACCTAAATCAATTTCAGACACTCCGAGAATAGGACCATGACTCAATATTAACGAGCTCTATTTTCTATTTAAAAACAAGATGTCACATTTTACGATTAGCTTATTAAAATTTTCGATAGAGTTTTCCTATAAAACAGACATCCCCTTTCTGAAAGGTTTTTTTTAATCCGTGCAAGAAATTAGACTAACTGACCTGCTTGTAACGGTGCGTGTAAAACACGCCCTAATTTCTGTCCAAAAAAGTCTTAAATTGAGTAGACTCATGAAATTTTAGACCTTCTATGAGCAAGTTACAAGTTTAGGTTCTAAACTAATCAAACTCTAAAAGGTTAAGCCTTAATTTGGGCTTTTAGCCTAGAAAGATTATAACTGCTTTGTAACCTTTTTCTAGTTGCTTTATAAGCAGCATCATTGTCAATGATGAATTGTATAATGTTTTTAGGATCGACCTCACTCACAACTTCATAAAACATCTTTAACTAACTATCAACATTTTTTATAAGGCCAAATACATTAGTGGACTTCAAAAACATCATCCCTTTAGAAGAATAAACCAAAAAATTGATAATAAGCTCTTGCTTCCTATTTTTCTAACCATCACACATGATTGAATACCTATAAGTTACCTAAGTCATTCTTATTTCGCTTAGATAACTTTTTATATCACTAACAAAGCTACTCAGAAGATTACCTCTGTAATCATCAATTAAAAGAGCTTTATATCTTAGCCTATAAAAGGCAACAACAACCATTATATGCTGATAATAATAAGACTGAGCAATATTGATTTACATATCTGCACCATACCAATTACCATATCCGTATTGTGAGCTACTTCTTTAGATTGATATGCACTATGAATTGAATGTTAAGCGTTGTTCATAGAGTAAAATAGTTTTGCACGTGTTTTTTTTTTTCCTTATATCAGTTATAGTAATCTTTTCTTGTTAGGTAAAAATACCACCTTTAACATTGTCGTTATCATCCTAACCATTTCAAAAAGAACTTCCACTACCAAGTTCATAGTTCAACCTTTGCCTTCTTCCTTTCTCATTCTTATACCCCTTAAGCAAAGCCTTAATCTACCATTTCACATTATAGCTTAGTTTATTATAAGGCTTCATATCACCTATAATGTCAACTAAATGTTTCTTTAACTTAGTGATTCTTTCACCTTTCAAATGTTGGTTACAATATAAATAAATAGCATAAATTTTTTTTATATCAAGAACTGATGTTGTATAAGCTCAAGCTGGATCATCAAATATTTTTGAAATAGTCAAATTATCAGGAGTACTTGGACTTCTATTTATCTGTAAAAATATATGTAACCAAATGAGTACAATAAACAGCACAAACAGCACATGCACTTATTCATTTTAAACTAATAAACAAATATGACTTATTAAGTGAATAATCACCATGTATATATATATAAATAAGAATTAAAAAAAAGTTATCACAAAATTTGCATTGTTCAAGCCAGAATAAATAAAAGCACAACTTAGATTCGAAGAACATATACACAACTTGAATTAATTCCATACTTTTGAAATGAGTATCCAAAATGAAAAGGCTGAACATATATATTACATGACATGCCACTGAAAAATATACACATATATTTATATATTTAAAGGCATAACAAGAAGAAATAGAGCAACTTCTCAATAAGAATTGTATGTATATTGTCTAATAAACTTTAAGAAGACAAATCACATAGGCACATCGATAACATGTCTTGTAAATAAAATATGCTTCTTCATTCATCTGTTTCTATATAGTATTTTGACTAGATATGTAGACCAAAAAAAAAGCTGGATTGCCATGTGTTTATAAATGATCCATTTTATAGTGTAACCCTTAGTTAAAATAAATATTAGAAAAGAGACTAATCTCCTCATTTAGTGAGCCATTTCTGACAATATTAAAGGGTTTTTGCTCATTTTCAATTTTCTCAGGGATCTATAACATTAATTTGGACAAAAATATCCCAAAATGGAGATTAAAAGTAAGAGAAAAAAAAGACCATGGTTGGAGCTTTAAAAACTCATATATTTTAGTCAATTTTGTTTGAAAATCTTGCCTAAAACATATGCAAATAATTATATGAATGATAACTGAGGTGTATATTCTCTCAAAAATAATTTAGCAATTGTTAATGAAAAAGGAGAAACACGACATCAAGCAAAATAAAAAGAGAAATTATTAGAATTTTTAGTATGGATAGAGTGTAGAGCCTATTAATAAGAATTAAACTTGGGTCAACTATTGCCAAAATGACTAGAACTAGTCATTTGAATAGTTGAACCTTATCACTTATAAACTCTTTAATATTTTCATGTTTAATCAATATGAGATACTCTTAACACTCCCCCTCAAATGCAAATGGGACCGAACATCCAATTGTCACTTAAAATAAACACAATGGTAACCGGACCGAGCTACTTAGAATGGACATCCAGACAGACAACTAGAAAATTAATAATTCAGACCAAACCTCTTTTAATACTATATTACAATTTTTAATATAAGTAGATGTAGAGCCCATTAAGAAGAATTGAGCTTGGGTCAACGATTGCCAAAATGACTAAAACTAGTCATTTGGATAGTTAGCTCTTATCATTTATAAACCCTTTAACATTTTCTTGTTTAATCAATACGAGATACTCTAACATAAAAAAAAAGGAATAGAAGGAATAACTTTAAAACTTTTAAAAAGAGCGAGCTCTGATACCAAATGTTGTACTTAAATAACAAACATTAAACATTAAAAGTATAATATCAACATGATTCAATACACACAATCAAACATTCAATGTCATAACCAACTAATATAACCTTCATGGCTTTGAAATGTGTATATATAATAAGATCAAAAGATACCTCCTAAAAATGGTAGAAACTAATTGGAGGTCATTAATGCTCTGGTATGAATTGCTGCAAGTCAAGAAGAAACACAATGGAGGGAATCTACGATCCTTTAAATCCAATTTGCCGATCTCTTTCATTCACCACCACAATACCAAGCATTATCATAGTTTAGCCGAAGTGTAGTAATTAGGTTAACGGCTATTTTATAGTAGGTCACAAGTCCAATGAATAGGATTGGAGAAGATTGATCAATGAATCTAAAGATCCAAAACATAACTAATATAACATGGATCCCATAAATAACTCAAAATTCACATGCAATTAAGATGTTAATTATTATTAATTTATATTAATCCAAATTAATATATATATATATATATATATATGATTTGGAGCCAGCAAAGACTAAAACAATCAATATTACAAAATTTCATACAATGAGAAAATGCCCACAGTGGCTAAGATAATCCAAATAACTAAAGCCAGTCGTTTAGATTTACTGGTAGATACATTCAGTAAATACAATAGCTCGGTTATACATTTACTTAGTTGGCAGGCAGTTGGCACCATAGCAAGAATCTTTCGATAATCCTTTCATTCTGCTGCAATGGGCTAGACAAGGTCGTAGTTTCTTTTGTAGGCAGTCTTCTGACCCCACTAAAGAAGCTTTGCGTCCAAGTCAAAACCTTCTTCTGAATGCTCACAATTTCCAGAAGATGAAGGTGCCTCAAGCCTCATGTAGTCGTAAAGGACTCCGCAGACTGGATCTCCACTTCTGGCCTGTACAAGAAACATGGAGTTGTCCCCCTCTACCAACAACAATGAGGAAACGTCGATGGTAATTAATCGATATAGTCCATGAATTCCATGTCGAAGAACAGTGTTGTCAGTTCCTAAATTCTTTGCTTCAAAGACCAACCGCGAAGGATGAACACCATTGATGTAGATCTGCGAGTAAGAATTGGTGAGATGGTTACATTGCAGTTGTAATCATGCGCTTGTTAATTTATGAAAACTGAGCATGAACTTGAGGCTTTGATAGGTAATATATATTTCGGGGGCAACTTGCGCAGTCTTCACCTTAATATCAGAGCGGGTCGCGGATGCGATGGCCAATCTCAGCTTGTAAGTTCCACTGGCGACAGAATCAATAGTGAATTTAATACTCCATGTTGAGGGCACATAAATGTTTTCTGCCCATTTCCTGTCAAAAGTGGACACAATCTATGATCTACAGAATTTGAACACTTAACAAGTAAATTTAACCTGGATTACGAGATGAATGACTTGCATTTTTTCATCCCATGGTACAGTTATCAGATGGACTATGAACTTGTCGCCATAAAACAATGTTGCCGTGATCAAAATCTAGAACTGTACTACACTCTTATCGCGATTCAAGGAAAGATGTCAAACCTGCTTACATGAGCAAAGAACCAATCCTTTTTGGGATCACTAACACCCACTATGAAAGTTTGATCAGAAGTTGAGTGAATATCTGTGTATCTGTCCCACAAGCCATACTGCCTATACCTGCGATATCGAAAAACACACTTTTAAAGGACCTTCAGATTGAGGTTTGAAGTAGCCCTATGCTATTGTGGTTTCCATTTTCTGGTAAAATAGGTCATAGACTATCTTAGCCTTGACTGGAACTAAGATAATTATGTAATGCTATATATCTATATTCCTTTACTGGGAAGAAGTTGCTTACTTCTCAGGGCTATTGATAAATAACCTGTTGAGATACATAGGTTCAACCTCAGGGACATAGTACCCATTTGCGGTACGATCAGGGAAGCCAATCTCCCACAAAGTTGGGCCATCTCTAGGAGGAACGTATATCAAATTTCCCACTTGTGTTTCTAACCCTGAGAAATATATCAGTAGTCTTTACATTTACGAAAGTCAGACAAACTTTCTTCACACATATGCTTTATGTATGGAGGTACAAAATGGATATAGATGCGTGGTGATGGAACTACCTGCAGAGATGGTAACTAGTTCCTTGTTAAGGAAATCGCCAATGAAACCTGGAACCCAACCATGGATTCCGTAGACACCCGGGACAACATTATTTATGGTGAATTTTCCAATTGCATCTGTTTGCACCCAGAACTGATAATCCTGCAAAATTTCCAAAGTTAGCTTTCAAGCTTATGCAAAGTAGTTGAAGTTATAACATCGTAATATCAATTGCAATAATAGATCAGGAATTACCTTGCTTTCTGTTTGCCAGCCTCCTTCAGTTCTTGCAACTGTAACACCAATATGCGCATGCTTGGCAGGGATTAAGGAAGTAGAGACAAACCTGTCAGAGCAGGTAAAATTAGGACCATACTGTGCCACGTAAGGTTTGACTGTGCAGCTTAAGTTGGACCTGACGAAAAGTTTAAAAGTTCGCTATTTGACGCAGGGGTATTTTTGTGAGCTCGATACGTTAACAAGTAACTTTATGTACCTGTCCTGGACGAACAGTCTTCCTGTTATAGAACCCCGTTTTTCAGCCTTGAGGTAATACGGTGATGACACGAAGTCATATGGCCATGCTGCCATTTCAAGTAGTCTCTACTATGAGTGAAGCATGAAAAGGAAAGTTATAAGATAATGGCTTGAGCTATTGCTCATTCCGGAGCAAGCAGTAAGAAGCAAAACCATGACAGTCGTTCAATTATGATGGTAATTGGAGATAGAGAAGTTATGTGCATTTAAAGCAATTGTACCTGTTTTTTAGCATCTGACCACAATTTGTTGGCCTCTGACACGTACGGAGTTGAATTAAGGTACACGAAGATGGGTCCAAAGACCTTCCTCCACTCCTCACCGGGTTGAAAATGAGCTACTATATCGTCTCCAATGTAATGAGTTCCGTGAAACATCTGTTGCATCAAAATTTCCAACGGTGCAAGCTGAGTATCCATTTCAGCAGCTTCTAAGCACTTTCTGTTAGAAGTATATGGACTAATACAATCACAACAGCATTTATTATTAATTCTTTCTGCTTAATTTGGTTTGTAGCACGGAAACTACCGATCATTCGATGTCCCCTTACCAACTTTTTCAGTGATATTCATGATTTTCCACCGACTTCAATAGTAAATGCTATTTATTGTTAGCACTAAAGAGCAAATATTTGTAAAATATAACCAATGTGCCGATGCGGAATGGCCTTAAACCTAGATTATTAAATTTCATGTAAGATGTTCATTTTCATTTGATGATATATTAGATCTGTAGTTTCAGACTGAAAGTTACAGCGAGGGTAGTTGGACCAGTGTGGACTGTGAGATTTTGCTTGGTAGGACCACCGTTGCGGAATTCCTGACTAGGAAATATTGTCCAGAATCCAATCACAGGGTTGGAGCCAATCCATCCATGGACTCCACCATCTTTATTGGCTACAGAGTACTGATACCTATCATCGACCTGAATGGGAAGATATAGCCAAGTTCTCAGAAAATCCATTTTTGTTGATTGACTTGAACATGCTATCTACTTGACAAACAATTAAATTCAGCATCCTGCGCACCTCTCCCTTGAGATCTGGATTAATGGGATTTACCATCAGAACTGACTCGGGAACAATTAGCTGTTTACTTCTATCAGGATGCAGGTCTTCTGGCATTGGCATTATCCTTTGCTTCTCATTTGAGATTGCCATGTAATGGAACCTAGTCAAGTCCACAGGGAAATAAGCTATTGCTAGCAGGATAATTAACAGGCCTTGGAATAAAAGAAATTTAATCGACAAGCTTAATCTTACTTATCCCTTCGCAATTTGAAGACCATCCTTGTCTGAGAAAATTCAAAAGAATGAGAACCAGCAGGGCGCTCGTATATCGCGTAGCAGTAGAATCCTGAAACACCACTTCTAAGTATGTACCTGAAAAACAAAGAGACGCGCTGATGCCCATTAAAGTTAAAGAAATATGAAGGAAAAGCTGATAGTTGAATGGAATGATGTGACCTTATGTCTACACTAAGTGGCAGCTTGATGCTTTGAGTGGAGGGATCAAAAATTCTCCTGAAAGAAACTTCTACATGATCATTGTTGCTGCTAATGACGTTGTATTCCGAACCGCTTAGTCTGTTGAAGACAAGGAAATTAAAATGAGGTTTACTTGTGGTGTATCTGTGTATTAATTAGTCAATCAACAACAGAGTGTGAATGTGTGAAAAGTTCTATTCTGTGATATTCAGCATACAGCTGATACGTGTCAGGGCCACCTGGCCAGCTCCAGTTGATGTCCCAATACCTGTAAAACATTGACAGACAATAGAATAGCTGGTATTAGCGAACTTTAGCAGAAAAGTAACTTGCAAAGAGTCACTTGACATTTTCTTAGATCAAACCAAATGTTGGCTGATATGGAATAGCGGCCGAAGGTTTCCATGGGGGACTAATTCCCGGATATTCGCATAGATATCCTGCAAAATAAGAAGCTAATTACCCCCTACTAGATTTGCTTAGAGAGAGGTCAAGCACGTTCTCCATTCCTCCGTACTTGATGCCAATTAAGTACCCTTGAGGTTTCAGTATTGTAAGCCTTACCAAACCATTTTCCATTAGGACCTGCATACTCCAAACAGCCATGCATTCAGATACATGGATAGATAGACAGATAGATAAGAAGTTAGAAAAAGAAAGACAACAGGTATAGTAGACACTCACATATGAGCCTTCGGTTGTCAGGCTCACTTTCCTCTGCGCCATAACAGAACCCGTCTCGTCTTTCTCTCAACTCCTGAAACTCCTTGAGCATGACATGTTGGTTAAGGAGAGTCTGTTCGTTGGTTACTATGAGAACCGGCTTGTAGATACGGACCTTAATTTTCTTCTTGTTGTCGCAGTCGAAATGCTTGCAAGGCGTTAATTTCTAGCCCAAGATCAACAAGAATCTCTCAGTATTTTATTATTATTGTTCGTTATTTCTTCCATGGCCCATTTGCCCGTCTTGTTTTATTATTCTTGAATCGATTCAGTGCCAACTTTTACGATCAGGGACATGCTTGGGGCGATCAATATATGAATATTCATAGTAGATGCCAACTACACGAAAACAAACTTCTCAATGAATATTATAAACTTTTAAAAATGATATAAAATTAGTATGCGGTTTATCAACACCCATATTCCAAAGTTAAATTATTTAATCAGACAACAACATGCATTTAAAAATAATTTCGGTCATATATATATATATATATATACTGAATTATGGTTTGTGCCGGTAATACAAAGTTGTTTCAAGCTAATCTTTTTTATTCATATGCTACGGACAATTTTTTATTAACAACAACAATCTTAAATGAATTTTTTAATAATAAAACAATATCATTTGCAAATTACAGTAATGTTTTCTATTTTTCAAAAATAAATGGAATATTACTATTTATAAAACTATTACAACATTACAAAATTAATGAGTTCAAGGCCACAGTTGCCTATCGTTAGATTACAAGTTATCTAAAGGAGTCAAGAAGTGAAGCTTACAAAGACTAGATAATAATAGATTTCATTAGTAATGATTTATGTATATGCATAAATACAAATATTTCTTAGAATGGAAAAGTACCAAATAAAACATTTTTTTATCTAATTAAAACAAGTCAATTGTGAATTTTGTATCATATTTAGTTTTAGTACAGTACGATACCAATATTAAGTGCCGTTTTGGATAATTATTTTAAAATTATAAAACAGTTCTTAAATTTTAAAAAATTACAAATTATCCCTCAATATATCTACATAATTTTTAACTTAACTTCATCCGTATCTTTAAAAATTATAATAATTTAAATTTTTGATATAACAAATATCTCTTTATTCCTACTAATATTACTTTTCACATAATTCTCAATAAATAGTAATCATAATTATCATAAAAAATTGTTTAATTCTCAAACATATACAAAACTAAGAATATTACAAAGTAATTAAAACGTTATAATTACTTACATCAAAATATTATATAATAAGAATAATATAGGTCTGTAAGCATAACAACAAGAGTTATTGCGAGGAACATAATAAAATAGAAGTGAAACCTAAAACAAATATAATTACAATTAAAATTTTTATATTTATATTGTATATATATAATTTAACATATACATCAAATACAAGTGAAATTAAAAGAAAAAAACATGAAACTTCATTTAATGATATATTTGATCAAATCGCATTAGCTTGAATTTTTGTTTGATACAAAATCCTCATCATTGAGGGAAATATCATTATTGGCATCACTCAAACTTATTAAACCAAATATATACTAGTACTTTCTCATTTAAAATTATCTTCTAAGTTATTCTCATCTATAAAACTTGGTTCTTCCTAAACCTAATATGCTAAAAAATTGAAATGATCAAAGCAAACTAAATATATAGAAATATTTATTCTATTAAGAGCCTTGGTAAACAAATAAAATTAAATAATTAAAAAAGTACAACCAATTATAACAATAACATGCATTTTCCTAAGTTTCAATTTGTATCAAACAAAGACTAAATTATTTAATCTTTTGTATTCTAATCAATGTTTTAAAAATCAAAATGGACGTCAAACCAGTTAAAGAAAAGGTTTAAGGTTTAAAGGTTCAACTGATATTAAACCAATACAAAACCAATATATAATAAATAAGAATAAAAATTACAACAATAGGTAAAAATATAGTATAAAATAAAATACTTTATTGAAATAAAAATACATTAATAATACTTATTAATATATAATAAAACAATAAATCTAATAATTTAAACACAGATTAAATCTAACATAAATTTTAAAATAATAATGAAAGTAAAAAACTATATTTCTACATTATTATTTATCTAAAGACTCATAAAAGTTGAAATATGTTTAAAGAAAGTCAACAGGGATGATTATATCTTCATTCTAACTTCTTTTTTAAAGTCCTTTAAATATACTATTTATAGTTTAAATAATTTTTAACACATTCTTAAATTATTTAAAGTTAATTTACTTATATAGACTAATTAATAATTTAATTTATTAAACAAATTCATGATAAAATAATAATTAATTTTTAACAATAATAATTTAAAATTTTCAATTAAAATATAAGAAGATAAAAAAAGAACCTAAAATTTGACAAATATAATTTATTATTGATATTATATAAAATTAGTATTTTAAGGAAAAATAGAAATTTATTTTTAAAATAATAATCTAAAACAAAATTTTAATTAAATATAAAGAGATAAATAAATAATATAAAATATAAAAATTATAATTTATTAATTAAATCGTGTGAAAGACTTTAAAAAACAATTCATTGAAAATTGTCAACTTTCCTACGTAGTAATGAAATATCAAAACATTGACACAAATAACGATGAACTTGGGTTGGTGTGCGTAGAGATAGGACGGAGAAATTTGTTGTTTTAGGTGAGTCCCATATTAAAAAATGGTGGTTCCCACATTCTCTAAAAGGTGGTTGGGTGAGTTATTAACTTGTTTTTAAGAAATCGACCAGTTTATTATTTAATTGACCAATTTTTGGTAAGAATGGTTCTAATCTATCCCTTTTCATGGGATAGATGGATTCAAATAAGCTCTAATTCCTTTTATACCCAATTACACTCACACATTGACTTAAAATTCAAATTGTAAACTTTTGCAAATTTGGAACATCACTTCTGATTTGGTCTTATCAAGCAACAGTAAGATAACAAAAGTAATTTAAATAAAATAAAATCACAATTAATTTTAAGTAAGTAACAAAAATGAAGAAATATATATATTGAATTAAGTTTCTATTTTTGACAGATTACAATATGTATCCCAAAATCAGCACATGTATCTATGTATACATCTATATGTGAGGTAAGGAGATCATGCATCATCTCTGAGACAATTGTTATGATAGTTAATAACATTTCACTATTAAGTTTAGCTACCTTAATAAAACCTGGTATAAAATAGACATTAGGATTTAGCAATGCTCCAATAGCAAACAATTGAGAGTAAAGTTATCTTTCTTATCTTTCATTGATGATTGTAAGAAAAGTTGTATGTAAGGAAAGCGTATTTTTCAAATTATTTTGATTGCTTCCTTTGCCCTTTCCATGACATTATAGAAGTAAATCATTGTTATCTTCTCATCACTATCAGCAAGACGAAGTACTCTCATCAAAGACTCATAAAATAGAATGATAAATTGAAATTGGGATCAAAACTCATGATATTTAAGTATAATTCTATAAACCTCCATTCTAACCTTAGACCTAATATACTGAGATGTAACATGCTTATCACTTGTAATCATTTGTCTCAACCCCTTCTTCATTATAAGAAAATACTATAGTGATAAGAAATTGGTTACAAGTCTTGTAATAGCAGGATGACCTAAATTCTTACCATTTATGAAATCATTTCTCTTTAAATTTACAACACATAGCATAAGTATAGATGAATTTAGACAATTTTCTCGCTTTCTACATAGTTTTATTAATGATATTAAAGTATCTAGCATCTCCTACATTTTTCAATATTAAGTCAATACAATGTGTATTACAAAGAGTCTAATAGAAAGAATCATACATGATTTATAACCTTTTCTTAGTTGCTTTATAAGCAACATCACTGTCAGTAATAAACTATACAATATTTTCAAGACCAACTTCATTATCAATTTCATCAAATATCTAGAACAAAGTATCAACATTATTTACAAGGCTAACTGCATCAATATACTTCAAAATCATCGTCCCTTTAGTATAATAAACTAAAATTTTAATAATAGAATGATCGGCTTGTCGAAGCCCTCAAAATTAATTCTAATTCTCTAACTTCTTATAGTAGTCATGGAACTAGGTTGAATCCTAATAGAACTAAACACTAATGTCTTGATTTCAAATAATAAAATAAAGTGGTGGGTTTTTAATTAATTACCAATTAACTAAAATTGACAAGAATCAAATTAAATCAACTGAACATAAAAGTGAAAAATTCAAGAGCACTTAACTCCAATTCAAGGGAAAGATCTCATCTAATTGTAACATTGATCATTATTCTAAAAAGAATAAGTGTCACAATTTAAGAAGTTAGTCCGAAGCATATTATAATAGCCTTAATAAGTCTCAAAATTTTCTAAATTAAGTGGTTCAAACCTAGCATCCAAACTAAGACTGACCATAAATTGGATAGGTGTGATAACATTCTATATCAATTAAATGATAGCAATAAGCTTATTGAAAAAGACTAAACCCTAAATTAAATAATTGAGATTTTTTTAATTTAAATATTTCATTGAAATAATATATATGCAAATCAGTCATACACAAAATCTAGGGATATATATGCATTTTTATTAAGGAAATATATGTTCCTAGTTAACAAAAGGAGGGGGTGAGTTAACTAAATCCCCATTTCTCTCATAAGTGTGATGATAGTTTGGTATCAACTCTTCTAGCTATCATTCCCATTTTGCTTTGGTGTAAGATTTCCTAGTAAATTGTCTCCAAGCTTTTACCTACTTGTTTGAAAATTATGATGTTTCTCTCTTTCCACACATTGTATACCATTATGGCCCAACTTATTTTAAGGGCCTTATAATCAGCCTAGTTCCACATTTTTATACTTCCCATCCAATTAATCTTGTCTTTCCAAGTGGTTTTTGGATACGAACAACTTAGCTTGGGTTCTTCTCCATATCTCATTGGTATAACTGTACCTTACCATTAGATGGTCTTTATTCTCCAAAGCTGCATTAAATATTCACAGTTAAATATATTTGCTTGAAAAATCAATATATCTTTTTTTAACAACCCACCATTCATACCCAACCAAAGAATAAAGGAGTGTGTTGGTTTAATATCATTGTTAAAAAACCATTTTGTCCTGATCAACCCCTAAGTTTTTATGTAAGAAATGCTAGGAACTCTTTGGGAAATATTATAATCAAGACATTGGATGCAAAATATGATTTTCCATAAGATAGGGAAAGGAGGAAAAACTCAATTTTGGTATGACTACAGGCATTCGAGGGGCCCTCTATACAGAGTAGATGAACTTCAACAACTAAGGATGGTGTTAAGAGCAGATACGAAAGTAAGTAAACTTATAAGAGATAATCAATGGTACTGGCTTTTTTATAGCAACAAATGTACAAGAATCATATTTGAATATTTTCCAAATTGCTAGGTAAATAAAGAGGACACAATTCAGTTGCTAGCTAACAGGGCTAGAAGTTTTAGCACTAGGAATTGTAAATAATTGAGATAGTTGTAGTTATTCAACTTAGTTTCCTTGTTTGTTATAAGGTAAATATGCTAATTAGTAAATAACTTATTTGTTACTTGTACCAATCTTTCATGACAATTACAAATTATTGTACTCATGGATAGCTATAGAATAATCAAAATTAAATTAACTTTTCAGATTAATTAATATTAATTACTCATGAAATATAAGAACTCAAAATAAGAAATACTTGAATTAAAACATGAATAAAAGTTTAGAACAAAATCTTGCAACCTCTTGAATCAAAATAATTGAATTTAGCCACACATGCCTTAAGTTTTAACCCAAAAGATAGAAGAAAGATAAAATATTTAGAGAAAAGTAAGAAGAAAATGATTGATTGAAGAAAGAAAGATAAAATATTTAGAGAAAAGTAAGAAGAAAATGATTGATTTGAATGTTCCCTTATAATGCTTTCTTACTCTAAACCTAATCTAATTCGATCTTACAAAGATGCCTATCTAATTCAAATCACAATCCCTACATGATAGGGATAGAAAGAGGTTTCCTAATTAAACTCCAATTCTTTAAGTAAATTTGGCATTAGGCATGATCTTATCTTATCCATTGCATTAATTTGTCCATATTCTCTAAAATTTATAATTTTCACTAATAATGTCCCAATTTCATGCAATATCCACTTTTCAACTCCTACAACAAAACAAACATTAATTTTCCTATTTAAGCACCAAAATAAATAAAAAAGAAATAATTTCAATTATTATATCAAGATAACATCTTATTGAATTCCCCCATGCCAGACTTGTGCTTGTCCTCAAGCAGACATCAATTTAATACATCAATTATCCTCATAACAACCTCTCATCTTCTTTCATATTATCCATAAATATCTAAAAGCTAATTCATATTAAAGTTTTCGGATAAAATAACAATCAAGAGAATTAGAACTCATAGGACACATTGTTAGAATTAAAAAAATAGCATCTCATCAATTCCATCAAAATCAAAAGAAACAAGTCTTGATACACTCTACTAGATTTTACTTTATACACTCAAAGAGTTTAGGGTTCACTGAGTTCTCAAATCAAAGCATAGTGAGTTATTTCCATAAGCTTGCTCAAGAATAATATATCCACCACTTGACAAAAATAAACTTAATACATAAATCAAAGGGACTTGATAACAGTTATAACGTGGCTTAGGTAAGATATGACAGAACTAAACTTTTTGAGTTAAGTAAATTGAAGGAAATTATATAAGCTTATCCTCACAATTTTTCAGTTTAAATCAATTGAGAACTCATTTGATTCAAATAACATCCCTTTCAAACACCCTTTTTTGTTTTTCTTCTTCTTTTCTCTTTTTTTATTTTTTCTTTTTTTAAAATAAGCATATCGAAGATGACTTTTTTTTACTTCTCCCCTAATATATAAAAAATAAAAATAATGCAACTTGAATCAACTAATTTACTTTTCATAGAAATAGTCAAAATCCTATGCAAATAAGCTTTAAAGAATTTCGTCAATTTAGGGGCTCAGAATCATTAAGGATATCAACCAAAAAAAAAAAGGTAAAGGTGACGTTTAATAAGGTTATTATGCAAGAAAAGAAGAGTAAGGCTCAAATTGGTTTTCTAAGGATTAAAAGTAAGGTAGGCTTGTTTAGGTTAAAAATGATTATCCTATATTCCCTTATCATCTTTATACACGTTCATAAAAAATGTGGTCTCAACAACATATATTCAAAAGTAAGTTCTAGAAAAACAAGCTATGTATGATAACATATAACAAAAAGATATGTATGAGCACATGTAAAGAATGCTCTTAGGCTTAAAGCTTTTCATTCAACAAAACCAATGAGATGCTTAAAATAATTTAATGAAAAATACTAGTCATGTTTGTCTCTCTTATGCATTATTGTTAAACTAAAAATGTACCCTAAATTAAGGATTATTATAAACAATGATCAAAAATTTATGAGGCTATCATGAGGAATAATCAATATATGAATCATAGTATCATGAGTCCAGGCAAAGTCACAAAATTCATCATAAATATAAACACTCGCTCCCTCACACCTAAATCATAAACTATTCCTAATGTGTGCATTCTCACATCTCACTAAAAATAATCAACTAAATATGATATAAGACTCCCATGAGGTGTGCGCATCAGAAAGGAGACATACTATGGTGTCGGTGGATATGGAGGTACGACCCCCATGAGTTGGAGCAGAGCATCCAAAGTCTTCTCAATTTTAGAAATTTTACATTCCAATCTTTCTAGCCAAAAATGAGACTCATGTCGGATTAGTGGAGTCAGAAGATACAAAGGTGGTGGAACATCGCGATCCTCTTGTTGCATTGATGATGAACCTCTTTGGGAGCGACCACGTGGTATAAAATGAAATGTGCTCCTTTTTTGCTTAATTACCCCCATCCTGCTTAAGCAAGTTGTGCTCCTTTTTTGCTTAAATTACCCCTATCCTGCTTAAACAAGCCCTATCCTAAGGTTTCATCTCACAGGCTTTATGCATGTCAGCGTCAGCTAGATTAAGCAAATTCAAATTAATAGTCAAATGAGTGATAAGAGAACTAAGACAAAATCTTGTTAGACGAGAGAACAATGTTAAATTACATTGCCAACCAAGCACCTAAATTAAATTGTACTTTGTTTACCATACAAAAAATAAAGAACAACTAAGCTTTAGTGAAAATACACGATGTAGCCTTCCGTCCTGAATAACTAAAAGCTAACAAACACCATATATAAATCCATTCCATCTCATTAAGATAACTACCCTTAGATTTACTTGATAAACAAATGGGTCAGAAGACATTTATTTCTATACTTGAAAAGAATTAAACTCACTATAGTTTATGACAAATTATTTGTATTGAGTCAAATTAGCACACTTTTCATCTATTAACCTTAAGGATAAATTAAAATCAATGACACTTTGTTTGAATTCGACATCCATTAATTTGTATTGTATCACATTAGGACTATTTAAATTAAAATTGTTCGATTTATCAAATTTAAGGATAGCATAAATTCCCTAGTTAATTCAATAAAGATTGGACAACGAATCAATACAAAATATTTCCAACTCATATTAATAAGTAGATCATCAAATTTGTCTTTAATTTGTAAATGTTCTACAGAGGGGTTGTGTACATACTTACCCACATTAATATGTCAGGATTTAATGTTGAAAGTGTTGAAAGTGAGACAACCTCACAAGTCCAACTTAGCTGGTGGCAAAACATAGGTGTTTTTTTCTATTCGTGCATGTTTTCTTTTGGTACTGGTTTCAGGTCTTGCAGTAGATTAATGGTGTACAGTTTTAGTTACTGACGATTTTCTTTTTGTTGTCATCTTGGCAATAGCTTTAAAACATCCCATAATAATGACCAGTATCAATGGTAAACTACTCCAAAAAATAATAAAAACAATCTATCAATAGTTAAAATTGAATTGAAAGGAAAACA
This sequence comes from Erythroxylum echinodendron, assembly GCA_027575705.1. Taxonomy (NCBI): domain Eukaryota; kingdom Viridiplantae; phylum Streptophyta; class Magnoliopsida; order Malpighiales; family Erythroxylaceae; genus Erythroxylum; species Erythroxylum echinodendron. Next base: position 15,358,941 of record JANZXR010000002.1, on the reverse strand, counting down.
AATGTAATTAATAAAAAGCAAAAAAAATATGAGTGGGTGGTGTGTGAAGGCAGTTTGGGTTTATTGACTGGCATGCGTACATAGAGGTTGCTAGTCGTGTGGGTTATGTTTGATGTTGGTGTAAGGCTGGGTGTTGCTTAAACGATGCTGATGCTGATGTTAGTGCGTGACTGCTGGAGCTGGATTAACATACGTCTAGGGGTACTACTTGTGACTTTGTTAGTTAGAATTACATGGTGATCAGGTGCTGGTGTATCTATTGGGTTAGCGAGCATTTGGTTGGTGATGGCTGCTGAAGGACTGGGGTCCAATGCGTTGGTGCTGTTGTCTAGAGCTGAGCATTTAGAGGAGCTGCATTTGTGTTTCGTGAACATTATTGGTGAGGAGTGTTGCCGCTGGTGAGGTTGGTGGATGTTGTTAGTGAGGTGGTGTTGATTTATATATATAAGAACTGACCTTAATGCGGAAGCGATTGATCGATTCTCAATTCGATGATCCACGTTTCACGATTGGCTACTAGAGTCACCGTTAATCCACGTTCCAAACTCTAATATTTAATGGTGTGTTTTATGAGAGAAAGAATGAGAGAGTTTTTCTCTTTTTATTGTATTCAACATCTCTTTCCACTCCTTGAATTCTCCTTTTATATAAGAATAAACATAACTGATGGAGGTTATGTTATGTGGTTGTTCATTTTGTGTCCTTTCATGTTGTCTAACTACCAACAACTCCCACTCTGCCACATAAGCCATGAGTTACATCCTCTCTAAAATTCTACGTGTCATACTAAGAATGGGATGTGCGACCATTAGAGAACCAGTAGTGTTATATTAAGTCACCATCTAACTAACATAACACTTTCATATAGTTATGATACCCCAAACCATCCAAAAACATCACCGAATGCATACACTGTCCATTTATGCTCATAGATATATCATATGATTATACACCAAATATAATCGCCTGGGCTAATATGGTAATGAAGGAAAGATTCTTCCTTAGACACTCTTGATAATCCATCTTAGCTTAACTGCTTTCATAATATGCTCCGTTGGACTGTATACATCTTAGCCCTTGGAAAAACATATTAAAGTAGCAACACAAAGCCTTGATTTCATATCAAAGTTCTAAGTCGAAAGGTTTCATTCAATTAGACACTAAAGTCTATGGGATCACACAGTGACAGAGAAAGGGTTTTAACTGTTACTCCACAAGTAGGTCGTTATATACCACACATGGTATGAAATGTGTGTCATAGCATAGCTCCCACTAAACTGGGACTGTCACTCTTCTATTCCATACAAATCATGAATCTAGCTTTATTGAAAAGTTAATCCGAGCCACTAGATTAACATACCTTATGCTAATCTTGACACTCAAGATTTGGCATTAAGTCTTCAATGTGAAATCTGACTTTTTCACGTTTGACTCATCAGAGTCTCATCTTAGACTTACTAAGGCGACTATTTAAATAAAAAAATATCATGCACACTATTTTCTATGAAACTTTGGATCTTTAGCAAACTGTATGGCAGCAATGTTGTCACATAACATTTCAACAGGATCATTAACTTTAGGAGTAAGATTAAGATCCTAAAGAAAACTTCTCAACCATATTGCCTCCTCAGAGGCAAGACAACAAGCAACGTATTCTGCTTCCATTGTTGATAATGCTATGTAGTCTTACTTCTTGCTGCACCAAGACATAGCTTCGCCTCCTAAGGTAAAGACATATCCTGAGGTTGACCTAGACTCATCCAAGTCACCACCCCAATCGACATCCGAATATCCCCGTAACCTTAAATCCCTTTGATAGCAAAGGACAAGGTCTGAAGTACCACTAAGGTAGCAGAAAATCCTTTTGACTGCTTGCCAATGAGCAGGTCCTGGGTTGCTTGGGTAACGACTTACCAAACTAACTGCAAAGCAAATGTCAGGTCGTGTACAAAACATAGTATACATTAAGCTTCCCACGGCACTAGCATAGGGAACATTACTCATTTGTTCTTTTTCCTTATCTATTTTAGGGCATTGATCAAGACTCAAGGTTAGACCCTTTTCAACTTGAGTATCAAAGGGTTTGGAATAATGCATTCGAAAACGTTTCAAGATTTTATTAATATACGCTTCCTGACTTAAACCAAGAAGCTTCTTGTGACGATTTTGAGTTATTTCCACACCTAGGACATACCTAGCTTCACCCATATACTTCATATCAAAGATAGAGGACAACCACTCTTTAGTGATTTTGAGCATCTCCATATTATTGCCGGATAGTAATATGTCATCAACATATAAAGTGAGAAACATAATTCCACTTGTTGTTCTCTTGATATACACACAATGGTCTTTTGAAACCATGACTAAGCCAAAAGAAGTAATGGCTTCATGGAATCTAAAATACCACGATCTGGAAGACTGTTTGAGACCATATATGGATCTTTTAAGACGACACACTTTGTCTTCTTGACCTTTTGATACAAAATCAATAGGTTGATTCATATAAATCTATTCCTCAAGGTTACCATTGAGGAAAGCAGTCTTTATATCCATTTGAAACAACTCCAGGTCTAAATGGGCAACCAGAGCCAGAAGTAAGCGAATAGAGGCAAATCTCACCACAGGAGAAAATGTCTCTTCATAGTCTATACCTTCTATTTGGGTATAGTCTTTTGCTACCAAACGGGCCTTGAACTTGTCGATCATGCCATCCGCCCGACGTTTTATCTTGAAAACCCACTTGCTTCTAATTGACTTTCATTGGGGTGGAAGATCAACTAGTTCCTAAACCTGATTTCTTGCCATTGAGTCTATTTCATCCCTTATGGCATCCATCCACTCTGTGTGATTAGGTGAATCAATAGCCTATTGAAAAGAGGTTGGTTCTTCTAGTTACAAAGGAGAACAAAGGAATATTTCCTCTTCGATTTGAAAATATCATCGAGGAATTCTTCCACACTCACTTCATCGAAGTCTAGGACCGACATTTATCTGCCCTGATTCAGAATCTCTCCCCCTATCTCTTGGAGATGTGGGGTTTTGATCATGTTGAGAACCACTCCCACTATCCCCTTAAGATGTGGGATTGTGAACATGTAGACCATCTACAGGTTCTGGGTTTAAAGAGTGAAGACGAACCTCATTCTCAATTTGGTTCTCTGGGGCAGAAAAAATCTCGGTGACTTGGACTTGGTGAGTAACTAAATTCTCCTCCTCATCGAGATTATCTTATTGTAACTCATACAATTCTAGGTCCTTTTTGATTTCACCTATGCTTGGGAATTCATCCTCAAGAAACTCCACATTGTGGGAATCAGCTTTCGTCAAGCCACCATTCGGGTGCTCACCAAACATAACATACCCTTTACAATGTTCGAGGTATCTTATAAACACCATTTTTGTGGCTCTTGGACCAAGTTTCCTATGTTTATAAGTCGGGTTATGTACATAACCAGCCGAACCCCATGGGCGCAAATGATCCAAAGAGGGCTTTCTACCATTCTATAACTCATAGGGAGTGGCAGGTACACTTTTACTCAGCACACGGTTAAGAATATAAGTTGCCGTAAGCAACGCATCTCCTTAAAAACTAATTAGAAGACTAGCTTGTGCCATCATTGACCTGACAATATCAAGCATTGTTCGATTCCTATGCTCCGCAACACCATTTTGTTGTAGAGTTCGAGGAATTGTGAGTTGTCTTATTATACCCTTTTGCTCCGCAACACCATTTTGTTGTGGAGTTCGAGGAATCGTGAGTTGTCTTATTACACCCTTCTTCTCACAAAATTCTTTGAACATATCAGATAGATATTCTCGACCACGATCGGTCCGAAGAGCTTTAACTCTTCTTTCCAATTGTGTCTCAACTTCAGTCACAAAATGTTTGAACACATCAAGCGCTTCATAATGATGAGCTAAAAGGTACACATACCCATAGCGAGAATAGTCATCTATTAAAGTGAGAAAATAAATAGCCCCATGACGTGCCTTAACATTCATGGGTCCGCAAATATCAAAATGAATAAGTTCTAAAGGTCTAGACACCCTTAAAGCCTTACCAAAAGGTTTCGCAGTTGCTTTCCAGCTAAACATGACTCATATCTAGGTAACTTAACCCTAGTGAGTCAGTCTAAAAGACCTTCTTTAGCTAGCCTACTCAATCTATCTTGGCCAATGTGACCAAGTCTAGCATTCCACTTAACAGATTCAGAATTAGGATCAAAATGTGAAACATACACAAAAGACAAATTATCATAACATGCATCTAAATCAAGAATTAGAAAATCGTTTTTCAATATAGCATGGCCAAAAATATTGCCATTATACATAATATCCAATCCATAATGACTAGAACTAAAAACAAATCCTGATTTCATTAAAGTTACAAGAGACACAAGGCAACATCGCACCCCAGGTGCATAGAGAGCATCATGGAGAAGCAAAGTATTTCCTCCACATAATTTGAGCTTATATGTCCCTATTCCTAGGACATCTTCTTCACTGCCATTTCCTAACACAAAAGTTTGTGAACCCACCAAATACCGATGAAAATCCACATAGCCAGCTCGATACTGAACTATGTGCTTGCTTGCTCCTCTATCTACAATCCAATTAGGAAGAGAATTAGCAATTAATGCATGAGAACAAACATATAACTTAAGAGTAATGGATAAGAAAGATACCTTTTTAGGTTCAGGACAATCCTGAGCAAAATGACCTTTCTTTCCACAATTATAGCACTTCACACGTGCCATGTTTTTCTCTCCTTTGCCTTTAGCCTTTTGCTTTTTGGCATTATGACCTTTTGGTCCATTCATTTGAGGATGCCAAGAACCTTTTCTCTTACCTCGATTGACATTGTTGCCTTTGGATCCTTTTCCTTTAGCAACAAAAGCCACATTGAAGGAGTTAGATGCTTTTAAGCGATCCTCCTCCATTTTGAGGTGCCTTGTTATCTCTGCAAGAGTTTTGACATTCTCATTATGTGTCAAAACAAGTTTCACATTCTTCCAGTGCTCAGTACGATCTGGAAGAGCCCGAATCATATTCAGGACTTGTTCCTCTTCAGAGATAGCCCGGCCAACTGCCTTAAGATCACAAACCATAGCACTCATGGTTCATAAATGTTCAGCCATAGTACGAGTTGTATTAATTTCGTAATTCATCCACTTCATGTGTAAAGCACGAAGCTTTGTAGAAGATGTTTGACCAAACGTGATCTTCAGTTTGTCCCACATGTCCTTAGCAGTGGAACAATCCTCAAATTCTCCAATTAGATCGTCATGCATGAAATACAACGTAGTATAACATGCCTTACGATCCTTTTTGGACCAATCTCTATAAGCCTTTAAGGATGCTTGATATTGCTCATTAGCAGTATCAATATCGTTTCTGTCTTTGTCTAATAAAAAAGGTGCAGTCATTATTGTGGTCAAATGTTCGAGCAATTCTCGCTCATTTAGAAGATACCGAATCTTCCTTTGCCATATATCATAATTAGATCCGTCCAATTTTTCATTGGCAGACAAATCACCGATTATGGTTTTAGTTGCCATATCTACAAGTATATATAAAAATGATGTGAGGCACATTTACATTAATTAAATTATAAAAAATCCATAATTCACATCATATGATCGAAAATTTCACTAAGCTCATAATCATCTCATACAATAAATGAATTAAGAATTTCTATAATTTAATTAAACTATTTTAATTTGACATATCACGAAGATGCCAAAAATATTTTATATGTAAAGCTAATTTATAATAAAAACTTAATTTATGTAAAACAAACTTTACATACAAAATTATATAAAACTCATTTATATAATATAATATTAAATATAATATGAAATTACCCATAAAACACATTTATGAAATATTTCGAATTATATTATATGAAAGCTCATTTTTGTAAAACTTATGCAAATCATGTAGCAAAACAAATTCATATAGCAAAACTTATTTGCATAATTAAACAAATTAATCTAAAATTTTCATGAAATAATAAACAAGCAAAGAATAAATTTTTAGTTACATACATAATATCATATAAAACGAATTCATATAATATTAATAATTTATTTCATGATAAGCCATATAATTAAAACCAAAAACTTATGTAATATCCAAGAGATACTGGAGTTAGACGAGTATCTATACTACAGTAAGTTTGTTTTTCCAGGAATCAAGTTACTTTCCATTAATGTATCAAGAAAGCAATGTTTTTAGTACTGTAGAACTCCTAGCGACAATAAAGACCCAAAATCTCTTCCTTTGCGATATCCATGAAGCGGTTAGAACAAACTTTATCAAAGAAATGGACACTTTTACATAACAATCTGTACGTAAAAGAAAAATTTCAAGCCATTTTCAAGCCTCTGCTTAAAGGATATCTATCTGTCAAAAACCTTATTTTGTTTTCAACCAAATGCTTTTTAAAAAACTTGGATCACACATCTTCTGGAGAAAACCTTTAATGAGTTTTCCATGAAGAACACAATACCTATCTCCCTTCACTGTCGTAATATAGATGTTTTCAAAAACTTCCCCGTACAAAATGTAAAAACCAATCTTTCTCTAGTTTTCACTTCATACTAAAAACGAGAACGTAGTCACGTATACAATATATATACTTCAAACCCATAACTTGCATTAACAATTGCACAATGTTCATTAAATGTATTAAATGGGTTTGTTAAAAAATAACACTTTATGGCGATAAGGACAAGCCTTTAGCTTTTAACCGTTGGTCTCTTTCTCATGACGAAAATGAGAGAATGCTTAAAGAAGAAGATAATCTCATGCATATGTAATCATCAAATTTCTATTTTTTTATGTATCTTTATGCACAAAAACTGAAAAACCAATACCCATTTTAGTTTTCCACTGCATATGATCTTAATGCACGTAATTAGTGCATGAATAACGAAACAAAAAAACAAAGATAAAAAAGCATAAGATATCAACATCGTTTTCATTTTTATATGACAGTCATATAAAACAAATACAAGAGACAAATCTATATTTAAAGTATGACGTGAATGAAACACTATCTCTGATACCAATGTTGATTTATATATATAAGAACTGACCTTAATGCGGAAGCGATTGATCGATTCTCTATTCGATAATCCACGTTTCATGGTTGGCTACTAGAGTCACCGTTAATCCACATCCCAAACTCTAATCTTTGATGGTGTGTTTTATGAGAGAAAGAAAGAGAGAGTTTTTCTCTTTTTATTGTAATCAACATCTCTTTCCACTCCTTGAATTCTCCTTTTATATGAGAATAAACATAACAGAAGGAGGTTATGTTATGTGGCTGTTCATTTTGTGTCCTTTCATGTTATCCAACTACCAATAGGTAGGGTACTGCCTAGTTGTTGCTGGTGCTGGCTTGGTGTGCATCTGGAGACCCGTGCATCTTGGTTGGCTTGATGTGAGTCTGGAGACTAGGGCATCTTGGGGGTGTGTTGGAGTTTCTGAGGTCGGGCTTTGTGCTGCGAGTGTTTGGTTGGTTTTGGCTGCTGAAGGAGTGCTAATGCTAGTGAGGTTATTAGCTGATATTGTTGGTACTAGAATGTCTTTTTTAGGGCTGTGCATTTGTGATACCTAGTGAACGAGAAAATATATTTAGATTTGTAATTTTAAATTAAATAATAAAAAATATTTTATATTTATTATTATTATTATTGTTTTAATTTGTGTTTGAACTCATGAGTCTATTACACATTATTTTAAAATAATTCCTAATTATTAATTTTTAAAAAAAAACATAATTTAGAAATTGACATAAAAACTTAAGGTTCCATTCCAGAAAACTAAATCACGTAAGGCGTAATCTCACCTTATAAGATTTAGTATTCTGAAATGTTAAAGATTTCATTCAAGAAAGCTAAATCACATAAGGTGTAATCTCACCTTATGAGATTTAGTGTTTTGGAATTTTTGGGTCTTTACTCGTAACATCTAAATTACAAGTGATGACAACTTATTAAATTTAGCAATATGGAATTTCAAGACTCCTTTTTCCTTTAAGCCAATAAGCTTATTTTATTCAAAAATAATCAAATGAAAAATATATATTATCGAGACAAATTAATAAAAACTATCATATTTTGGGTTATCTCCTGAAAAGTGCAATTGTTTAACTTTGTTATGCTCGACAGAGCTGGTTCTTCTCAAACTTCTCTGTATGATTGAAGTTCCAAATCAATATTCACCATACTAGAAACTATCATCTCCTCATAAAATGGTTTCAATCTATTTTCGTTAACCTTAAAAATCTTTCCATTCTTTAGACATTTTATTTCCATTGCACCTTGAGAAAATATATTTGAGACAACAAAAGGGCCAAGTCATTTAGAACATAACTTACATGGCATAAGATTTAATCGAGAATTATATAATAACATTTTCTGTCCCACTTCGAATTGCTTTCTCAAGCTAACATTATCATTGAACAATTTCGTTTTCTTTTTGTAGATTTTCGAATTCTCTTAAAATCCAACCTTATTTCCTCTAGCTCTTGCAACTGTAACTTTCTTTCCTCCCCAGCTTTTGCCAAATCCATGTTGTAATATTGCATTGCCTAAGAAGCTTTATGTTCAATCTCCACCGGTAAATGATAAGCTTTACCAAAAACTAATAGATAAGGAGACATTCCTATTAGCGTTTTGTAAGTTGTATGATACCCTCAAAGAGCATCGTCTATATGTAAACTCTAATCCTTTCAACTAGGATTCAAAATGTTTCTAAAATGGATTTCACCTCCCTATTTGATACTTCAGCTTGTCCATCGTTGTGGATGGTAGGCAGCAGCTACTCGATGTTGTACTACATACTTTTTAAAGAGCGTTGCTATAACTCTACTACAAAAATGACTTCTTTGATCACTAATAATGGCATGTGGGATTCCAAATGTGTTAAAGATATTAGACTCAATTGCTACCACCCACTTAGAAACGTAACCAGCAGCTAAAAGTATATAAGAAAAATCAGAAAATGAAGGAAAAGACCTCATAAAATCAATACCCCCATACGTCAAATATGTCAACTATAAGAATTTAGGTTTTACGGCATTTCATTTTGATAAGATACATTTGACATGTATCACAACTTATACCAAACACATTAGAATATCTAAATAAAGTCTCCAAATATAATCCAATATTTAAAACTTTTCTAGCAGTTTGTTTGGGACTGAAGCGACCACCATATACATAATTATGACAAAAGGCTAAACTAGCACACAATGCCTTACAATTTGATCACGTCTAAACTTCCTTAAGAATGGTTTATCCCAAACATAATATTTTGCCTCATTTCTTATCTTTTCCTTCCTAGACTTACTAATTTAATAAGATAAAGTTCCATTAACTAAATAATTAATAAGGCTAGTGTACCATAGAACCATACCTTTCATTTAGAACAATTTCTCATTAGGAAAAGTTTCAAAAACAGGTAAAAATATCTTCACCTCTTACTAATCAACTCAAATGATTTGCTACTAAATTTCTCATACATTTTCAAGCATATCTTCATCTTTTACAAACCTACTCAAATGATCTGCTACTAAATTTTTCATACCTATTCGATCATTTATTGTCAAATCAAACTCTTGAAGTTGCAGAATCCGTTGTATTAACCTTAGTTTGGCCTCCTTCTTTAAAAGGTATTCCAATACTGCATAGTTAGAGTACACAATAACTTTAGAGTAAAGCAAATAAGATCTAATTTATTTAATGCTAAATAATTGTTAAAAGCTCTTTATTAGTTGTAGAATAATTGCATTGTGCTGAATCCAATGTTCCCAAAGCATAAAAGATAACATGACCTTTTTCTCAATCGTTTAGCCTAAAGCAGGTCCCACTGTATAATTGCTAGCTTTGCACATGATTTCGAAAGGAAGATCCCAATTTGGTAGTTGAATAATAGGCATACTTGTTAATAATGCCTTGAGTTTGTCAAAGACTTCTTTGCAGTCCTTCCAAAGTCAAATGGAATTTCTTTTTATGAAAACTTTGATACTAGTATGGAAATCTTGAAAAATGAACTTACGTTAAAATCTTACATGTCTAAGAAAAGATCAAACTTCCTTAACATTTGCAAGGTAAGGTAAGTTCACAATTAAATCCTTATCAACTTTTATTCCCCTGAATGAAATCACATGTCTTAAAATAATTCCTTGGTCTACCATAAAATAACATTTTTCATAATTTAACACCAAATTCATTTTAATGCATCTTTTGAGAACCTTAGATAAATGATTTGAACAATCATCAAATGAATCTCCATAAATAGTGTAGTCAACCATGAATACTTTAATGAAATTCTCAATATACTCCAAAAATATACTCATCATGCATCTTTGGAATCTACTTAGAGCATTACATAGACCAAATGACATTCTCCTAAAAGCAGACATTCCAAAAGGACATGTGAATGTAGTCTTTTCTTGATCTTCTTGAGCAATTGTTATTTGATAGTAACCTGAAAACCATCTAAAAAGCAAAAAACATAATTTACTAGCAAGTCTTGTTAACATTTAATCCACAAAGGGTAATGGCTAAGTTAAGCTTTCTAAAGTCTATGCACATTCGCCACCCATTCTATACCTTCATTGTTACCAAATCATCATTCTGGTCTCATATCACTGTTATACCAGTTTTCTTATTTACAACATACATTGGGCTTACCCATTCACTATCTAAGATTGGACAGATTATACTTGCATACAAAAGTTTTAAAATCTCTTTCATTCCTAAATTTTTGATTGTTCAATTGAGTCTTCTTTAGGGTTCTTGTATTGCTTTAGCATTCTCGTCTAAAAGAATCGTGTGCATGTAAATTGCTAAGCTAATTCCTTTCATGTTTGCTAAAGTCCAACCAATTGCAATTTTATACTCTTTAAGTAGTGTTACTAGTTTTTATTATTTCCCTATAGTCAATCTTTTTGAAATAATTGTAGGTAATAACTCTCCATCACTCAAATAGACGTACTTTAAGTGATCAAGTAAGGTCTTTAATTCTATATTTGTAGCCTATGAAATAGAAGGTATCATTTTCTTATAATTTATAGTAAGTTCAACATTCAAAGTTTCTGAATCTATTAGCAGTGTTGATAATGATTCTATAACTTTAGAAGTTTCATCAACTTCTGATTTGGCCTTCAAATCCAACTCATCTTCAAAACTTTCTTCTTTAAACATATACTACACAAATGAATCCACAATATCTAGATGATCAACATATTGGACATCATTAAGGGTACTTCGGCGCTTCAAAAATATTGAACTTTACTATCTCTCTATTAAGCTCAATAGAAAGAGTACCCTCATCTACATCGATTTTTGTCTTGGTTGTGTTCATAAACGACCTACCTAAAAAAACCAAGGCTGAATGTTCAAGACTATCTCCATCCATTTTCAAGATGTAAAAATCTACTGGAAGTACCAAACCATTAACTTGGACTAAAACATTCTAATTGAGTAATCACATTAGTTTCTTGAAAAGAATTCAGATTTAAAGTTCAGTAAATTGAGTATGGCATGACATTAATAGATATAGCTAAGTTTAGCATGGAAAACTTAATTTTCTTATTAGCAATAACACACATAAGTGTGAACATCTTAGATCTTTGCATTTTCTTAGTCATTTTATACTTATCACAACTGATACATTCTTACCCAAAATTATTCTCTCATTGTCCTTCAACTTCCTTTTGTTTATGCACAGTTATTTTAATAATTTTGCATATTTTGGAACTTGCTTGATGGCTTCCAGAAGTAGTATATTGATTTCCACCTTTTTGAAGTTTTCTAAGATCTCTCTTTCATATTCCTCTCCTTTTTGTCTAGCCAACCTACTAAAAACAAGAGGAACACATCTATTAATTGATATCGATGAAGATAAATCATTTTTTACCTTTATTGATTCTTGAGTTGGAAGTTCATCTTTTTTTTTCTTTTTCATCATTCTTTTCTATCTCCATTGGTAAGGAAAAACTAGATTGAATTTCCTTATCACTTCTCAAAGCCATTACACTCACATTCTTTTAAGGATTCACAACCATTTGGGAAGGGAGTTTTCATGATGTTTGTGCTTCCAATCTACTAACAAAGGTGACTAATTGAGTGATGTGATTTCCTAAATTCAAAAGGCTTGCTCTTATTTCCTGTTGAAATTTTTTTATGTTAGTAGTAAGTACCTTAACAATTTCATCCAAATACATACCTAAATTTGGAGATTGAAGTTAAACAGATGTAAGGGTTTGAGGTTATTTATTAAAATTGTGAGGTTGATATCATTATTGCCTTCTTCGATTTTGATAGCTCAAGTTTAGATAGTCTCTCCATTATGGATTGTAGTGATTAGAATAAGGGTCATATTTTCATTGAGGTTTACCATGAAAGCCCCCTATTATATTAGCTTCTTGAGGGGGAGTCTTATTACAATATAGTGCACATATTCATGGGATGTTTAGATAGTGAGCATATTTTGCACACTCTTATCGATTGTAACTGACCTACAGCCATTTAACTAACTAAAGCAATTAAATATTAAATTTTATGCTTAAGATTTCTGTTACTTACCTCATTTATATGCTTAACAACTCCATGCATACTTGTCCTAAACTGTTGAGAATTTTTTTTCCATAATTGATATCAATTATCTTGCCGCTTCAGGTTTTTTATTTACTAAAGCTCCTCCACTAGCTGCATCGACTATACTCCGATCCATTGGTGATAGTCCTTCATAAAAGTATTAAATAAAAAGTTAATCAGGAATTCGATGTTGTGGGCAACTGCTACATAACTCTTTAAACCTTTTTCAACAATAATATAATGTGTCTCTAGTAAATTTTCTTATCCCATATGTCTCCTTTATAATATTGGTCGCTCGTGATGTAAGAAAGAACTCCTCCAAAGACATTCTTTTTATCTCATTCCATGTTGTCACTGAGCCTGGGGGAAGTTAATATAACCAAACATTTGTCTTATCTTTCAATAAGAATGGGAAGGCCTTGAGATTAATTTGTTCTTCTAAAACCCTTTGTGGCTTCATTTTAGAGAAGATAATATGAAATTCCTTCAAGTGTTTATGTAGATCTTCACTTGCAAGACTACTAAAAATAGGGAGTAAGTGAATCACACAAGATTTTAATTTGAAATCTACCTTAATATCTTGAAATTACATACAAAAGGGTTGTTGATTCAAATTTGGTTCCGCTAACTCCCTCAACATTCTAGTGTTAAGATTTCATCTTTTCTTCCACTTCTTGAATATTAGAGTCTTCACCAATTGTTAGATATATTTCAACTTTCACTTTTGAAGGTGAATAGCTGCTTCCTTGCTTAGTCTCTTTTCTTAAACAACGTAATATCTTCTCAATTTTTAAATTATATTATAATACACCTGTTTGAGAAGGAATAGTCATATAAAACAAGAGCTTAGTAATAAACTATAAAATAACACAAGGAAACTAAAAATCTAAAATAGTTCCCAAATAATGGATCTAAATTTTGATCTGGTTGTTAAAGCCCTCAAAATTAATTCTGATTATCTAACTTCTTGTAGTAGTCATAGAACCAAGTTAAATCCTTTAGTTTCTTAATTTGAAATAATAAAATAAAGTGGGGACTTTCAATTAATTACTAATTAACTAAAATTAAAAAGAGATCAAATTAAATCAACTAAATATAAAACTAAGAAATTCAAGAGTACTTAACTCCTATTCAAGAGAAAGATCTTATCTAATTGTAAAATTGATCATTGATTTAAAAAAGAACTAGAGTTACAATTCAAGAAGTTAGTTCAAAACATATTATGATAGCTAATAAGTCTCAAATCTTTTAAATTAATTGGTTCAAACCCAGCATCTAAACAAAAACTTACCATCAATTGAGTGAGTGTGATAACATTCCATATTAATTAAATGATAGCAATAAACTTAGTGAAAAAGACAAAATCCTAAATTAAATAATCAAGATAGCTACAATTATTAAACTCGACTTTCTTGTTTATCATAAGTTAAATATGCAAATTCATAAATAACCTATTTGTTACTTGTACCAATCCTTTATGACAATTACGGATTATTGAACTCATGGACAGCTATATAATAATCAACATTGAATTAATTTGTCAAATTAAGCAATATTAATTATTTATGAAATATAAGAACTCAAAATAAGAAATACTTGAATTAAAACATGAATGAAAGTTTAGAAAAAATCCTCATAAAGTTACAAATAAAGTTTTAAATCCCCTTGAATTAGAATAATTGCATTCAGCCACACATGACTTCAGTTTCAACACCAAAGATAGAAGAAAGATGAAATATTAAGAGAAAAGTAAGAAGAAAATGATTGATCGATTTGCAGAGGTAAAGAATGTCCCCTTATAATACTTTCTTAGTTTAAACCTGATCTAATCTTATCTTCCAAAGATGCCTATCTAAAACAAATTACAATCCATACATAATAGGTATAGAAAGAAGTCTCCTAATTAAACTCTTAACGCTTCAAGTAAATCTGGCACTAGGCGTGATCTCGCCTTATCCACTGTAGTAATCTGTCCATATTCTCCAAAATTTACGATTTTCACCAATTGTGTCTCAATTTGATGCAATCTCAACTTTTCATCTCTTAAAATAAAACAAACATTAATTCTCCTATTTAGGCACCAAAATAAATCCAAAATAAAAGAGATAATTTCAATTAATATATCAAGATAACATCTTATCATAGGTTCATATTTGCTATTTTTCCAACCATTAAACATGATTAAACACCTATAAGTTGCATAAGTTATTCTTCTTTCACTCAAATAACTTTTTATTTGACAAATAGAGCTACTCAGAAGAGTACATCTATATTAGAGTACATCTATATTCATCATTTGAAGGAGCTTTATATCTAGGACTATATGAGACAATAATGCATCATAGCCTGGTCATAATAAAACTTAACAACATTTAATAACATTATTATATAATACCACCATCTAGCCATTACTATATCTATATTATGAGCTACTTCTTTAAATTGTAATGGACTATAAATTAAAGGTTGGGTTTTAAAAGTTGTTTGCAGAACAAAAAATTTCGACATTTAAATTTTTCTCTTGCTTACATCAATTACAACAGTTCCTTTATGTTAGGTAGGAATATCACCTGTAACATTGCCAATAACATCTTATCCAACGCAAGATGAACTGATAGGCCCCTATCCTGTAATTACTATGCAACCAGTTCGGCACTCCACGGTGACTCTCTAGTCGATATCTGAGTCGACTGGAAAGTTCCCATGAAGCTAAGTCTATTGCCCTTGTTAAGGAAAAACTTCAATTCACAATAAGAAATGTAAATAGTGGAGTTTTGTTTTTCAGTTTATTAAAAATTTTGGCAGCACAATGGCTATATTTTGACATCCCAAAAATTTCAAAGTCCCTATAATAGTTCAAAACACTTCTATTATCACATCAATTTCTCAACTCCAAATTGTGGACTTCAAATCAACTCACATGCAGTCTCAAATAGTTACATCAATAAACTTTGAAAAGCTAAAACAATGTCATGAATTCCATTTAAAAACCTTTATACAAATCCATTCTCTATACAAATGTACTTTCCAAAATATGTTTAAAGATATACAACAGTTCTCAAAATATGTACAAGGCAAAATAAAAATGCCTACACAATAGTATTTGACGAAGTTGACTACTTGAGAGGTGGAGTCCTTGCTATTGAAACCCCTGAGTGTGAACTTGAGAGGTTTTATTTATAAACATAAAATAAAAGGTGAGCTAAACGAGCTCAGTGAGTATTATTGGTTTCCAATAAAAACAATTATACAAATATTAACCTTCATAAAAGAAAACAAATTCTTTTCTTTTCAAGTAATAGCCAATGTTCTTACAAAAAACATTCTTTTCTTTTCATAGGATTAATACATATGTAAAATAAAACATATAAAATTTTCTGAGATCAAGTTCCACTTTTCTTATAAAGTATACAGCGATGGTAATCAATACTTTCATGAACTTTCTTTTTAAAACATAGCCTATCACTAATTTTCTTTGCCATATGATACCTTTAGGTATAAGGCCACAGAGCTAGTTCTGTATCGCTTACCCATGCCTGGTTAACTTCTATATACCAATTGTTATGAAGCTGGTTTTGCATTGCTTACCCATAACGATGCTAGCACTAGATATAAATCAGTGGTTACGTAACTGGTTCTGCATTGCTTACTTCTAACAGTGTTAGCACAATATATACTCCATACGTGCAGAGAGCGACTCACAGGACATACTGACAAACACAACACCACCCATGTTAGTGATAGATGCCCCCTAAACACACACACACACACACACACACACACACACACACACACACACACACACACACACATATATATATATAGTTTCCAAGTGCATTTAAAACTCAATTCAATGCTAAATCAAAGCATATGTAAACCTCATGAAGACTAACTTTTAAATTTTAGTAGTAGCACCAATGGAATTATTCATAAACATACTTTTCATAGTAAGGTAAAAAACATCTTAACAAATTAATTTAAATACACACTCATTGTTTGTTGTTTATCGTAAACCACCCTCATATGTTCAGTGCTTTTCCTTTATTAGTCCCGAGACTACGGTGATGAGAGAACTTTGTTGTCTTACTCAGTTATGAGGGAGACCCCTGAAGGTTCCTAAAACCTGCCAAATACATCCATAACTTACCACCTTGTTTTACAAATTTTATGACAAAAGGCTTATCCAAAATCTTAGCATTTTGTAAGATTAAAATTCTTTCTTCTTTTCATTCAACCATTGAACAATGTCTATGATTTGTACATGTTATCATCTTTCCATTAATGTAAATAGTATATACATTCTGTTTTCCTTACATTGAACCATTGAACTAAGTACAACATACATGTTACCATTGAACAGTCATTAAGCCATGTATATAGCATCTACATGCTACCAATTAATACCCATTGAATAACATACATAAGATATGGATATACATGTTGTTTTCCTCTCTATTTACCATGCTATTTTTCTCTTCATTTAACCATACCTCCACTTATTCTATAATTTTCACATATCAAACATTCAAACTAGGTTTTGAAGTCTTCTAGGCATTTGTTACCTTATGTCTCTAGTTTTCATATCATCAGAAATCATGCCATTTTAACTTCTAAATTATGAAACATGTACCAAAAATCACAAGCTTCATTAACACAGGGACAGTATCAGGTTATCATAATCAATCTCAATTTTCAATATCATTCAGCTAGAATTTGGTCTAGATCTCTTAGATACTTTTAGTACTATGTCTTAGGTTTCGTTTATAGTTGGAATCACCCAATTTTGAGTTCTTTAGACTAAGTTATGGACAATTACGACTGTTAAGGAAACCAAGAATCCTAATACAGAATTTCACTAAACATATTTAGGAAAACTTACCACTTTCTTTCAATCATGCTCAAACATTCACGCAATTTATAAGGAAGCTTTGGTGGAATGAAGGTGGAGAGCTCCTTCATCATCTTGTATAAGCTACACGTTGTAGTGGGTTGTCCTACACATTGCAAAGTAAATTTATAACAATTGTCCATTATATTATCTCTTACCATCTTGTTTAATTAATCCTTTAACTCCTTAAGTCATCCACAACAATTCTTTCCCCCTGAATATAAAAAATTGTTCTAATTTTGTCTCACCAAAATTACACATGTCCACACTAGGAAGAGGTCTCTCATGTAATGAATTTAATGTCCCTCTCATTTACTCCTTTATAAACATAACAGCATATGGTTTTCATGCATTCATGTTCCAAAATAATAAGGACTTTTTTATGTACGTGATAGTTTCCACTTAAGGCTTATTCAAATGTACATGTATTATTTCTTGTCCAAAATAATTAAGTGGCTTAAGAAAAATTTGTCCAATTTCGAATAAATTTTCATGTCCACTTAATAACATGTTACACCGAAATATATCAACATTTAAGTTGGTTCGATTCACTTTAAGTATTCGTAACTATGACTGATTCTTATTTCCTTATGTTTCAACCCAAGAATGTTTCAAATTTATGCCACAATAATTTAAAACTAGGTCAATCTTGATCTATCATAACTCCATCCGATTGAATTTATTTTTGGCCTATTTCTACACTAGTCAACTCTAATATTTTTTTACTATCATTTGACTTTAATATTTGTCATTCAGGGTTAGGTTCCTAATTCACCTTTTAGCAAAAATAAAATTTACATTAGCCAAAAACATTATTCACACAAAATGAAAATTTATAGACTCGTGAAAAGAAAAATGTTGGGTTTTACAAGATCTTCCACTAATAATTTTGTAGTTCATTCTTTGCCTTCTTTCTTTCTCATTATGATAATCTTCAAGTAAAGTTTCCATTTGTTAGTTCACATCATGACTAACTTTCTTGCAAGGCTCCACAGCACTTTTAACACTAACTAAATGTTTTTTTAACATGGTTCTTGATTGTATATTTTGGACAATTCTTTATTAACAATTTTTAAAACCATCTAAGACTGATGTTATTGCTTTCTTATAGTTAAAAAATGTGTTATCTTACCAATTTTATATAAAAAGTAATAGACCATTCAATTAAATAATATTCTGTATAATTGTAAACCTTTTTAAATGGATCTATTTCATAAGAAAATAATATCATTTACATATGAAATTAATGTTTTGCATTAACAAATAATATAAAGTTATCTTCCTATACATTTTTTCTTAATGATATATATATCTGTGTGCGTGCATAAATAGAAATCTTTTTTTAAAAGGAAAAGTACCGAATAAAACATTTTTTATATCTAATTAAAATAAGCCACTTAGGCAGACGTTTGCGCAAAAGCCTAGAAACTTACGAGGAGAAATTTACAATTAAATAAGGTTTTTGTTTTTCAATACTTGTTCTATATTTCCACCACTAGCAATTGTATTGATGTTTAGAAAACTAGATTGTGTTGTTTGTACCAACAAGTCAGATCAATTTATAAGTGTGAAACTATATGTATGAAAAATTGGCAGTTAATTAATAAACCAGCCTAGTAATCCAAATAAATTTAAATACGAAGGGTCCATTCCTTTATAATGAAATGCAAGACTTTAAATGATTAATTTTCAGTTCTTATTCCTATTTAGGTTATTCTTTAATTGTTTTCAATTGAATAACTAATTTTATTTTCAAAAAAATTTTCATTGTTCAATTTTACCATTACTTTTAAATGTTTTTAAACTCCTATGTAGCCATTGATTTGAGGTGTTTTGGATTTGTTGATTTAAAATTATTGAATTTGACTTTTTAATACACATTTTTTTAATTTTGTTGTTAGAAATTGAACTTTTTTTTGCTCTTACACCAAAATTTGTACGTTGAAATTGAATACTTAGAAAATTACTTCCTGCTATTATTGGGTTTCTAGTTTTTCTTCTTATTCGATATTATTTTTTAATTTTTAGTTATTTTCATACATTATATTACTTACCAAATTTGCCTTCTTGTTTTTTTGGTGTTTTTGTTTCTTACGGTCTTCATATTTGTGGTTATTTATATTTATATTTTGCAATTCTTATATTTGTTATTTATATTTAAAAATTAATATTCTTATAAGTTAGAAAATCCATGTAAGATTTGATCTCACACGCAATAAAAATATGAAACTTTTTCATTTAGTTTTTTAAACTTATTATCATTTTAAATTCTATAATATGATCCATGAATTAACGTAATAAAATTAAACATAAACTGTACCTTATTATGTAGTTTAACGATTTTCTTGTCGTTTCTCTCGAATCATTCTTAAAATTGGTTCATTATAATTACTATAATTGCACAAATGCCCAACCTTCAATAGTATTCACACCAATTGAGTGATAGAACTCCACAAGTAGTATAAAGAGAGGTGAGCAAGAAATGTTAGCTTTTTTAGAGCCTATGCTCATTTATAACAAAGTTCAAATCATTTGGTAATCTAATTAAAATCTAATTTAAAATTCAATTAAAATTTATTCAAATTAAATACCATTTGGGTCCAAATAAGTCCTAATATCTAATATTGATCCTTATTTATCAAATATTTTATATTTGATCCCAAAGTTTCTTAAACTTTACAATCAAATCCAACTTGATTAAATTACCTTTTGTCTCTTTAACCGTTCTTTATATGTGACCCATAATGTTCCTAAATATGTTGGAAATAAATATAAAATATAAATGTAAATAGTATCTAAGATTAGATAAATTAAAATTCTTTAATTTATTTAAATTAATTCACTAATTAAACAATTTATATTCATATATTAATATTAGTTTCTAGCTATACATCATGACCACTAAAATATTAGGAATTTTAAAGTGGTCTTGACTAACTTGTCTACGCATAATTTTTTTTGTATAATTTAATCTTTTCATCACACAATATTCCAATTAGACATAGAGTATAAAGTTAATATCCACTTTATTTAAGTCTAATAATATTAGTTCTCCATTATTAGTAATTAAAACTATTAATAACATTTAAAAAACTATTTTCAAAGTATCATTCTATCTTAGCTAACGATTTTGCCAATTAATACTAATCGAGAACAATAGAACATTTTCCTTAATCCCTTTATCTAGTGAACACCAATCGAGCTATCCTTGACTAGGATAGATCATAAGTAATATCAAAACATAACAATCCATATATGAGATATTTTAGAGAGATTAATCAAAGGATTAGAGAGATTAAGTCAAAGGATCACTTATACAATCATCACAATGAGAATTTTCATACACATGTAAGTAATATTCTAAATAGAATTCTTATATCAGGTATGTTTAGTGAGTTTGTTCTCTAGCAACCACCTACATGTTTGTTTAATTATTTGTTTAATTATTTTTATACTTTAGTCTATGAGATTGACTAACTTCTCTTCTGAGGAAGAAATATAACGTGTGCTAGTCTTCATGCTTTATTATTCAATATTAATTGACTAATGGCTAGAAATAATTTAAGGATAATATCTAAATGTAATATGGATCTCATAATTATGTTCTCATCATAATTTCATTTACATTTTACATATATCAATTAATTAAACAAATATGCATATGAAAAAGAATGCCTTTAAATAATTATGCCATAAATAATACATCCAGTTGATTAGCTAAAGAGTATACACAACTAATCTTCCATTTACACAACTATGATCTCTCAAGTATCTTATACTATATTTCTATTGACGATCTTGACACTATTGAGACAGTGGTTTTAGTCATAGAATTTTAAAATATTATTTATACTGAGCGCTTGCTTAAATACTATAACTTTCATCTCAACTATTATCATAATTAAGAGAAACTACTTAAACACATATTTGGATCTTTAACAAGACCTTAGTTCCTTTTGCATCCCTAATGACTCCATTGTTCTATAGTCCATTATTATTTCAACAACGTAAGAAACTATACTAAGTCCATTAAAAAAACTTATTAATCCAAATAATCATTCTTTTAATTTAAATCTTTAGTGAGGATAGAAACATTGAATCATTCTTGAATTGACTTTTTGAACACTACGAATTTTGTTTTGAGCTCTTTGTTATCGAAGCTTTCTTTTTTAATCTTACAATTCGTTGGCATTTTACTCTAGTTTAAGATTATAAGAGAATACTACACTTCAAAATATTATTTCTTTCTTTAGTAATTTCTTAAAAAATTAGAGACTCCATATTAGCTCCATTTTTATAGTCAATTCAAATGGCGTCATCCTTGTATAAACATCAAAACCACATAATAATTTTAATGAATGTTAGAGAAAGAATGATATCCTCTTTACTAGGTAGGGGTAAGGCTGCGTACCATGCAACCTCTCCAGACCCCGTGCCTCAGTGGGATTTCAACTGGGTGTTGATGATGATGATGATGATTAGAAAAAGAAAGACGTTTAGAAAAAGCCATAGATTCACCTTACCATTTACTTAAATGAACTAATTAACAACTTAGTGAGCATCCTATAATTTTCCATTTAATTAGTGACTAAAAAACAAATTATTTTCATGCAATATGGCGTCAAAAATAAAGTATTATAGCTTTAAAGGATTGTAAAAAAATACAATATAATTTATGTAAGAAATACATTAACTCTATCCTTATTAGATGTGAAATAAGGAGGCTAGACACCAATTTTTACAAAATTGAATGTTTGAAATACAAGTTTCTTCTAATAGAGATTTGATTTAAACCACCAATTACACTATTATTAGATCTATAATCCAACAAATGGAAGAAGTTAAATTTAATTTTTGGAGAAAAATTAAGATTCACAACTGATAAAAAAGAAAAAAGTCATCTAATTTATAAACGAATGATTGTAAGCCCCAAATTTGTAGAATTCATTTATAGTAAGCATCTATAGACAAAATAATATAAAATATAGACTTTTACATATTATAATTGTTATCTCGAAAACTTGTTACGATCTGATACTACCTATGTAATGATGAATTGATGATTAAGACTACTAAGAAATAGATAAAAATGATGAATTCATATAGGGTTACTATTATTTCTCCCAGTGAAAATAACCAATAGAATGCATTAAACAATAATGTGAGATCTAACACATTTAAGTACAATTCAAAAGAAAGGACTCTTCCCACACATTTGAGGTTGAAGCATCCAATGAAAAGGATTCACCAAATAAGACTAAAAGGAAAACTTTGAGTAGAGTTAGATGGACACTCAAACTATAAGGTAAAAGAGCTTTAAAGTTGATAATTTGGGCTAGAAAAAAGATGCATAGAAAGAAAAAGAAGAAATAGAGACTAAAGAATGTGCTAAAACTATATAGTCACAATTATTCATAAGAATATAAGTCAGATGTCCAATAATATACTTCTCAAAGAATTTCTATTCCTCTTAGTAAATGGAAACTTTAAACAGTTATGTAATTTACTCACAAAAATAAGATATTGCCCAATTGACATGGTCACTGATTTGCCTTATGGTAGTTAAATTCTACACCTAGAATAAGATATTGCCCAATTGACATGGTCACTGATTTGCCTTATGGTAGTTAAATTCTACACCTAGAACAATAAAAAAGAGGATAATACATTCTTGAGGAAAACATTAGACATGACATTATGCAACTTTGAATGGTTACAAACTTTTTCTCACTTTAACCCCACATTTCCTAATCTAAAGCTCTCTAACCACTCTTCTTCTGTAACACCCCACTCCCGCTATACCCGAACCCGATATCGATAGTGATATCCGAATCAGTGCCCCGCAAGGGTGGCGTGTCACATCACTTAACACTTAAACTTCGGTATACATTTTTTTTAAACCACAAACATAAAGAACAGAAAGTTAATAACAAAACATTCACTTTGTTTTGTCATCATTTGATACAAACACAATAAAATCAATAGTACCTTTTATCTGCCACTTGGGCCCATATCCAATTACAAAATACAATCGTTTCAGTTTCTCAAAAGTAATACAAACTGTCATATCCAATTACAAATAATAAACAAGTTTTGCGGAAAAATACATTTAGTGACATATAAGGAAAACCAATGCAGACTCGAACTGATCCCAACTTCTATC